>JADHKT010000232.1:0-20617 GCA_019925285.1 Graphium sp. VPRI43844 | reverse complement strand
TCCAGATCCGACAACGACGACATCGTATGTAGCGTCAAAGGGAACTTGTGCTTCGCGCACAGGTCCTGAAATTTGCATGTAAGCGCTGTGTCGTGACGAATTTAAGACGTTGTTGATCACTGTACCTCTTGCTTGCTGACTAGATAGAAACCGTCGTTGGCTGCATTGCGCTACTGGGCGATGCAGAAGAACAATAGCTGTGATAGGTCGAGGCCCGAAGCCCTTCACAATTGCAGCCATCGTCCACGTCCTCGACGTTTACAAAATTATAGGTTGGAGTTGAAAATGAAGTGACTGAAAGTATCAAAGCCAAGAGCAAGAAAAGAAAGGAAAAGAACAGAAAATATGAAAGAGAACAATTTCAAGAAGAGCTTCATGAAAAGAGCTCTGGGAATGGCCCGTGCAGAGATGCTAAGCTAGTAGTAATTAGAGAAGCACTAGCACGCAGGAGAAGAATTTCAATCAGTTCCCAGGTCTACGGAACGACTTCCAATTGAACGGCAATGGGACTACTCCGTATCCGGAGTACAATTGAAAAGGGGGATTGCGAGCATGTCTCCCTTACTCCCAACCCCGCACAGCCAGCTTCCCCGCAATCCTTCGGCATTTCCGGGATTTGCCATCATGGTCCGAGAATGGTCCGCGATTCGGGCCCATTCCCATTAGCTCGACATTTCCAAATCTGGGGTACCCGTACGCGAGGCAACCTCCAGTCCGGGGTACATAAAGCACGTGGAATATGGCCAACATGCAGCAGCTGTCATGCAGTTGGTTATAAGATGGCTTCCAAGATATGCCTTTTACGACGACTTGTATCATCAGCCATGCCCCAACCTACAATGAGCCAAGTTAAGACTCCAATAATAGAGTTACTTAGTAGTCCAGGAGTGGAGCTTGCTAATAACCCGGGAATGGAGCCTGTTGATGCTTTTGGGCTACGAGGCGCTGTCAGTCGCTGTATGATAGCGTTATGGGGTCCCGTGGGGCCCTGTATTTCAAAGTTAGTAAGGCGCTGTATTGGATCGCTAGGAGACGCTGTATTACAACGCTATGGGGCGCTATATCGCCTTGTACTTTAAGCCAGCGAGGCGCAGTAAGACGCTATATCACCGCGCTGTTGGGCGCTCTACGAAGTCGCTATGGACAGACCCCTGAGGGGCCTGCATTTTAGGGCAGCAAAGCGCTGTTAGTTGCAGTATGATAGCTATGAGCCCCTCAAGTATTGGAGAACAGCAACCTCTATCCCCCCCGTAATTTTCGTAATACGATAAGTACCATATCGCAACTTTTGAGACAACTTAACCTTCAAATCGTTATTTAAGTTTGTGCATCCTACAAAGAGAGGCCTTGACTTCGGAACGTGGTGCTTCCAAGGGTATTCCAGCTAGAAGTCAGGCCCTGTGACACAATCTTTGGGACAATGTAAAAAAAAAAGAGCCGTTGATGGGCAACCTCGTGTCCCGTGGATGGGAGAGTGACGATTAAAATCTCGTCGTTCGCAACGAAACGGCGTAGTCTGTACTTTCTATGAGCGCGTTCACGAGCTCTGTAGATTTTTTCAAATGTCGAAGAACTGACGTCTTGAAAACCACTTAATCAATATCATCGTAAAGCAGTAGTAATGGGAGGTTGATCTATCGAGCATACTGGAAATTGTCAGGGAACCCTCAGTCGTCTGATTGAGCAAATCAGAAAGCTCTCGGATGTTCTTGAACTCGTAGACTGGGTATTCTTTCTCATCTGCTACCACAGAACTTGGGCCAGTTGAAGGCGAGACGCCTTGCTCCGGTGAGTTCATTATGTTGGATAGTAGCTAGTGGTGTTGAAGAAAGAGAAACCTTTTTTTTGGCGGGGGAGGGAATTTGCCCATCCAACCTTCTACGTACTTTGGTTGTCAGGTGACCTTGCTATTTGTATCATTCTCGTGACAGAGGAGGGAAATTCCTTCTCTCATCGGGAGGTGTATTCTATGTCACTGAAGGGTTCGCCGGATTGTTGGGAAGATAAATGAAAGAGTGTACACAGACGCCGAGACTATTCAGGGGAAGATGAAGTTGTCTGACCGGTGCATGGGTGTCATCGTTGTGCCAGCGGCGTCAGTATGGCCTTATGAAATGATGACGGGAATGCTTGAGAAGATGATTGAGTCTGGCAAGATCAACGTCCAGACCCGCACCACAGTCGAGTCCATCTGCGACAATGCTGCCGAAGACTGCGCTGTCGTGAAAACTGATCGCGGCATTATCAAGGCCCGGAAAGTCGTGCACGCGACGAATGGATGGATGGGGCATCTACTGCCAGAATTGCGACCATACGTCTCACCCGTGAAGGCAAGCGTAGTTCATTTCAATGCTGTGGATGAGAATGGCAAAGCCCTCCCACCAGGTAGGACCAAGGGTGTTTCTCCGCTGGGTCTGAGAAGCAAATACTCGTTTTTGTTGCGTTATGGTAAGAAGGACTACGACTACCTCATCACGCGCGCCGACGGGGACACGGTAATTAGACGGGCGAATACAGGACGTCGTGCGACGACCGTGGACTACGAGACTGATCTCTTGCCCATGTCGCATCTTCGCGGATTCCATTCCCTCACACTGTCAGATGCTCTGCCTGATGCCTCGACACATATGACCCACTCATGGTCCGGAGCAGTAGCCTTTACACAAGACGCCATGCCTTTCGTCGGAAATCTCGACTTCCTTCCCGGGCGTGCCCATCAGTTTGTTTGTGGAGGTTACCACGGCATCGGCATGGTGAAAGCTTTCCGTGACGGGCAAATGGCAGCAGCGCTACTTTTGGGCGAGGAGCTTTCTGAAGAGTATCTGCGGTCTCAGATGGTTACGCCTCAGCGGTTGGCGATATTGCGCAAGTCGCTTGAGGTAGGGGAGCCACAAAAAGCGAAGCTTTGAGAAAGGGGAGGGACTGTTGCTCTGTGCGTGTGATTTACATGAAATTGGAATTAAAGGTCGTGTGAAGAATAGTCATCAGATCTGGCGCGATGCTGGAAGGTAGCCGAAGCCCTCGAAGTGGGCATGGTGGGCGTGAATACTGGTGAGCATTGAACCTGATCCTCGATGATTTAACTGTCCTAACGTTCTTCAGGTGCTATTAGTAACTTTTATAGCCATCCTACCCGAAATGGTAGACCCGCATTTCATCTCAAGCTGGGAGGGGCCTGTTCTTCAAAGTAAATCTGCCAAAGGCGCTACAAAATCAAGACGGAAAAACATTCCGAATGAAAAAGAAAGGGCATTTGCGATGGGCAGTGTTTGCATTCGTAATTCCTCTGCTAGATGTCACCAGTTTACCCCCCTTTTCAACAATAGCGCAAATGGTTTAGTGGTAAAATTCGTCGTTGCCATTCAAATATTTGAACATTAGTGTCAAATTAGGCTTAGCTCGACGAGCCCTGGGTTCGATTCCCAGTTTGCGCATTAATTGGAATATTCAATATTCAGTATTTTATTCTTTTTTAGTCTCCGATGTACCAGGTACCAAAGAAGGGAGTACGAAGTACTCCGTACATGCGACAATAATGGATGCACACAGGCTAACAGAGCAGCAGTATCCACACGCGATAAGCGATAAGGGCCAGCTGGCAGAAATCAGGAAGGGTTAGGGTTGGCGGACCGTAACAAGATTCGGCATTCCGGATATCGCAGTACGCCAGAAACCTCATACCAACAATTAGAATAGTAATTCGGTGTATTATTCTGTGCCTTAGTCGGGCTTCGGCTTCACGGCGCAGGGAGACATCATCAGGGAAGATCTGTCGATATGCGTTATACAGGCGGTGTTGTGATATCAACACCTGGCCCTGTTGCCATACGTAGGTACAAAGAAGCCCTCTCCCAAAATTCAGAATAGTGCTTCGTTTCTGTAGGTCGCTTTCAAGGAAATCAATAGCTTGTTGAAGATCTGAGAGCTGCTGCTCTTTTGTATTGTCTCGGCGAAGTAGGCCAAGCGATAAACGTATCTGACGTACTAAATAAGGGGTCACAACAAACCTCTCTTTCTGTAGATCGCGCATGAGGGATGAATCGGAGTAGCCGAAGGTATAAAACAGATATTTAAGCCCGTAGACTAGCTGTTCCGAGACCTGAAAGCCCTTATGTCTAGTATGCAAACCCCAGGCCTGCAACTGTTTATACATAGCAGTCCGATTCAGTGGCCGAAAGCCCTTTGCTTGTATCTGGGTATTGATATAAGCCTAAATTTTCAGATGGGGCTTCAGCGCATGATACATATCAGCGGCTGTATCATAAAGGGCATCAAGGTCAGACTCTGTAGGAGGCCGGGGGATGTCCTGTGCCTTGAGGTACCGCCGAAGGGTGTTGATTGAGACAGCCAGGGCAATATTTGAATATGTTTCTGACGAGAGTATACAGCGTCGATAATCTGGTCATGATATCTCTCAAGCTCAGCGCGTGGTGACATTTTTATTTAGCTTACCTGACGTGAATGTGCGATGGGAGGCAGCGCCTGCGTATGCTGGGTTGTTGGTTGCTGTGGGGTCGATGTGAGTTTTGGACGATTCGTACCTTACTTGGCAGTGTCCGTGTGGAAATCCTCCTTACCGGGTTCCTCGTCGCTGTCTCCAAGGGCGCTGTCCCGATCTACGGGGGTCGACTCCGTCTCGATGTCGGTGCGGTCTACAAGGGTAGCCATGGTCGTTGTAAAGCAACTCTTAGTATAATCGTCAAGGACTCTTAAGGAGTGAAGCATGTTTTCATGAATGAAAAGTCTGCGTTCTTTAGGAACTCGACAGGGAAAAGACTCGTCTTTTATACACTTCGTGGTCCGGAGGGTCCGGAGGGGTCCGGAGGGGTCCGGAGTCTGGGTGGGGTCTCTGACCCTGTCTCCCCTGGATCCACTTGGACAATCACTGCGTTGTCCAGCAGCAAAACGCTCCTCCTCTCGCTTGTACTTTGCCGCAAATGCTTGGCCTATGAGTACTAATGGACAATGGACGGCCAATTCTAATGAATAAATATAAGAGGGCATTAGAATCGTCCACCCACATGACTGTGGATGGGGGCCTTTACGAGTAGAGTATGACTAAAGTAATGTAATAAATACAGTTCTCACTGAGTGCTCTCGCACTGTCCTGCAGAGACAGTTGGTTCCAACTAAAAGAAAAAAAGACACCTGGAGTGATGTGTTTCCACAAGGGAAAATGAAGCTATTCGCAGCTGCATTCCCAACGCACCCAGTCCGTGTGCTGCGTGTACTTGTACAAGTAAGAAGCCAGTCAACGAGGCTCTTTCTAGTCTGTTCGCACTCTCGTTCTCTCGTTCGCCCTCCTTAGTCGGTCGGCAAAGGAAGCCAGCGCTGACTGTGGCTCTTTTGGAGCGGAGGTTCTGTGTCGCGGGTGTGGTGTGGCGGGGCGGCGCGAGGGCTGCGTGTGGCGCGGTGGAGGGTCGGAGTCGCAGGCGGAGGCGCGGCGGTAGGAGCGGAAGGCGTGGCGGAAGGCGTTGCTCTCGAGGAAGGGCAGGAGAGACCGTGGGTGTTTCGCGTACAAACGCTCGAGACAGGTCTTGAGGGCTGCGTCGGCTGCATCGACTGTGAGTTGGAAAGTGACTGTGTCTGCACAGAGTGAGGTCCCCTCCCTGGGCGGTTCCTGCGAGGGCGGTGGTGCCAGGGTGACGCGGCGTGGCGCGGGTGCAGGTAACGGAAGTGAAGGTTTCTCCGCCTCGACCTCTCGGGCTAGATGGGCAAGTAAGACTCCCGTGCTCGACGGGGTAGAAGACGCGTGTTGTCGCGTGTCGGCGCGTGTACTGCTCTCCTCGGCCGAAGAGAGGCTGGTGGTAGGTTCCCAAGAAGACGCCTCCGTCTCCGGTTGGCTGTTAGAAGGCGAGACGTCTGTCTCTGGTGAAAGGTCCTCGGGCGTGCTACTGAGGGACTGCAACGACTCCGTTGCGCGAAGGGAAGGGAAGACCGGCCCGGTCTCGACGCTTGTCGACAGAGAGGCCTCTACAGGGGTGTCCAGAGGTCAAGAAATCGAAGTCCATCAGGTCCCAGGGGCCAAACACAATCACAGTTCCCCTGAAAGCTCTCGGGATCCGGGGCCCAGCTTGCTGGCACACTCCGCAGAATCACCCAGTATCTCGTACTCGATAGGGCCAGTTGGCACTGAGGTGGAATCAGAGGTTTGAGGCTAGAATGGCAGAACAACGTGAGAACCCTAATACTACAAGCATTGCCTGAAGTGGAAGGAGGGAATTTGTAAGCATGTACACACAACCTCATCGTACGTACGTACAACTGCTTAAAATACGATACGTACGTACATACACGTACAGCAAAATGCATCACTAAATACCCCAGCTGCGGAACCCGTGGTGGAACCCACTGCTACTAGTACCGTATCTCTCCAACTCTCAAAGCCAATCGTCGTCGTCGACATCCCTCTAGAGAACCATACCTCTGTCGAAGCGGAAACCTAGACAGAAATCACTGGGAAAGACCTCGATAGTCTGGAAATATATGCTTGACGGAAACGAGAACAAGTCAGGATTGAACAGGGACGGCAGTTTGTTTTTATGACCTTTGAAGGTTAGGGAAGGAGAGAGAGGTTCTTCCTTTGCTAAAAAGTGACAAAAACTTCAGGACATTTGGCTTGATTCTTATCCGAACTTTCTTTCAAGGACTTTTCTTGTCGAGAAAGAGCACCACAATTTTTTTTCTTGTTACCTTCCAGCTCTGGCCTCCATCATTTTCCCTCTTTTCATTCCTCTGCAAATGCAAACAACTTATCTATTCACCATGGAAAACGCAATCACCCAAGCCGACATGGATGTCCTCACCCTTGTTGGACGCAGTGACGAAATTGACCAGGAGCTGAAGACCAAGGAATTTTTAACGCGCTGTCCCCCTGACATACCAAAGAAGAGTCGAATCGTGGCTGTATGTGGGACACCAATGAAAACAGCGTCCCCGAGTCTAGACGGATGGTTTCTTTCGGACTTCTATCTTTTTCATTACCTGTTCTCTCCCCAATGTAAGTGTCCTTCTCTAGCAGCTTCTTTGGCCCTTGTCTACTCTCCACAACCTTCTAACATCCGTTTCTTTGACATAGATGATCCCGACAACACCCAGATCTGGTTAACAGCATGTGATCCAGTACGACTGGTTAACCAATACAAAGAGTATGTTCATGGGGACCCCGAAGGTTCCGATCGACGCGTCGTACTCGACCAAACCCGACTCCATGCTATCCAGACACCGGGGAATATTCGTGTTGTGCCTGAGAAGGACCTCGCAGAAAGATTTGTCTCCACTGTGCGCGAGCAATCAAAACTCTCTGAAAAGAATAACCAGACATTGATCATCATGGTGTTCGCTCATAGGAGGTTGAATGCCAGTGCGATCGATATAGCTGGTGAATTTATCGAACCGGCGAAGTTGAACGAGGCATTTCGAGATAAATGCAACGTCACACTGATCAACACGGCGTGCTACTCCGGTGGATGGCTTATCAGAAATGTTCCGGCAAAGAGAATGAACATGACGGGTATGACGGCTGCCCAAATGGATGAAGAGTCTCTATCATGGCCAATGAGCCGGAGTGTTGGGAGAGCGAGTGGCGGACTTTTCGCTTCAGCGGTTTTACATTCTTTGACCCAATTTGACGTCGAAGATGGGGAAAGAACCAATCCGTACGACTGTGAAGACAGTTTCGAAGACGACCCGACATATATCGGACTGTGTAAGACGATCAATGACACCGCCAACCAACTTTCTCCTGCATTCCGCTTGGGACAGACCATGGTGTTCAGCGCCCGTGACGATAACTGGGAGGACAATTACCAGTCCCGGATTGGTACACCTCTACACGGCCTCAAGGCCCGATGGGAAGAGCTCCGAAAAGTCCCGAAATCCGACCACACGAGTCAGCATAGAAAAGCTAGTGCTCATACGACGACAAATGCCCCTGACAGCAGTGGTCCTGCTAAGATAGTTTCCTTGGACGATACGGCCGAGATTCTTCATTTGAGGAGGCTGGCAAAAGAATATAGGTCCATGGAAATGGGCTTTGATAATTCTGCCAAGAACCTTCGTCTCCATGCCCTCGCCCAAAAGCTTGTCGATGGCTATCCGGTAAACGAGGAAGACGTCGAATTTGGCAGAAGTCACTTGACCTACAGGATGCTTTGCCAGGATCTTGCCAACATATGTCTTCGCAAAGCTGGTATCCACTCGTCAAGACCTTGCCAGGAATTGAAAGACTATGACTATACATTGGCAAGTCGTAAGAACGACAAAGTGTACCACATTCTCTGGGATGAGATTGTCGGAGCCCGGATTTTTCCACCAGCCCCTCCCCCAACAATCCTCAGCTTCGCGAAACCAATACGCTATCTATGTGTTGTATTAGCCGAGAATGGAATCACGGAAAGAGAGTCCGTAAAGAAAGCAGTTGAGGCATTGCAAAAGGGCAAGTCACAGAACAGCCCTATTGACTAAGCCTTGAAGGCATTACAAGCTAATATTTTACATCAATCTAGCATCGCGAGAAAGTCTGAAAGATGTTGTGAAAGCTTGGGAAGCCGAGGTATTTGTGGAAGTACCCGTGGTGAAGGGCAAAACCGCGGAGTTTTTTGACGCAATGAAGGAGAAAGGACGTAATGTTTTGCCGTGGTGATCGGGCTTTTCTGCTTCTGATAAATGCTCAGTACTCTCTGGGGATATTTTTTTTTAATCATAGACTGATATGGAGGCCAGTCCAAAACCTGGATTCCCTCAACTTCAAACAACTCCTGAACAATTTTCGCTCGGTGGATTGGCGCGTCATCTTGCATAAAGATTGTATGATGATCAAGGGAGTGTTGGCAGAGTCTCTTGAAGAAGCTCCTTATATACCCTAGCTGTCGTTCCTTTGCTATGTGAATCTATCTAGGTCTGATTCACATACCTCAAGGTTACAGATTATATTATATCGAATTGGCCCCAAAACATCTGGTAATGTCGAGGCCGTTTAAATTTTCCCTTGCACATACTGCACAGCAAGAGCAGAAGCAGCTAAAAAGGATTAGTTTTGGTATATTTATGATTGAAGAAATCTCAAGGCAAATTCAAACGGACTAGACACCCAGATGTTCAGGGGCGCAATTCGATATAATATGATCAGTAACCCTGAGTCTATGAATCAGATCTAGCTTCACATAGCAAAGGAATGACAGCTAGGGTGTATAAGGAGCTTCTTCAAGAGACTCTGCCAACATTGAAAAACTAAAGGGAGCATGTCCTATTCCAGTCTCTATTTTGAAGTTTCGATCAAAAGAAACGTAAAAGAAAGGCCCAGTCCTCCAGCTTGCCACGTGCCAGAGCGCAATGCTCCGCACAGTCACCGGGGCTCACCGGAGTACTCCGATCCACCTCTTGGAGACGGAAGCGGGAGTTCCGCCGTTGGACCTCTACCTAAACCAGCGGGCGGCCGCCTTCCTAGAACGCCCAGACTACCGAGCCAAGTCCAAAGCTGCATGCGAGCTGGTGATGAAGCATTGTCGCAGTGGCAATGGCCGCAACAGAGCAGCAAGCAGGCAGCACCCATGCGAGGCACATGACCCCATCCTGCGAGAATGGACGTGGCGGTCCACACTTGCAGAATGGAAAAGACGATGGCAGCAAGTGGTAGATACAAAGCCCACGAATACACAAGCCACCAAGGGCCCAGCCTGGACGCTCCAGCCCATCAAGAAGCGCCACTCCGGACTAACAAAGGCAGAGAGCTGACTCCTAGTGCAGGGACGCACTGAACACATCGGATTAGCAGCCTATCTCTTCAGGAAACAGCTAACCGACTCCCCGTTGTGCGAGTGCAAGCGGGGGGAAGAAGATTTCGAGCATATCTGCCTACGGTGTCCCCGAGGAGCTTTGGAAAAACCGGACGACTGGCCGACGAGCCCCGAGGACCTCTGGCGAGACCTACAGAGCCCGCTAACCGGCCGCCCGGTTATACGACATATCATAACCTCCGGAAGGATCCATCAATACCGCTTGGCGGCGGCAATGGACCCCCCGTTAGGGGTTAACACGGTGCATGAGAGTGGGTTTTGGGAAGCGTGAAAGGGGAGACGAGAGGAGTGGAACACAGTGAACAGTCACTGTGCCCGTAGAGGGGTCTATAATGAGCATGCAAGGTAGACCCGCACTAATCGGCACAGTACGGAGTACATGGACATGGACCAAAACACGAAGTGACGGCGCGCCTGGCGTGGCCAGTAGGGCCTTTTCCTGTACTCCGTACATAGTTTAGTAGATAGGCTTTTTCCCCCTGAAGTAGCCGGAGTATGGCCGCGAGGCTAATTAAACTGTTGATAAATAAAAATGAATAAATAAATAAAACAGCTCACTTCAAAATGTCAATTGCGTGAACCAGAGCTTCTGACCAATTGGAGCTCAATTAAGCTTGCCAAGTTAAGTAGTTTGTTTAGCAGCTCTAAGTGGTGCGCGCGTGCGCAGAGCTCACTGGAACTGGAGCGCAGCTTCAGAACCGCACAAGCTAGAGCTTGCTAGTCCAGCTCCACGAACTAGTTTGTATCAGAAAACACTAATATAGAACCGTCACACCTTGTGCTGTTATCGGGTACTTGACTCCTGTCTCAGCTTATTGGCTGAAAACTATTTCTCCCTCCCTCGCCCCAATACTTCGTTTTTGTTCTTCTTTTCTCTCTCTCATTTACCACACACCCATCATGAAATCCATCTCGCACGCTGTAATTGCATTGCTTGTCGCTGTAGGCAATGCGGGACGCCTTCATTCTACAAACAAAGACTGCGATTGGAACTCTATCTACGACATTATCCCCGCTGATGACTTCGAGCCCTCTGATGCGTCATGGGACGCGTTCTCCCAGACCCTCTATCTAGTGGACGACAATGGCCGTCTCGCCGCCATTCCGGCCAAATACCTCCACCCTAGCCCCGACAAGGAGTCTGCAATCTCTCTCGGTGCCGAGCACGTCAAGGTGTGGCAGGTGGCCGAGGACATCGACCTCGAGGGTTGTGCCGTCGACCATGACTATCCCGAGATAATTTACCTCGGAGTCGAAGCTCCAGCTGAAGTACTTGCCTGGAACGTCACGTCCGAATCAATCCAAGCCCGTTTCGACATTTCGGCTATTTTCGAGGAACATGATGCTGTGGAGGACTCGGTAAACCTCGAGCTCCGTCACATGAATGGCAAAAAGCATAAGAAAGGGAATAGGGGCAAGAAGGACAAGAAGAAGAAGAAGGAGCCAGTGAACAGCGGCTTGGAGTCATTGGCGTTCTATCATACGGTGGGGGGCGGCGCACGGCTCATTGGGGGTCGTCAATCCGACACCACAGCATTTGTATTCGATGTCTCTCCTGAACGCACGTCCCTCGGCTTTGTGGGCGCTGTCCACCCTCCAGGCCCCAAGCGGGATTTATCGGCGATGTCAGTGTTCCTTGGCCGCATTTACTTCGTTTTTGATAAGGAGTTCATCGCAATCAGCGTTGGCATTCCCAACTTTGAAGAAGCACTCGTAGCTCCCGATCCCGATTCCCGTGCCACAAATGACCAGTCTTCATCAAAGCATGAATGGGATGTCGAAAAGTTCAAGTTTCATGTGCGCGGCCAAGAAGGACTTGCCTTCGCGTACTCGTCGTTTGCCTGCGCTTCTGGTGAGGAAGGTTGCGCGGGCGTGGAAGAAACGCCCGTTGTCTTTGCCATTGACCCTCCACGAAGGCCTGGCTTTGAGAAGGACCTCCTTGTTGGCAACTTCAAACAGCTCGAACAATGCTGGAAAGCTTAGTTTTCAAAAGGGTGGAAACTTGACTTGAGTTAGGGTCAATGCACTTCTGTTGTTTATTTAACTATAACTAGTTGATATTTTCTCGATATAGCTTGAATCTTGCTACGAGAATAGCAGTGTGGTTTCCTAATGCCATTCCTGCGCCATCCCTCATAAGGGCGAAGCGAGTGACCACCATTTTCAAAGCATGAACATCGACTGGAAGAAGGTAAGCGGGAAAGGCTAGGTGATCCTGTTTGGCGCTCTCTTTTTGCGATCAGAGCGCAGTTCGAGATTTAGGTAGCGACACAACCTTGACTCGCATTCGACCTGATCAGACCTTTGAATCGGGTTGGATGTCTATTTTCCCTTGTCAGCGACTTCTTCGAATGCAAGCTGCTACAGGGACTAATGATGTCGCTCTGTCACTCTCCAAGTCTCTTTGCATTATGAAGAAAGGTTTAAAAAATACAAAAAAGAAAACCATGTATTGGCCAGCCATAATCCTCGCGGTGCGTACTCAATTTAGTAATTAGCCTGTCTACTCAAACTGCTTCATAATCTCCAAAGCCGCCTCATGCTCCTTCGCAATCACCTCTGCGTGCTTCTCGCTCCGAACCTTGATTTGCACCTTGAACGGCAAAGGAGCTTGCAGAATACCGGGGTTATACGCATTTGGGTCCAAGGGAATCTTCTTGCCAGTCTTCGGATCAACTGGTTCGGAAAACTCAAAGGCCCATAGCAGTTTGGACGCGATACGCCACATGTTGCGCTCGGCAAGGTGGACGCCAGGGCAAATTCTCCTACCCGCACCATAGTTGTAGTGGTCACGGTTTTGCCAATCGGGACTACCAGCATAGTCGTTTGCCAACTTTCCATAGCCTAAGTAGCGATCCGGGTTGAATGTTTCAGGGTCGTCGTAGATATCTTCGTTGTGGTGGAGGGCCCATGTTGGGATGAAAACAGTGGACCCCTTCGGGATGAGCATGCCCTCATATTCGTCATCTAGAATTTGAGAAAAAAACAAATTAGGTCGGTGCTAGTAGAAGACAATCATTTATGGGCGATTTACCTTGCCTTGCGCGGTGGGGGAGCGCAGAAACAGCACTAGAGAGTGGTGAGCTTTCTGAATACACAAATAAAGCAGTCCTTTCTTAATAGTGTTCACTTACACTGGGCGCCACCTCATGCCTTCCTTAACAATACAGTTCATATAGGGCAACTGGGCAAAGTCGGACCACAATGGTGACCTCTCGGTGCCGCATGTCGCATCGATCTCTTTTCGTGCCTTTTCCTGGACGTGAGGATGAAGAGCAAACGCCAAGATCAAGGTTAAGAGTTGTGCCGCAGTAGTGTCAGCACCACCCTCGATAGTCTCGCCCATAAGGTTGGTAAACGCATGCTGTGATATAGATTCCGGCCAACCCTTCTTCTCGTATTCATCAAGAAGACTGTCAATAATACAGTTGCGCTTATCGCCACGTGCACGACGTTCTTCCACTCTACGCCGAGCCTCTGACCAGGTTGAGTCCATTGTATGGCCGGCGTCCAAGGCCCTCCGCTTCCAGAAGGCCATAAAAGATGGGATGAATCGGAGGATGGGGAATTCATCTACAGGTGGGTTTGCACCTGGCTCCATTGCAGCAGTCCACTAAACATTGCCAAAGGGTCAGAGTACTGCCAGAACAAAACTAGGTGAATATAAGTTGAATTTTAAACAACGCGTACCTTTGACATGACATCATAAACGCCCTAGTCACATTTCAAATTAGTAACTGGTTTGAACATCGATACGTGAGCACTCACATGTCCCCAGAATGACTCGAAGGTCGGTGCACGAAAGCCGTATGTAAGTGATGTGACGACAGAAGCCGTATACCTTCTGATATCATTGTAGAAGTTGTCGGGGTTTTTCAAAAGGTTTGTCATGAGTACAGTTGCTCTAAAGAAATTCCAATTCGTCAGTCAAAGCCCTTGGCACAAACCATCTTTATTGATGGTGGCTTACTCTGCTTCTTGGACTCGAAAGTGTTTTTCATCAAGCTGCTTAGGCGAGAAGTTGTGTGAAATGATCTTGCGCTTCTCCCGCCAAGTTGTATCCATTTGCTCAAGTGCCAGGTGGTCGCCATGTGTAAGGAGATGGCCGACATAACTTGGTGGTCGGTCGGAGAAGATGCTGCCCTTCTCCACGAGCAATTTGTGGATTGCTTTGCGGTCGCAAAGCACCACTACATTGGATGGTCCGACTTTGAGACTGAAGACCGATCCGTACTCTTTCGCCCAGGCCAAAAACCTTTGTTATGAATGATTAATAGACGTTGACTACCATTCATGGTTGGTCAGACTTACTGTTTGTAAAGGCCAGAAGATGGGATCTGATGAACATTTCCGATTAGAGGTAATGTGGGCGGTCCCTTGGGCATTCGAGGATCTCTCCTTCCCACTTGAAGAAGACGGTATAGCAGAGCACAGGCAACCAAAGCCGCTGCCCAAAATGTCAAGGCCATTGCGGAATTGTTGGTCGAGTTTTTCTATTTCTGTCGTAATCTGATCTCGTCGAATGCTAGTAAAGGTGACTTTTGAGCACACGATACGAAACAATCGAGAGATTCTTGGACGGGGGCAGAAGGGATGATTATGAGTTCCAGAAAAGAGCATTCATTAGTAATTGCTTGTGACGATTCGCCGTTTAGGGGGCCCCGTTTAGCTGTAGTTACCCCGAGAAAACTAGCCGAGCTGCAGGAGCCATAATTACTGCGTTTTCCGAGACGGAGCAACTTTGTAGCCAATCGGATTTGGGGGGGAGAAAAGGCCAGACCAATCATGTGGTGTGGACTTGGCGCGCACTAATTTTGGTCGGCGCGCATGGGGCAATCCGGGGCAAACTCGCTAGGACAGAAACTACCCCATTTCCCCCATTTCCCTCATTTCCCTCATTTCCCCCATTTCCCCCACTTCCCCTCTGTCCCCTCCATTGTTAGGTCCGACCAACTAGTTGCTACAAGTAGTTGCTCCGATGAAATCATACCGTTGTATCCAATTATATAGAAACCCGCTTGCTGGTCATTCAGACGCCAGCCATACCAGCAAACAAGGACTAATAGCGTCAATTACAACCAAACCACCAACAATTGAAAATGGCATCTCAACAGCCTCGGAAGCGCAATCTTGAAGGCCGGGTTGCTATTGTGACCGGTTCATCGTCAGGTATGGGTCGTGCCATTGCCTTGGCGCTTGCCGAGCATGGTGCCCATGTCGTTTGTTCTGACCTCAAACCAGAAGCATCTGCCAAGGGTTTTGAGCCAGACAAGCACATCCCTACTCATGAGGTCATCAATCAAAATGGAGGACGCAGTGTTTATAAGACCTGTGACATGGGCAAGACAGAAGATATCCAGGCCCTCGTTGCGTTTGCCGTCCAAGTACGTTAGCTCCCTCAGCAGAATCGGTTCATCATGATGTGCCCCGACACCCATAATTTCCAGCTTATCCATTTATACTAACATCCGTTAAAAGGAGTTTGGAAAACTTAACATTCTTGTTAACAATGCTGGTCTATGGCTACCACTTCGCGACTTTGTTGAGGAAACTGAAGAGATGTGGGATGCCATGATGGGTATTAATGCAAAGGGCACTGCAACTAGCATGAGGTTAGCCATCAGACAATTCCTCTCGCAAGAGATTGACGAATCCGGCTCTCGCGGCCGAATCGTCAACATCTCATCTTCAGCCGGTATCACAGCAATCCGAAGAGAAGCCACATATGCAGCCAGCAAGGCCGCCGTCTCCATGTTGACGCGAAATGTGGCGCTTGATCACGCCAAAGACAGCATAAACATCAACGCTGTGTGCCCCGGAGTGGTGCGAACAGCACTTTCCAGCACAAACTTTAATGACCCGGCAATTATTACTGAGATGAAGAAGGGAACGCCATGGCCGAGACTCGGAGAGCCGTCTGATATTGCGAAGGTGGTTGTATTCCTTTGCTCGGACGACGCACAGTGGGTGACTGGACAGAATATTGCGGTAGATGGGGGCTTCACTGTTGGAATTCCGCTGTGATTAATAGATGCCGACATCTCACTTTTTTCAACAAACAAGCGAACCAATCTTGCCATGAATGCTGTACTATCAAACCCGAATATTCGATCGAACGTCATCTCCTGAAAGACAAAAAGAGAAACGAAAAAGGAAAAAGAAGAACAGTCAGTGCACTAACCCGATCAATCAGTCCAGATATGGGGGTCAAAACAGATTATCTGACAGAATATAGGGCCCATGGCTGATTGATTGGCCAGATATCTATCTGAATTGGTTACCATTACCTATGTAGGAAGCCAGTGAAGCTATCGTGAGGTGTCCTGGGTACATCCTAGGCTGTTGAAGGGCCAGGAAAACCCCATGTCGTCCCCAGCGCTGTTTTTTGCCTCCTCTATATGGTTTCGATATCGTGGGAAACTCACCCTGGATATCCCTGGCCAGAATCTCACGTATGAAGACAGCCTCGCCCTTAATCCAACTTGCCCTACCTCTGGTCCAGAGGCTCTAAAGCCTTCTTCGAGATGAAGTCGTCGTTGACCAATCACTAGTGCACTAACCCGATCAGATATCTCGCCCCACGTTTTTCAATTTATTAATCAGGCCGATACTGCAGTTTTTGGCTTTCAAATAATCAGTTTCAAGCGGCATCTAGCCGACGCTCCCACATGCCCTTGCGGGCGGGAAGAAGAAAACTTTGAGCATGTCTGTATCAGGTGCCCACAGGGTGCTATCGACTGGCCTGTCGACTGGCCGACGACCCCGGAAGGTCTCTGGGAAGACCTCCAGATACGGCCAACAAGCAGAAGGATACTACGGTACGTCATCGCCTCTGGGAGGATTCATCAGTACAGCCTTGCAGCAGCACTGGACCCGCCCCTCGAGGGAATCGAAGCTACGAATGATAGTGGGATGTGGGAGGCGTAAAGAGAGAGAGCGCACAGTGGGCGATAACTGGGTTTGAATATGGCGGCACAGTTACCCCCCCCCACTGTAGCCCCGTACATTTTGGCACTGGGCGAAATAGGGGAAATACTACTGTAGTGTTTTTTCCTCCAGAAATAGCCGGGGTATAGCCGACATAACGGCCAAACCAATCCGATGAAAAAAAAACAGCAGGTGTCACTGAACAGAAAAACAAGTGTAGTGAGCACGGAAGCAGGTCCCTACGCCACACTGAGCCACCTGCTGTGCCACTAAAATACAGTGGGTACACACCCCCCAGGGATGAAGATATTAGGAGAAGGACATCATTTTTTCCTTTCTTTCATTTTCTAGATAGCATGCTCAGCAACCTCTTTCGACAATCTTTCAATACACCACTTTTTGCCATTTTTACATGATTTTCCCCTCTCGCCGCTTGATCTTCCTTCTATTCATCTCATGGCCTCTAGGCTCTCCCATTGAAGCGATTCTTGGAGTGTATTGTCCCGCCATGTTAGGGAGGCAGGCACTTTGGTAGGAATGCCAATGCGAAGTCTGGCCGTCATCTGATGGGTAGAAGGAGGCAAGTTGGCAGAGGACAGAAAGTGAGGCCTAGTAGTTTTCCCCCAAAGAGAGTGAGCTTGTCATCCCGTAGGGATGACAGCTCCCTTCCTTGAACCTTTCACCATGACAGTCGCCAAGCTGCAAGCCGAGGTGGTTTGGTGCTGTGTTGAGGAGACTGGCAGTGAGATGCGATGCCATTTCTGCTCCAGCTCAGTAGCATCAAAGAACATTTCGAATCGGCATTTAGAAAAGTCTAATAAAATAAATACGACTGGGTAGTTACCGAAGTTAATGAAAATAGCATCAAGGTCACCAAAGTACGAGAGACTCTCCGGAAGAAACAGAAAGTGGCAACTGCTCGTCCTCTCAGCTACGCCACTTCGACCTCAGAATGCTCAACCTTTATAGCATCAGAATCCGAGATATCCCGAATATCGACCTCAACCTTTTCACCAAACGCGCGATTGACTTCCTCGAGAGTGAGGCCCTTGGTCTAAAGTGAAGAGAAATAATTAGCATTGTCCAGCTCATTAGGGGAAGTGAAAACATACCTCTGGGAAAAAGAAGAATGCAATACAGAAAAAGAAGCAGTTGCAAGCGATGAAGACAAGGTTGAATTTCCATTCAATGCTTGCCAACGCAATTGGTGCCACTTGGCTGAAAGTGAGCGTCATGGAATTAGCGCAGAAGAGACCGATGGCCATACCAGGCGCTCGATTCTTTGTGGGCAAGACCTCTGCAGCGTAGGCATATGGTGAAGCTGCGTATGTGGTGCCGAACGTGTAGATGAAGATCATGACAAAGGCAACTCCCGCTTGACCCCAGGCTAGATATTGGGTCGGTTAGTAAGGCATTGAAGCAATTGGGAGAGGGGGCATTGGATGCTTACGTCTCGATCCAGTCCTGTTATACTCAGCGGAGCAGGCAGAGAAGACTCCGAGCCATACAGAAAGAATTGATAGACCACTAAGGAACAATTTCCTTCGACCAATGCGGTCAATCAGAACCAGATTGGTTATGCCACCAAGCGTATTGCAGATACCAAATACGCCGGCCATGAGCAATGTTTCCCTCGTAGAAAAGCCAAGTCCAGCATAAAATACGGCCTAGAACAACTTGATGTCAGCTTGAATTTTGCAAGCTCTAAGATGGCTGCCATACCTGGAATACTTGAATCGTCTGGGCACCGTTTGTCTGCACGGATGTAACAGATGCAGCTGCCACGAGCAGACGGCGGAGCTCGTTAGGCTTTGTGAACATATCCGACCAGTGTCCAGACGCAATCTCTTCTTTCTCCACGGCAAGCTGAGCAGAGATTTGGAGGTGTTCCTTCTCCCAGAAAGTCGGGTCGGGGTGATCATCGTGCAGTCTTCTCAAGATAGTCTTGGCTTCAGTGTGTCGGTCTTTGGAAATTACTACTCCCAAGGTTTCAAGCCGTTAGTTTATGAATGCAACGCATTGTGGATAGATTATGGTATTTACTTACGCCATCGAGGGGAGAATGGGAGGAAAAAGCATCCGATGATCAGAAGAACACCAGGAAGGCACTGGAGTGCGATGGGGAAGCGCCTGTATCAAACAGAGTAAGCATTCGGCTCGCAGTGAAAATGCTGATGGTTCATTTTAGGATTTGTTAGTCACTGACCAAGCAAAGTCCAGGTTCGACGAGAAGTTGCATGCATAGCCCACCCAAGATGCAAGTGTACCCGCCACCATGAGAGTAACGATCTGAAAAGCCACCATAGTTCCTCGCAAGTCAGGGGGCGCAATTTCGGCTTGGTACACATTGACAGTCGTCAACATGATACCCGACGCCACGCCAGCAACAACACGACCGGCGAAGAAGGGCCCGATATGTGTTGCGACGGACTGGAGGATCGCGCCGACAAGCCCAATAACGCCCCCCACCATAATAGAGTACTTGCGGCCAAGTCTGTCAGCTAGAAAACTAACAAGAATGAGTCCGGCCAAGAGACCGCCAAAGTATGAAGAACCAATGGCACTTGAAATTATCGAACGCATCAGCGAAGAACTCTAGGCAGACAAGCTGGGGGGGATTCTTACCCGAGCATTGTATTGCTGGGCTTGAAGTAGTCGATGAAGCCGCTCTGGGCGAAACTAGAAGTGGTTCATGGTACAATTAGAAACTAATCACCAATTGAATTGAGGAAGAGAGAACAGGGAGAACCTACGTTCCAGCAATTACCGCGGTGTCATAACCATACAGCACACTGCCCGAGCCAGCAATGGCCGCACATCTCCACGTGTAGCCTTTTCCCATGATGTTATTTTTTGTGTCACGTTGGCCAAGCCTTGAAATGGAAAGTGCTAGGGTGACAATTGAATAAAAAATTACAGATAAGGAAAGGATTGGCATATGGCATATGAGCTGTCTCCTTCATGAGATGGGGCTAGCCATCCATATATGAATGAATGATTACTCAAGTTCGGTGCATTTTCGCCAGTGTTCAATACAATACGATCAATTTTCTGACTACGGAGTAGGGTGTGCACATTCCCCTTTCTATCCCTGCAGGAAGATTACAAGTCCCTACTCTGTACGGAGTACAGTTCGTTTCAGTTTGCATTGTTGACATTGTCATATCCCACGTGCTTTATGTACCCCAGACTGGAGGTTGCCTCGCGTACGGGTACCCCAGATTTGGAAATGTCGAGCTAATGGGAATGGGCCCGAATCGCGGACCATTCTCGGACCATGATGGCAAATCCCGGAAATGCCGAAGGATTGCGGGGAAGCTGTGCGGGGTTGGGAGTAAGGGAGACATGCTCGCAATCCCCCTTTTCAATTGTGCTCCGGATACGGAGTAGTCCCATTGCCGTTCAATTGGAAGTCGTTCCGTAGACCTGGGAATTGATTGAAATTCTTCTCCTGCGTGCTAGTGCTTCTCTAATTAGCTTAGCCTCTCTACACGGGCCATTCCCAGAGCTCTTTTCATGAAGCTCTTCTTGAAATTGTTCTCTTTCATATTTTCTGGTCTTTTCCTTTCTTTTCTTGCTCTTGGCTTTGATACTTTCAGTCACTTCATTTTCAACTCCAACCTATAATTTTGTAAACGTCGAGGACGTGGACGATGGCTGCGATTGTGAAGGGCTTCGGGCCTCGACCTATCACAGCTATTGTTCTTCTGCATCGCCCAGTAGCGCAATGCAGCCAACGACGGTTTCTATCTAATCAGCAAGCAAGAGGTACAGTGATCAATAACGTCTTAAATTCGTCACGACACAGCGCTTACATGCAAATTTCAGGACCTGTGCGCGAAGCACAAGTTCCCTTTGACGCTACATACGATGTCGTCGTTGTCGGATCTGGA
>JADHKT010000231.1:0-21390 GCA_019925285.1 Graphium sp. VPRI43844 | reverse complement strand
AGTCTCGTCCAATAGGAAAGCGTTTTCTTAAAGATGTATCCACTAATTACCCAGAATAGTTTAGGTTACAGTACACGCTAGGAATTCTTTACAGTACAAATAGGAACTCTC
The DNA here is from genome assembly GCA_019925285.1 of Graphium sp. VPRI43844. NCBI lineage: Eukaryota > Fungi > Ascomycota > Sordariomycetes > Microascales > Graphiaceae > Graphium > Graphium sp. VPRI43844. The sequence continues at coordinate 21,279 of JADHKT010000231.1, read as the reverse complement.
TTAAAAATTCACGGTGTAAAGAGTGGGTCTCCTTGAAAATAGCGGTACTAAACCTAAATCGGGTTGGTGTATTCCACAGTGCCTACTTTTACGCGCTTTTAATAAACTACATAGCACTGTCGCCCCAAAACGCTAAAATCAACACCGCGAATTCTACAAGTACGGAGTAGTCCGTACCACTTCACACTTGTTCAACCATCCGCAAGCCACTCAACTGCAAGATAATATCGACGCCGCGATGCCTCAGGAAGCTATTGATCTCACCGGCGACGATATCCTCGATGTTGAGGACCTCCCAATCGACCCCTCCGACCTCAATAGCCTCGGCGATCACGTCATCGACCAGCAACTCGGCAACGTGGCGCCCCAGAGCGAGAACGAGTCCCTTGATCCATTAGCAGTGTTGATTTTGGTAGTCCTTGGGCAGGATATCGCACTGTGAAATACACACCGATTTTGTGTGTGTGAGAAGCTAGTAAGGGACTAAGCCCAGATAGGTTTAGTACCGCTGTTTTTAAGAAACCCCCACTTTAAACACCATGAATTTAATCGAGTCGTTTTTTCAGTGCTGCCGTCAACAATCAAACAGCCAATCAGGGGGCTTGGATTTAATTGATTTGCACTATAGGCGATCGAAAGAGTGACGATACAGTGAAGAGGACCGTGCCGCAACATTCGCGGGATGGCGAAAACGAAGGGATTGGATTGGTCAATGGGGCCAGAGAAACGCAGATGACTGAAGGCGCGTCAGGCGACCAAACCATACAGGTCTTTTCCGAACGATGCTCCAGGAGACGTCATCCCATCTGATGACTGAGCAGAAGAAGATGCTGGAGAGGCTCTGGGAAGCGTTGAGGGAAAACCAGACAACGGCATCGCGAATGATGATCGAACAGCTGGAAATGATTCACTAACTCCAGCAGGAAATTAAAACAATAAAGGGCCTTCTTACGGGTGACCGACCCCTTTACTGTCTGTGAGGCGAATGGGCACCCGATAGCCTTGCGTGAGTGTGATTGGGCTCCCCTCCCATTGTTGAATGGAAGGGCGGGGAAGGTGGTAAACAGGTGTGGGCTTCAATTTGGACACAAAAGCAGCGGAGATCAGATTCAGGGATGCACAAGAGTCCAAGGACACGTGTTGCTTCTCCCAGTTCGATCCCCTCTCAGCCTTCGCCACATGCCACGGGATGTCGTCCGGGTGTGACAGGGTGGAACTCTGAGGCTCTATCTGATTTCTGCTGCCTTGGTGTCCAAATTTCAGCCCACACCTGTTTACCACCTTCCCCGCCCTTCCATTCGACAATGGGAGGGGAGCCCAATTACCCTCACCCAAGCCTATCGGGCCCATTCGCCTCTAATACAGTAAAGGGGTCACCCGTAAGGCTCGCCCTATTATCTTCTGGGCCGCTGAAGACGGCGAAACGACACCGGGCTGCCTCCTCGGTCTTAGAGATATGGGGGACTTAGGAATTTTGACACTCGATCCTGGACCTTTAAGCGGTTTACCAGTCTAGACGCGGGGGATTTTGCTCTCGAACTAAGGGACGGCCACCAACTATTCGCACTCGTCCTCACCCCCGGGAGCGATCCCGTGTCTGCTGAGAAACTACCCTCGGCCGCGCTCCCGGAGGAGCTATCTGATTTCCTGGATGCATTCGACACGGAGAAGGCGAAACAACCCCCTACCCTACCTCATTCCGAACACAGCATCGACTTACAGCCAGACAAGGAAGGACCATTCGGCCCGATCTACCGGCTCAGTCCTGCCCAGCAAGAGGAACTCCGGAGACATACCGAAGACTCTTTGGAGTCCGGGCGCATTCGGAGGTCAACCAGTCCCGCGGGGGCTCCTATCTTATTCGTCCCTAAGGCCGTCGGCACGCCTCGCTTATGCGTGGATTATCGTGGCCTGAATAAGATAACAATCCGGAATCGTTACCCCCTTCCCCTGATATCCGAAATGTTGGGCGGTAACGCGAAGTGGAAATCCAAAATCGATCTGAAGGAGGCCTGCCACCGCCTCGCGATTAAGATGGAAGACCAGTGGAAAACGGCTTTTCGCACCAAGTACGGACACTTCGAGTATACGGTCATGCCTTTTGTATTCTCTAACGCCCCCGCGAGAGGAGCACGTCGAGCACCTCCGCGAAATCTTAACCAGGCTACGGGAACACCAATTCTACGCCAACCCGGCCAAATGCAGTTTCTTCCAAGACGAAGTTCGGTTTTTAGGGTTCGTCATTGGAAGAGACGGCATTGAAATGGAGCAAGAACGAGTAGAAGCAGTCCAGAACTGGCCGGTACCCCTCTCCTATGAAGGTCCCTTAGGGTGGATGCGCGTGAGAACAGTTGAGGGTAGGTATGGTTGGAATTGGAGACTTCAACTTGGGGAACTAATTTACAATGCAGATTCCTGGCCTCTTATCATACAATTCCTCCCCCATCCCTTGATCACCCGGACTCGCCGATTCCCAACTCGGCCTCGAGCCTAGTATGGCGATCCCAATAGACCCAGACTCCTTACATGAAGACGCGGACATCCGCTCATCCCAACAAGGTTGGGAGGGGAGGGAATGCATCGTGATGTCTGTCTGGGACAGGGCGTTGGATCATAGAACCCACGAGCGAATTTCTGACGGGTTGGTAAGGAGCCAATTCCACTCTTTTCCCTGAAAAGGCACCCGTGGAAAAGAAAGTGCACCGGGGTTTTTAACGAGGGGATCGAGCTCTCCCGTAGGGTGGAAATACCTCTGTCGTGCATCACTCGCTTTGGTGACGTAGATCACCATCGAGCCGTACATCTTACCATTTGCCTTGTCGCTGAGCCAGTGCATCTTGGCAATCGTCACCTTGTTTTCCTTCCCCAGTGCCTCCGCCGCACCTGGCAACACATTATCGGACGAGTCCAGCACCGCAGTCCAGTTTGGGCCGTCGACTTTGACCGGGTACAGCTGGTCTCTAAGCACTCTGGCGCCCTTGACCACCGTCTTCTCCGCCACCTCCCTGATAAGTTGCATCTCTGCTTCGTCTCGGCATACTATCTTGATACGGTCTGCGTTCCTCGCGTCTTTCACCACGGCTGCGCACCGCTAGTTCTGTTAGCCTTCTCTGGCTCGCTCTTGTTCTTCAATCGCTTAACGAACTTCTCCAACTTGCGCCTCGCCTCTGTCCTCTTCGTTGACCTGCGAGATGTCGATGGTGCAGAACACGGTATACGTGGACGAGGATGGGGTCGTGCGCATGGACGATAATGTGGGGACATTGCTCGGTTGTCTCATAGACGAGGTTCGGGCTACATCTGTATATGATGGCCGTGAGCTCGTCTGAGCACTGCTGGTGGTTCTGTCGGCCATCATATTTAACTTCTCTTTCATTTGTTTCATTTCTTCTTTCATTTGTTTCACCTCCTCTGCCGTCTGGACCTTTATCGTTTTGATTTCCTGCCGGAGTTGGTGAATCATTTCCAGCTGTTCGCTCACCATCTAGTTCTCCATCAACGCTTCCCAGAGCCTCTCCAGCATCTTCTTCTGCTCAGTCATCAGATGGGATGACGTATCCTGGAGCATCGTTCGGAACATAACTTGTATGGGCGACGCGTGGTTGCCTGACACGCCTTCCGTCATCTGCGGCGTTTCTTTGGCCCCGTTGACCAATCCAATCCCTTCGTTTTCGCCATCCCGCGGCTGTTGCGGCATTTTTCTTGCCGCGATGGACATTTTGTTCACTGGACGACTGCTATATATGTGAATAGGATAAGGCGTCAGGTCTGTCCAAGGAGAGACACGAACCCAGATAAGCCAAAAACAAAAAAAAAGACAGTTGTTATGTACATCGCATGCCACTGAGTTCTAGATCTACCCCGCTCGCCATACCAAAGTTACAGATCGATTGGTACCATTCCCTTGCTCGTCGAGCCCCAAAGGAAAATTAGGAAGGTCATGATATCTTTTGCTCCTGAGTATGTACAAATATACGAGCCTAGAAAAGTACGAGTCCAGCAAGTTAAACCTTGCAAATGTATCGAACGAGGTGGGGTCTTGGAGGTAAGTTTTGGTTCTGCAATTCTTCCTCTCAATTTCTAACCCTTATGCAGAGAATTATGTAAAGCGTTTGGGGGAAATTCTACCCTGTGGGCCTACACGACACGAGTCCACAAGTTCATGGCTCGGCGAGGAAGCCAGCCAGCATACGGAATCTGTATGCTGGTCGGTCTACTCCGTATTACGGAGTAGACCCTTCCTAGTCATACGTACTTGTAGCATATCTTGCGGATACTAGTCATTTCCAGCCATCCAGTAAAGGGTCGACGGGATGTCGGCGTCAGGAATCATGTGCCAAGAGAAAAAAAAAGCTTTTCAAATCCCCACCTAAGGTCCACTGAGAAGAAAAAGTTCAGTGCGTATTTTCTCAAATTCTCCACTGTATTGGCTTGATTAGACCGCATTTTCCCGGCTGTTGTAATCAAGAATTATCTGATCTGATGTGTTTAAGGCCATAATGCATCATGGCTATAAAATAATAAGTTGAGCTCATTCGCAATTATAAAGTCTTGCCTCTTACAACACATTGTTTAATCCAGAGTTGTCACTGGTTGTGGTTTTTGATCCTCTTAGGACTTCGGCACTTGGACCAAGAGCCCAGGGAGAGAGCCCCTCTTATCAATCTCATCACCACAGGAAATGCTCTAAATGAAGATGATCTCTCTTACTAATCGGAAAAGAACCCTGTAAACCCTGGTTTATCAGATCCTCTTTCTAGCGGGGCGAATCTGCCACTCTATCCCAACTAGGAACAAGGTCCGGAACTGTCAACGGCAAGAGGAGCAAAAGCAACGTAATGTTGCCCCCAAACTGTCCCCGCCAACTCAAATCCCGACAAGCTTTGAAATTGGCTGACGTTAGGTTCTGGCTGGCTGGCTGGCCCACGACGGGTAACATCTACTAGATGTTACCCGTCGTGGGCCAGTGAAAGGACCGAACTAGATGTCATCTAGTTTGGTCCTTTTACACGTCGTTCCTGGCCACGGAGGAGTCGTTTTTAGCTTTCTACGGGATTTTGCACGGACACGGAGATTCCCATCGGCGTCCCAAGGTCTCATTCTCGAGAAAGCTGGGAGGTATCAATATTGCGGGCAGGATTCATTAACGGTCGGGTGGGAAAAGAAAAATGTTCTTTGGGACGTGGGTAATGTGGAGCGTGCCGATCGCGAGTATTTTTTTTTTTTTTTTTCGTTTTTTTTCATTGCGAGAAACGGAGCAAGCTTTGGAAGGTTGGGGGTCCCTGTTGCATTTTACGTACATAGCGCATATGATATTAATGTCCTTGATCGGCACCTTTTTCGTGCTTTGCATTTCCCTCACTTCTCGTTTTGGCTTGTCCAGTCTTGAGGGAAACTTGCTGAGTGTTACTATTCGTCGACAATTGCCTTGATCGGATTCTTTCTTTAGACTCAGGGTATTTGAGACGAGGTGCGCACATCACATCCTCGGCCCCTCTAACAATGGCTGAAAAAGAGGCCGCGCGAGATTCCGAGGTGGAAAAGGGAACTGCGAACGCGCCTGCTGCAACAACCGAAGTTGCAGTAATCCCCGATGATGAGGCCAAGAAGGTAGCGATTTTTCTCACATTCCTCCCTCAAACTCTTTTTTCCCGTCTCACATACTGACAAGTCCAAGCAACGCCAGCCATCCGGTTCAAAGTTCGCCTATTTCCGGCTGCTCCTCGCCGCCGACCCGACATGGCTCGACATCCTCCTTCTAATCCTCGGCGTATTCTTCGCCGCCGTCGGCGGAACGCCCTTCCCCATCATCATGATCCTCTACGGTGAACTCGCCGACCAACTCAACGCCGCGACATGTGCCGCCGACGGCATCACCGACATCGATCCCACCGACTACCTTTCGGACATCAACCAGCGCATTCTACTGATGGTGTACATTTCTGTTGCCGCTTTCGTTGTGATTTACATTTATGTTTTGTGTTGGGGAATTATTAGCCAGCGTCTTGCGCAGCGATTGCGGCAGAGGTATCTCGCTGCGTTGTTGAGGCAGCCTCCTTCGTATTTTGACACGAATGCTAATGCGGGGGAGGTTTCGTCGCGACTTCATGCGGATATTTCTGCTGTTGAAGCGGGAACGTCCGAAAAGGCTGGAATTCTGATTGCGACGATTAGTTTCTTTATTACTGCTTTCGTCGTTGCTTTCATCAAGCAGCCGAAACTTGCTGGCATGCTCGTTTCCATGGTCCCTTGCTTCATTTTCTCTTCCTACGTCGGACGCATCTTTGGTGATAAGTACAGAGGGCGCATGGCTACTGTGGTTAGTACTACGTCGTCGCTTGCTTCGGAAGCTTTGCGCAATATCTCTGTTGTCCACGCATTCGGAGCTGGAGGTCGGCTGGAGGAACGGTTTGCTGGCCTGTCTGCTGAAGCGAGGAGCGATGGTGTGAGGGCGGCGGGTGTCTCGGGTATGCAGGCGGGGTGGCTTTACTTTGTCGCATACTCGGGAAACGCTCTTGCGTTCTGGCAGGGAAGCCGCTTCATTGCCCAGGGCGTTACAAGCCCCAATGGGACAACGATGGGTGATATTTACACTGTCATTATGGCGCTCGTTGATGGTAAGATGAGACACCCACCCCTTTTCTCATTATTTTGTTCTTGTGTTATTAACTCGGTCCGTTAGCTTGTGTCATGTTGGGAAAGGTTGCACCTATCCTGCCTCTTTTCGCCGAGGCGACAGCTGCCTACGATCGCCTCAGAAAGGACATTGAAGCACCCACTACCATTGACGCAACCTCCAAAGAAGGAGAACAATTGCCCGACGCTGCCAACCCCGGACCACTAAACATTGAGTTCAAGAACGTCTCCTTTGCCTACCCCTCCCGCCCTGAACAAGAAGTCCTCCAAAACGTCAACCTTGTATTTCCAGCTGGCAAAATGACGGCCGTTGTTGGTCTCTCTGGTAGTGGAAAGTCAACCGTCGCGGCCCTTATCGAACGATTATACGATGCTAAAGAGGGAAGTGTTTTGGTCAACGGCGTGGATATTCGCATGCTCAATGTTCGCGCCATCCGAAGCCGCATTGGTTTTGTCCAGCAAGAACCAACGCTTCTAAACACTTCCATTTTCGCCAACATTGCCCTCGGTCTTACTAGTTCACCTAAGCCAGAACACGTTGCACTTCGTAGCTACTTGAACTGGGACGCACTGACAGAACTAGTAAACAAGAGCAAAGACCTCGAAGCAACCGCCGCCGCCATGGGCCCCGAAGCTGTTAAGATTGTCCAACTTGTACGCGCTGCCGCCGAACAAGCAGATGCTGAAGACTTTATCAACCGCCTCCAGGATGGATATGCCTCGAATACCGGTCCCGCTGGTAGCTTGCTGAGCGGCGGGCAACGCCAAAGACTTGCCCTTGCCCAAGCTCTTATCCGCGAACCATCTCTCCTCCTTCTTGACGAAGCTACATCGTCCGTAGACTCTGCAACCGAGCGCCGAATTCAAGAAGCTGTCGAACGAGCATCCAAGGGCCGAACCGTAATTTCTATCGCGCATCGACTGTCGACTATCCGCAACGCCGACAATATCGTCGTTATGCAAGGTGGAAAAGTTGTCGAGCAAGGAACTTTTGCCGAACTCATGGCTTTGGAAGGGGGTGTTTTTGCACACATGGCTGGCTTACAGACTGTCGGCGAAGGAGGTGAAACCAGCTCTCTATCAGGCGACACTCTAGACTCGGCAAGCCTGCGAACAACGACAAAAGATGCCCTGGCCGAAGACCACATCTCCGATGAAAAGAAAGAAACCAGGAAAGTAGCTTCAGATGAAGACGACGAAGAGAGCAGCGAGTCCAAAAAGTCAGAACTCGACACGAAAAAGAGCGTCGGTTACATTCTCGCCAGATTCAGCCGAATGATCCGATCCTCACTCGCCATCCTTCTGGGCGCCCTCATAGCCTCCGTCATCGTCGGCGCAACATTCTCATCCGCAGGTGTGATTATCGGTCACGTAGTCGGCAAGCTCAGCGCCTGCGCAAACACGATTGACCAAATGCTCGACAAGGCGCGTTTCTTCGCCGGTTTAATCTTTATGCTTGCCGTCGTTGAAATGCTGGCCAACTTCTGCGCTTGGTCTTTTTTCGGGTACCTTGCTGAGAAACTCCTCTTTACTGTGAGAGTCTTGACGTTCCGATCGCTTATGGAGCAGGATATTTCGTGGCATCAGGCAGAGACTCCTACGCGTTTGTTGAGCATTATTACCAAGGACACTGCTGCCATCGCTGGATTCAGTGGATCGACAATTAGCACTGTTTTGTCGATTGTTGTCAACTTTGTCATTGCGATTGTTATGTCGCATATTATTGCGTGGAAATTGGCAGTTGTGTGTCTTGCGGCTGTGCCTATTGTGCTGGGTGCCGGTATCTTGAGTCTCAAGTCGCTTTCGAGATACGAGGAGAAGAAGGGCGGTGCATTCGACGATGCTACTGCCGTCGCTGTCGAGGCTGTTCACTCGATTCGCACCATTGCTTCGCTCTCGCTCGAAGAACAAACTATCTTATCGTTTTCGAACCTTTTGCGCGGCCCTCAGAAGTTGATTGTCGAATCCGCCGCCATTACCAACATCTTCCTCGCGATGCACCACAGCGTCGGCACTCTGGTGTACTGTCTTTCATACTGGTGGGGTTCGAAATTGATTACGCGAGGCGAGTACTCGCAGATACAATTCTACATTATTCAGATTGCCATGCTGGTGAGCGCCAATCTTTGGGGTACCATGTTTGCCCTGGCTCCCGAATTTGCTCGCGCGAGACTTGCGGCGTCGCGGGTTTTGAACACTATCAACATGGGAAGCAATGCGAAACTCGACCGCGCCTCCCTCGCGTCGCTTGAGAAGTCCAAAGACAAGAAAGGGAAATCGAAGGATGGATCTGATGATGTTGAAGCGTTCGCTGGCGACAAGACCGAAAAAGAGACGGGGATTTGGAAGGGAAAGTCTGGAGGTGTCAAGATCACTTTCGACAACGTTGACTTTACATACCCTAACCGGCCCGACGCACAGATCCTAAGCAACGTCTCATTTACTATTCAGCCAGGGCAATTCTGCGGCCTCGTAGGACCCTCGGGCGCCGGAAAGTCCACCATCATGTCTCTAGTGCAGAGACTTTACCACCCAACATCGGGCACAATCTCCATTGACAACCAAAATATTGCCAATCTTCCCAACTCCTTCCGCGACTCGATCGCCCTCGTCCCCCAAGACCCGACCCTCTTCAACGGCACAGTCCGCTTCAACATTTCTCTCGGCGCGGCGCCGGGGACCCAAGCTACCGACGAAGAAATTCGAGAAGCTTGCCGTCTGGCAAACATTCACGACACAATCATGGCTCTTCCCGACGGCTACGACACAGAATGCGGAGCTTCGGCGCAGAGATTCTCTGGTGGTCAAAGACAACGGCTCGCGATTGCGCGTGCCCTCGTGCGAAAACCTAGATTACTTCTTCTCGACGAGAGCACGAGTGCATTGGACGCCGCGAGCGAAGCAGCGTTACAAGAAAGTTTGGAGCGAGCTTCGAGGGGGACGACAGTTTTGGCAATTACGCATAGATTGCATACTGTGCAAAAGGCGGATTTAATTCTTGTGGTTGAGGGGGGTACTATTGCGGATGCTGGGAGACATGGGGAGTTGATGGAGAGGAGGGAGAGTTATCGGGTGAATGCTATGCAGCAGATGTTGCAATAATGGACTGCTCGGATGGAGGAATATGTATGTACGTGTAAAATGTATCATTTGAATCTATGGATATCTTTGTAACTGAAGGTTGGTTTGCCAAGAAAATATGTACGCTGTGTGAATGGCATCTACTGGACAGGTTGTGTGTCGGAATGCGTTGTTTGTTCGGTTGCTCCCATAACGTTCGCTGTCGCTCTAATCTGCTCTTCTCATCTTCTTGTAGTTCTAAAGCCGGGCAAGGGCATTTTGGACGGGGTTCGGTCAGATGGTGGTTCTGGTTCTGGTTCTGGTTCTGGTAGTCTGCTCGAAATTGTTTATTGTTCGTCGTCGAAAGATTTGTTGCCTTCATCTTTATCGTTCATTTCCACGATCCTCCCTTGACTGCTCCCCAGTACAGTAGGGCTCCCATGCTGACGAAGATGGTCGCAGCTAACAAATGAGCTCAGTCTGTGTCTGGTCTGATTTTGTGTCCTTCAGGAGCTATGGAAAGGCCAACTTACTGACTGCCAATGTTTCCAAAACACCGTGGTCGACTGCTCTTCGGACTAGAGCAAGTCGCACCTCCTCAACGTGGAGAGCGAGGTTGGGCGTGGCGATGACGGGAAGGGCAGGCATTTTCGGAATTTTCGGAATTTTTCTCTTTTTTCGTTTTGTTCAGAACTTTCCAAAGGCTGAAATGAAGAGAGATCGGCCGGCGAATGAGAAATAAAGATTGATAAATTCGATAGGACACAACTGGCCTGCAGTTTGTCGAGGAAAGAAATGCCACCTAGGATGAGTGGTGAAGTTTGGTTGCGATCGCGAAAAGACAAGGAAACTTCCGAACAAGAATTCTAAACCCATTCTTCGATGGGAAAATATTCGCCATATTAAGGGAAGGAGCTATCAAACCCCAGCCCAGCACCCAAACCCTTGTAGGGGGCAATTAGGTCTGACCACGATACGACGTCTGGAGCTCTCCCTGTATTATCCACCTTCCTCGTAATCGATTGGCCTGTTACCCCCTGTATCTTCTGGCCAGGCCAGTCCATCGCATGATGTTCTACTGGCAAACATCCAATCTACGTTTGAGGTTTGGGGCGAGGGCCCTGAATCGACCCACTTGCGTGTCGGAGCCACCAGCCCCTGTCTCGAGTTTGTGGTCTTTTCATCGTCTTTTTTCATAAACACGTATAGAAGAATGGTAGGTACCTTTCTTCTACAGTGTTTGAATGTTTTCGCGAAGCTGCCTGGAGCTGCTCGTTTTCGAGAGGTGGTCCCTGTTCGTCTTGGCGGATAGATCATTGTGGAAAAGGCATCGTGGGCTATTTTATTAAACTAGATTCGAGTCGGGTTCGCTGGTCTTCCAGAAAACAGAAATGAATCCCACAAACAATGCTCCGAACAGCATGGGGTCACCATTGAGAGTGTCATCTTGTCGCCGAGTCCGTATATAGACTTACCATAGAAATGAAGTTATCTTGTCGAATAAATCTCAATTCAAATAGAGGTCTATTCAAATATGCTACATATTCCTCCCTGCATAACCGTCTGCACTGCACTAGAAATGCGAATGCAGCAACCTCTAGCGCACTTTAGCGGCCACAATGCTTCTTCTGGGGCGGTGTCCGGTAATATCACTGCCTTCAACTCGCTAGAAATCACCTCCGTTCCCATTAAAACTTCTTCATCCTGGCCTGGCCAGCCCGTCCCGTCCACCCGACAATCTGAACACTGCAGGGCGCCTTGTGCACAGCATCGGCATCATCTAATTCTCGGTGTCAGTAAAGCACTTTTAAAAGAAGTCGGGTCTAACTGAAGAGGCAATGACGCACAGTTGTCGCCCGAGACGAAGGACAAAGCAAAACATCAAACTTAATTCCTCGCCCACACCCAGGGCGAGGGGTCCAAAGAGGCGGGTGAAAAGCTGATGGTAATGGTGTGAATATCGCGTCTTGATGCGAGTTATCCTACGTTCATCGAGTATATCGATTGTATGGTGGCCGAGCTTTTTCGTAGTCATCGCAAATCCCACCTCTTCAACCTTTGAATTTAGACCTTTCCATTTTCTCAAGATAGAATCCTGCCATCGTATTGACTGCTCGCCACTTTTTAAAAAAGTCATTCATGGTTTTAATCTCAGCATCAATTTCCTCAGCACCCTTGAAATTCTTGTTGGATCGAAACTTTTCCGCGACACCAGTCGAGTGCAAAACCGCAATGTGCACCAACAAAGGCGTGAAAATGTGGCTTTTGAACATACTTTGCTGTGCATTGCTCCGGACAAAAGTCATAATCTCTCTTGCTGCTCGGGCGGACTGCTCATCTGTGACACGACTGAATGTCTCGTTAGTTGGCATTGCCATTGTGATGTAGGGATCGATGAAGCAGTGTAGATAAAGGAGGCCGGCTTGGCAGGCCAGGTGGGTGAATATGATGAGAGGATTGGATGTTGATGATATGGGCGGGTACCGTCTTCGGAGACGGGAGAGGTGGCGTTCGACGAATCTATGGAACAAATCGTAGTGCGTTGTCAGGGTTGAAGAAGGCTTGGGCTGGGTTTTGTAGAGCAATTTCATGGAAACTATGCGGCCACAGGCGGCCATAATCATGGCATATTCAGCGAAGGGGGTCGATGGTTGTTGATCTTCCTCGGGTGATTGCATAATGTCAGCCAGGAAGGGGGCTTGGCTTGGCTTGTTGTTCTCATACTCGTCGTCTGAACAGGGGAGACGCGGGAGCACCTAGACCGAGACTCTTGTAAGCAACAACATTTATTTAAATAGTGGGCAGGAAAACTAACGTCGTCTTCGTGGAAGGTAACTGGGAGAAAGTGACAAATTCCAATCATCTGGTCCAATGAGAACGCTGCCCAAAACACTCTCCTCCGTTCTTCTTTCTCCTGAGCGGTACTCGGTAAATCGGGTAGAAAGGCCGGTCCATGTGTTGATGTTCGGCAATCCGTCTTATCGAGTTGCATAAGTTGCACCAGACGGAATGCTCTTCCCGCGCTAAGCCAGGCGCGTTTTTGAGATTGTCTACCGAACTCATGAACGGCGAGGATGAGCCACGCCTGGACATGCTCGACGTGGACTTCGCTTACGTCTTCGTCTAGTAGGTCGAGCTTTTCGAGGTGGGCACGTGCTTGGTTGTAGAGTTTCTCGAGTAGGGGATCAAAGTTTGGAGACGAACCGGCGGCTGCGGTTAAAATCGTTCGTTCAAGACATTGCTGGTAGGGGTCCAGGGGGGTGCCGTGGATCCAGCTGTTTGTTTTGGTAACGGAAAGGATTGGCTGGAGGGGATGTATACGATCAAAGTAGAGTTGGATACTTGTAACTGTTGTTAGCGTTTGTGGATTCGCAAATGTTGAAAGATGAAATGTGAGAGATCGATCAATCACTCGCCCAGTGGGGCGAGAGGGCCAAGACACCAGGCACACTTACAGGTCAGCCTTGATAAGCTCGGATATGTACGGCGTGGTATCCATTACAGGTGAAGGCAGGGATTGGATGGTTTCAGCGAATGGTACAATAGGTGTCACGATGGACGTCGAATCGAATGGATTGTTGAACTGTTGTAAAGGGAAAAGTGATGATGCAGAGAGCTCGAGTTGGGTATCAAAGTTATTGAATTCCAGAGAGTCCCAAGTCGAGACTAGGTTTGGGATATCAGGCAACGCTTGATCAAATCAGAAGGACGGGAAACATACCCACGGAATAGTCGTTCATCTGCGACATAATATCTCCGGCCGCAAATGTGTCGACTGGTGGAGTGGACACTTGAGCAGCAGAAGGTGGAAATACCAAAGAAGTACTAGATACAGGCGTGTTCTCGTCTACTCAAAGTCAGTACGGAGTTTCAGATGTAGTGAATGGGTTCATTCAAGTTACCGGACTTGTGAGGGTTGCGCCGTTTGGTACCCCATGCTGTACGTTGGTTCGCCACAACACAGGGTATTCCTCGCGATAGGCATGAATTGCATTTTGGCCGTTGTCTATCACAGCGAAGTTTCTTTTTGCGACAAGCTAAACAACTTTGTGAGTAATTGACCATATTTCACTGACAAGAAAGTGTTGATAGCAGATGCTGACGATGAAAGGAGAAAAAAGGTAGTTAATTCCCAAGGGCTGGTGGTGGCCGCCCTTGGTCATATGCAGGGCTCGCTAGGCGATGTCCCAAGTCCGCGGCAAGTTCGGACTTGTAATTTACAGTGCCGTGAACATAAATATGAGAATATCATGGAAATAAATATAAGATAGAACAAAGCATGTTTGGGCTGGACATACCTTCGCAAGCAAAGCCTGGGAGTTGTCGAGATGATGGAGTGCCCGTCATCTGCAACCAGGTTCCCAATACAAGAATGCCGCAGGAAACGAGAGAGAATGACAAGAATGAAGCAAAGTCCGGGACGGAGTTTAATCTAGTTACTGGACGGAACGGGTTAAGGATACTAAAAGGCCGCTGTATCAGAAACGTCGTAGGTGACGTGACGTTTGGTTTCCCAGGATTGAAAAGATGACAGAAAGCGTCTGTGGTGGGGGGCTGAGAATAGTCCGCGGACTTTTCTGAGTGGTCTGTTCATTCCTGAACAAAGGTTGGATAGGAAGAAACACGGAAGACACGTGATGGTATTCACTGAAGGAGAGTCTCCTGTCATTTCCCAAGACAAGAGAAGTGTTATGAAAGTAGAAGAAAAAAAAAACAAGAAGAATACGTCTAATTTCTTTTCCTTCACAGAGCTTCGACAATGATGGTATTTCCAGGTGTACGGAGTAGATACACCAGACAAAGTACAGTGTGGGAAAACAATGGCAAACTAAGCACTGTACAAGGCTCCTCATCAACTCCATGGACATTCGGATATCCATCCACAGCACTGCGTAATCGGACGAGGCATCCATAGCAAAATTTATAAAAAAAAAGCCATGTAAGAAGTAAGGCGTGAGTTACGAGCTATTTCAGCCTCTACTTGTATATATGTGAGTTGTTTCTTCGTCGGTGTGAAAATTTTTTTTTTTTGCGCCGCTCTTCTTCCTCTCACTCTTTCTTTATATACCGTTCGTAATCTTTTTTTTCCCCTTGCTAAACTTATTTCTGAATATTTAATTTAAAATCATGGGTGTCACCGAAAAGACGGTCGACATTGTCGCCCAGCCGGATGTTTCCGACCACGAGCAAAGCGGGACTGAAAGTGCCAAGGCGAATGCTCCTGCTGAGAAAGAAGAAGACGAATACGAGTATATTACCGGCATTCGACTTTGGTTGGCTTTGGGAGCCTTGACGATGGCTTACTTTCTAATCATGTTGGATACCACCATTCTTGCTACCGTGAGTCTTGCAGTCCCTATGGTTTTCATTGTCCTGGTAAGAATCGAAGGCTCACAGGAGAGATCTAGGCAATTCCTTACATTTCAGATGAATTCAATTCGATTCGCGACGTTGGCTGGTATGCTAGTTCCTACCAACTTACCTGGTAAGTTTGAGCATTCGGATACCCTGATGCGCAATGAAGTTGCCTAACAATACTTCCCAAAAGCTCTGCACTGCAACCGCTTATTGGAAAGGTCTACGCTCGTATGAACATTAAAGTAAGTCTGCACACTTGTAATTCACAGCGCTTTCTCGTTGGCTCACCTCGTATCAGTGGGTCTACATCATATGCTTCATCTTATTCGAAGCCGGATCGGCTATCTGCGGTGCTGCGAGCTCTTCGGTAATGTTCATTATCGGAAGAGCCATCGCCGGTATGGGAGGCGCAGGCTTAATTAGTGGCGCCTTGATTGTTCTCAACTCGAGTGTACCGCCTCACCGACAACCAGGTTTGTGCAATGAGACGAGATTACTGGTAGAAATTCGAGTGCTAATGTTCGTATTTAGGCATCCTGGGAATCCTTATAAGCAGTAAGTCGGCAATCTCCTTAGTTTAAACAGCCGTCTTTTTTTGTTCAAATAATCTAGTATTCTAATATGGTTTCTTGTCTCCAGTTGGACAGTTAGGTATTGCGTTTGGGCCTCTCATCGGCGGCGCCTTCACTGAATACGCTACCTGGCGATGGTGTAAGTAACCTCGTCGCCCTGCAACAAGCCACAGAGTTTAACATTACCTATCATCAAGGTTTTTATATCAATCTCCCCCTCGGCGGCGTCGTACTCGTTGTCATAGCCCTCGTCAGCATTCCAGACCACGTCGTTAAGCCCCATTGGAGAGTCGTCATGCAGCATGCGATAACAGAATTTGACATCGCCGGCTTCTTCCTCATTGCCCCCGCAGCCATCCAACTACTCCTTGCCCTGCAATTTGGCGGTAGTCAGTTTGCCTGGAACAGCAGCCAGGTTATCGGCCTCTTCTGTGGTTCCGGAGCGACGTTTATTATATGGTTTATTACGAATTACAGAAAGGGAGATGCTGCCATGGTTCCCTTCTCTATACTGAGAAACCAAGTTGTTTGGGCCTCCGTGGTAACTGGAGTCTTCCTTATTTCTGCAGTGTTTACCGTCTCGTACTATCTCCCTATTTATTTCCAGGCAGTGCGCGGAGTCACACCATTTACCAGCGGCGTGCACGTTCTCCCGAACATCTTGACGCAGATGGCCTTTGGCCTAATTAGTGGCGGTTTGAGTATGTCATTTACTCCCCGATCCCAAACAGCCTTTCTTGCGCATAGAATCAATAGGTTGGCTAACATTTACAATAGTTCAGAGAATTGGATACTGGACACCCTTCATGTACATTGGCTCAGTACTCCATGCCATCGGCGGCGGTCTTCTCAGCTTGTTAACGCCGACAACCTCTACTGGCCGATGGATTGGCTACCAAATTGTCATTGGTGCGGGGCGTGGCCTCTGTGTCGCAGTAGTAAGTGATACAAGGAAATGAAACATGGACAAAAGTGTAGATACTGAACTAATTGTCCTTTAGCCCTTCATTGCCATTCAAAACACCCTCCCCAAACCACAAATAGCAGTCGGCATTTCCCTCATCGGTTTCGCACAGAATCTCATAGGAGCCGTCTTTGTCGTCATTTCTCAAACAATCCTCACAAACAGTCTCATCGAGCTCATTCCAGAGAATGCTCCAGTGGTGCATCCAGACACGGTTCTCTCCGCAGGTACAACAGCATTTCGGAAGGTCGTCCCTCCGGAGCAGCTCCCAGGCGTTATTCTCTCCTTTTCCCAAAGTCTTGTCCGCATCTTTTACTTGACCGCCGGGCTTGCCACGGTGCCTTTCTTGGTTGCTTGGTTCCTCGGTTGGGAAAACATTAATAAGAAGGCTAAGGGTGCTTTGACTGATGGTTCAGCCAAAGAAGGTGAGGCCGCTTAAAGCAGCATCGTAGTCATATAATATGTTTTTTACAAGTAATTAGATGGGCCAGGCCTAGCTAGATAAAAATCTCGACCCTCCCCTAATAAATGAGCCGATTCTGTACCCCCCCCCCCCAAATTGAATCGTTTTGGTTAGACTGTTTAGTAGCAAAGCTAGCAGGAGAGCAACTACTGTGAGCCCCTGTTCCTTATCGTGACCACTTATTACTAATGAAGTCGGGTTTAGATCACATCATTGCGGAGAAGTGAAGCCGAACCCCCGCCCCCGCGATTTACAAATCCTGCCGGCTTCGGAAGATCAAACCCAATCAATTGACCAGTGTTACCAGTAAGAGAAGAGCAGGAAGAAAAGGAAAATGGCTGCGCCTATTTGCACCAAGACGTTTAAATTGAACAACGGTCCGTGCCTTCTCTGATGACTTAACCAGGCTCGAATCGCAGACTAACTAGAATCTGAGGAGCAGGATACTCAATTCCCGCCGTCGGGCTTGGAACTTGGCAAGGTACGTGACGCGAAATACCTCAACCCCATGCCCCTTCAATCTGACGGTAGCTACTTTTCAGGAAAGCCTGGTTCTGAAGATGAGAAGGCTTTAGAGGAGACCGTAATCTTTGCTCTCCAAAACGGCTACCGCCTCATCGACACTGCACAAAGTTATGAGGTCGAGCACATTGTTGGTCGTGCGATCCGCAACAGCGGCATTCCCCGCTCCGAAATCACTGTCGTGACCAAGTTCTGGGGCCATTGGCACCATGACCCCGCTGCTGCTTTGGAGCTTTCGCTCAAGAACCTCGGTCTCGACTACATTGACGTGTTTTTGATGCATTGGCCTTGGGCTACTACGCCTGACCCTGAACGCAAGATGATTCCTCCCAATGAGAGCCCCACCATCACGGAGACTTGGGCTCTGTTGGAGAAAGTTGTCGGACCAAAGTGTCGTGCGATTGGTGTCAGCAACTTTACTCAGAAGACTCTCGAGGTTATTTTGAAGACGGCGACAATTGTCCCTGCTGTTAATCAGATTGAGCTTCATGCTTTCAACCCAAACCACAAGTTGGTGCCGTACTGTCACTCAAAGGGTATTCAGGTCATGAGCTGGAGGTAAGTCTTTCCAGTGATATATCTTCGCCCAGAAATGCAATCTAGAGGGCAAAAGCTTCAAAAGGCACGGTATATTGTATGGCCGCCCGTTTGGCTAACACTTCCTAGCACACTTGGCGGTCCTAGCAAGGGCGTTGGCAGTGAGGTTCTCACCCACCCCACCTTTGTCAACATCGCCAAAGCCCACAACTGTTCTACCGGCGTCGTCTCCCTCTCGTGGGCAGTTCAGCGGGACATTGTCGTGATCCCTAAGAGCGCCTCCAAGGACCGCGTGGCTGAGAACATTCGTCTTGTCACCCTCACTGATGAAGAGATGGAGACCATCAACAATGCGCACCAGACGATTCGTAAGCATCGCCTTGCCAACGCTTCAAAGAGTTTGGTTACTGTGGTGGATGGAAAGAAGACCATCCAGGGGTGGACGAATGTTGACTTTGGATGGGAGGATGAGAATGGAGAGTGGCAAACTTGATAACTGAGTTCAAATGAAACAATACTAACCAAAAGTATTTTTGCTTTTGAGATTGCAATTCAAAATACTACATATACTTTCATCCACCATGTATGCTTTTCATACACGACCTTTTCAGGGCTGACAGGGAGACCTAGTGTTACAAGTAAAGCACTCTTCTCAGTTGGGATCGCCGCATTCATCATCATACTTTGCGATCTGGGGGTACAGACACGACTTTCTGTTGCTCCTCTCAGCTGTCACGCGGCCCGTAAGCGTAAACGGCACGGTGGCCGGTGCCTTTCTCTCTTTGACCCATGCATGAAGGGCTGAAAACATACCATCTGAATGGGCATCTAAAGTTCGGTATTTAAAACGACATATATTGTCTAGTTAGATCAGATGGAGACGACTCCCTCAATTGATATCTCAGCCCCTGCTATCGAGAAATTCCTTACTAAAGGTAAAGTCAATGTATCCCTCAGTCTCATGGCTGTAAAAGCGACTCCGGTCATATGGATTGAGTGGGATCCCATGAAGGACACGGAACGGCAAGTCCGGCGTAGAGATGTAATGCCTCCCAAACATCGCAACAACATCCCTCTCTGGGTACTTGTTATCAACCAAATCCCGAGCAGAAGCCGGCGTGAGCCCACCTGCCACAAGCACCGGATTCGACCAGATGTCGAGTGCAAAATCTAGTGTTGGCAAGCTCTTACTGCTGACTGCAGCGTCATAACTCCCTGCAATTTGAGCTTCAACGAGGTGGAGATATGCAAGATCCAGCTCATCTAGTCGACGGATGACGTCGGAGAACTGCGGCACCGTGTCTGTCGTGGCCATGTCCTGGAATGTGCTGAAGGGACTCAATCGTATGCCCGTCTTGTCTGCCCCAATAGCCTCGACAACTGCACGAGCGACCTCGACGGCAAACCGCGATCTATTCTCTATGCTTCCGCCATATTCATCGTCACGCCCATTAGACTGCTCCTGAAGGAACTGGTCAATCAAATAACCATTCGCAGCATGTATCTCGACGCCATCAAACCCAGCGGCCATAGCATTCTTTGCAGCCTGGGCATAATTTTTGATCCTCTGCTGAATCTCGTCCAGAGTCAATCGCCGAGGCTTTCCTTTTTGGGGATCATTGATGGGTATATCATCAGGTCCCACGACATCGTACCCCTCGCGCTCCGCGATAATCGGATTCGCTGCCCGACCAAGAGACCAAATTTGACAAAATATAAAGCTACCATTTGCGTGAACAGCGTCAGTTATCTTCGACCATCTTGCGATGTGTTCTTCAGTGAAGATCCCTGGCGCGCGTTCGTGGCCACCGTCTTCGAGGGAGATGAAGGTGCCCTCCGTAATGATCAGCGTACCCGGAACAGAACTGCGCTGGCGATAGTACTCAATCATGTGGTCTGTTGGGTCATGTTTCGAGGTCGCGCGGAAACGTGTCAACGGACACATTCCTATGCGGTGTTGCAATTTGACTCTGCCGATCTGGACCGGCTTGGCGAGTCTAGTAGTAGGGGTTTGGGTCGTCATTGTTGATCGTAAGGCCCTAATGCTAATGATCGCGATGGTGGTGTTTTTTGGGTATCTTTCGAATATGTGTCTGTTCAACGTAGCCTTTTCCCTTTTGCCTGGGATTTTGTGGGGGGATGTTTGTGTGATAAAAACAGTTAACCTTCCTTCAGTGTCTTCTTCACTATCGTTGATTATCAATCCGAACTGCCAAGTTATCGCGGTTAGCCTATTTTGGAATTGCCTAGCCAGTAATAATGTTGATTTTCAATCTGCGCCTTTCCCCCCTCAGTTACACGATGCAGTCAATTGACAGAACCAAAACAGAATATTGGAGATGATCACACCACAGGTTGAATGACGATAATTGGAACAGTAAAAAGCTGATCATGTTATGTAGCCTATTTTACATGGTGTGCACGGAGGGTCTCGTAATCTTCAGTCATTTGGAGTCTGCGGGCAATTTCCGAATCCATTGCGAGAGGTGCGGACATTGATTGCGGACATGGGCCGCACCATACAACCACACCATTAATCCACGGAGCCATCTCCTAATTGATAGCATACGTCATGTGGCCTTCTCAGAAAGAGAGAAATCCGATTGCCCAAGACTTGGTAATTCGGTTGAAAGGGAAAATAGGATTGCTTAGTGATGGTGGTTTTGGGGCTGGATGCGTACTTGCGGACGAGAAATCATTCTCATTGAAACCACTGGTAACTCATGAGGCCCTCATCCAATGCCTTAATATGCAAATCAAGGAAAAGACTGTGAAACCATGAGAGTGCAAGATTACCGCCCAAGTACCAAAAAACCAGAATGTCCGCTCTTGCGCCAAATGGTCCTGACCCTCAGAGTCTTGCGTCTTACCAGGACAGAGTCACCCAAGAGCAGTCGTGTCTATGT
Organism: Graphium sp. VPRI43844; assembly: GCA_019925285.1. NCBI lineage: Eukaryota > Fungi > Ascomycota > Sordariomycetes > Microascales > Graphiaceae > Graphium > Graphium sp. VPRI43844. Next base: position 261 of record JADHKT010000231.1, on the reverse strand, counting down.
CCTCATATTCTGATATCCTGTTGCGAAAACAATCTCGTTAGCATCTAGGGTCCAAGAAGTCAACCAATTAAAAGTCTCATTTGCTGTCAATTTTATCATATTTTGAAGCTCAAAATCATCCCGAAATCGACATTTTAACGTACATCGCGTGATTTACCCCTAAAACGCACCCGCGCGACAATATCGAAATTTTCGTCCAAAATCACCAAAAATCCCGCAAAATCCAGCTACTCTCAAACCACGAAACGTGAAGCCATCACG
>JADHKT010000230.1:0-21824 GCA_019925285.1 Graphium sp. VPRI43844 | reverse complement strand
ATTTTGACCCTAAAATCATGAAAATAGCCTCATTTTTGGTTGACTTACCGCGCCATTTGTGTTGTGGTGATGATGTTGGAGGGAAGAATTGAAGTGATTGAAATGGGGGGGGGGCGATCGAAAAAGGGGGTGGTCCACTTACTTGATGCATGCAGGAAAATGTAACACTGCGCGGGGGGCTCGGGCGTAGTAGAATGCAACTTGCCTTCCCAGGGAACGGTATTCTTTTGGGGTTCGGCCAAGGCAAGTACGCTATTATTAGCCATGGCAGTAATTCTACTTCCTGTACATCCTGTACGGAGTAGTCTTCTTGAATCGGGAATATTTGTATTGTAGGCAAGCAATATTGCCTGCTGCTTCCCCCTGCTCGACAAAGCGTGGGTGGGCAAAGTATGGAGGGAGTAGTGGCAAGAAGATTACCCCCATCCCTGCTGCATACGAGTACGTACCTGTACGTACTGTTTCTCCCCCCTCGTTGGGGGGAATGGTTAAGCAAAGGCAACCTGAACTCGTGAGTGGCTGCTCAGACCTGCCATCTCCCACCCCGCCCAAAACCCTGCTCGCGCCTGCTCGCTTGTTGGAAAAGAAACGAGAATTGCCCGGCTCCCACGTTTCTCATTTGTTGGGGCGGTTGTATGCAGACAGATTGACCTTTGCAAAGCGGCAAAGAAAAGTGTAAAAAGGGGTACAGCAACGCTATGCATCGTGTTGTATTGCACAAATTTCTCCATCTGTTCTCACATTCGTCTTGCATCTAACAACTCCTTACCCATGTTGGGGGAGGATCCGGTTTTGATCAACTTCCTTGAATCCCGTAGCACGGTATAGGGTTCGGTTTCCAATGTCTCATCGCGTAAGAATCCCAGCCATTCAATGCACCCAAGCCTGTGCCCTGTTCATGTTATCCCTGATGACGTGTCTGGGCATCTACTCATTAAGTCCCGGAGAAACTCAGGCTAATTATCACCCTGTTTTGCGGCTGCATAGCGTGGCTCGCGTGCCCCCAGGGATCGCGATGAAGTCAGCGGGGAGAGCATACAGGCTCTTTCCCGTAGGACATCCCGATCATCTATCCTCCGGACACTCACAGATTTTAGACGGAGAGCTAGCGCAGAGCAAGTTCCCGATTCGTGGGGCGCCATCGGCCTGAATCTTCTATACAACCCTGTCGACCCCATCCTTGATGTCATATTCGTCCATGGTCTCCGAGGCGGGTCAGTGAAGACATGGTGCAAGGATGACAACCCGGAACTGTACTGGCCAAAGAAGTGGTTGCCATCGGAGCCTCAGTTACAAGACACGAGAATTCACTCTTTTGGATATAATGCGGACTGGGGCGATTCCCACGAAACGAGCCATGACCTGTACGACTTTGGCAGATCGTTGCTGGCGGCACTGTCGACCTCGCCTGAGATCGGTTCGAACAATCAGGTATTCATTTTACTCTTGTCCCCAAGCTCGATGTGCCTTGTGAATGAAAGGATCCATGACCGGATATTCATTCCTCTGCTAACCAGTTCAATGACCTTTCTCAATAGACACCGATTTTACTTATTGGCCACTCCATGGGTGGCCTAGTAATGAAGCAGGTATTTGCTAGCACCTCGCCTTCTCGTTTCCATGCTCTTTCTGCCCATCCGCCAGCCTAACAACTCTCTAGACTTACCTCCTTGCACGCCAAAACGACCAAATGCATGACCTTGCCCAGAGAATACAGTGCATGTTCTTCATTGCCACGCCACACTCTGGGAGTAATAATGCGAGAACACTTAACAACATACTGCGTGCTTCCATTTCGGGACCCATGCTTAGTCCGAGACGGTATCTTACTGATCTCACACCGAGTTCTGGTCCCATTACTTCTATGAATGAATCTTTTAGGTTTATTGCAGACGATTTACATATTTGGTCATTCTATGAGACAGAAAAGTCACGGGTTGGACCTGGGTCCATGTTAATCGTTGACCGAGAGTCCGCTGTCATTGGTACGTGGTGATAGTTGTGATGTTATTGTATCCGACTAACGCGTGCCTAGGGCTACGACATGAACATAAGGCGCCCTTGGAAGGTGACCACAGAAGCATTGTGAAGTTTGCTAGTCGGGATGACCCAAATTATCGAATAATCCGGGACTCTTTAATCAGAGCGACTGACGATCTCCTCGGAGCGCTAACTAGTAAGCCCTTTTTTTCTGCATGACCCCTTCGACGAAGTGGCTAATCTTCTGGTTGTAGGTTATGGAGAGACAGTCGAAAATACATACGTCGTCGAGTCCTACTTGAATATAACGCGCCACCCCGATGACGACCTTGACGCAATCGAACTTAGAAAGCATGAAGGTTCCTGTGAGTGGGTAACTGATCTGCCATCGTTTCGATCGTGGATGAGGTCTGAAGTCCCATCCCTGTGCTTTCACTGGATGTCCGGACAAGCCGGAAGTGGAAAGTCAGTGGTGGCATCTCATATTGTGCGCTATCTCCAGTCTCACGACGAGGACGTGTATTTCCACTTCTTCCGTCAAGGTGATAAAGGAAGCCAAACAGTCGCATCCCTTCTAAGGTCAATTGCTTGCCAGATGGCGGCGCGACATAACGTCATTTCGGACCTCCTAGTTGGCATGTATGACAAGGGCGTCGTGTTAGATAAAGACGACGAGCGACAGATCTGGAGAAAAGTCTTTACACAAGAGATCCTCAGGATATCTCTGAATCGCCCGCAATTCTGGGTTATCGACGGCTTGGACGAATGCGAGAATTGGGAAAAACTCTTCCCGTTTCTTAACAAATTAGAGACGACAACACAAATAAAAATATCATTCACGTCGAGGCATATTCCCGAAATCGAGGCGAGCATGGGCAAGCTGGATTGCTTGTTTTCTCACCAACTCAGCTCTGAAGACACACTGCCAGACATCCGACTGCTTGTGGAAAGCAGTTCTCATGAATTCACAGTAGCATCCGACAACCGTGCTGCTTTAGTTGAACGAGTTGTTCATCGTGCCGACGGCTCATTCCTCTGGCTCGGATTTGTCCTCAAAGAACTAAGCCAGGCATACTCCGAAGAACAAATAGATCGCATCCTTGATGAAGTACCACAGGAGATGTCGAGCTTATACAGTCGAATTCTTGACAACATGGCCAAACACCCTCAACATGCTGACTTTGTTCGCTCGGTTTTGGAATGGGCCGTCTGTGGTACCCGTCCACTGACGTTGGAAGAGCTTCAGGCAGCCCTTTCAATCAGCTTGAAGAGTAATGTTCTCAATGTGCGAAAAGTAGTCGAAGATCTATGCGGTCAAATGTTGCGAATCACGGCCAGCAACCATGTCCAAGTAGTGCACGAGACAGCTCGAGAATTTCTCCTCGGGCCCAATTGCAACCCCATGTTCCGCATCAACAAGGAACTTGTCAACCGAAAATTGGCCGTCACATGCTTAACATACCTTGGTAGTGACGAAATGAAGCCACCTAAACACCCAGGAGCTCTAACACGTGTCATTCGCCCGGCGCCCCCTGCATACTCATTTGCCGAGTACGCGTGCACTTCCTTTTCTGAACATATCGCCTCTACGTCATCCTCTGCCAACGAAATATTCCAGCTGCTGGACAGATTCTTCCGTACAAACATCCTCAAATGGGCAGAGGTAGTGCTTCGTTCTAAGAAGAATCTCTACTACCTATCAAGGACATCGAGGAATCTGCGCCACTATCTTGACCGAGGGGCCAAGTACACGTCACCCATGGGACATGCCTACAGCAACTTGAACAAATGGCAAATGGACCTCGTGCGTATTGCTTTCAAGTTTGGCGACAACCTGCTCCGAGAGCCCTCTTCCGTCTACTTCTTAATGCCACCTCTTTGCCCTACAAACTCCCGGCTGTATAGTCAATTTGGAAGGACAAGCCGAATCCAACTGAACGGATTGACAAACTTGGAATGGGATGACTGGATTTGTCTCATTGATTATGGAAACGACCGGGCTATATCTATTGCAGCTTGTGATGGCATGTTCGCCCTTGGGAAAATATCCGGCCAGATTCAGCTTTACCAGCATGCCACATGTCACCTTATCCGGAACCTCAATCATGGCGAGGCAGTACGAATTCTTAAGTTTGATAGCTCATCCAAGCTTCTCGTCTCGGTTGGTCATAAAGAAATGAAGATGTGGAACGTTGATGGTTCGCTCCTCTGGACAGTCAAACCCGCACGAAGGCATAGCTTCATAGTCTTTGAAGACGACGATGAAAGGTTGAAGACAATATGTAATAACGGCCATGTTGACCTCTATAGGGTTAGTGATGGCAGCCGACTACAAGACCCATCTGACGAGCCTGGCAAATCGTACCGCGATCTTGCAAAGACCTCAAGTCGTGTCATACTTCACGCCGACTTCTCTCCAAGCAAGGACCTCATCGCCCTCGCATTCAGAGGACAGCCAGTTGAAGTCTGGTCAATCGACGATGAGAGCCATGTGAAAACCTGCTTCAAATCCTTTGACAGACCAGGGGTACCTACCATGTCGCCATCCCAAGTGCTGTTCAATGCCAATCCTGATATCGAGCTTCTCGCGGTAGCTTATCAAGACGGCGAGCTCGCCTTATTTGATCCATGGGACCAGAACGAACGGGAGAGAAAGTCAATCGCAGCAGATGCATTGATGTTGACTGGAACTCCTGATGGTCTGACACTTGCTACAGGGGATGCCAGTGGCACTATCAAGATATGGGATTTCGAATCACTTCAGCAATTGTATTGCATCAGATCTAGTGAGTACGATGTTAGATCATTGACATTCAGTGGCGATGGTCTGCGCCTGTACGATATTCGCGATAGCAAGACCAAGGTTTGGGAACCATCTGCACTTATACGAAAGATAGACAACGACAAGTCTAGTGTCAGTGACTCAGTCATGGTACTTCAGGACGACAAGAGTACCGATAAAAGGTTATTCGACATCACATGCCTCGGAATTTTAGCAGGCTCTCAACTTTTGATTGCTGGTCGAACAGACGGCTACCTGAGGTCTTACAATGCAAAGACAGGAAACATCGTCTCCCCTATCATCAAGGCTGTGGCGACAAGTGTGACGTCCAACGACACGATTATCGCCTATGCTGCTGGAGCTCACTGGGTTCATGCAAACGAGTACACACTCGAAGGCCAAACGGTGACCATAGGGAACAAGATCTGCAGCACAAAATTAGATTGGGTTCGCGACATTGAAATTCATCCATCAAAGCCGATACTCATTGTAGTACGCAAAGACTCAGGCTGTCTTCTTGATCTGCGATCAAACCGCCAGGTCAATATTTCCACCATCCAAGGCGTCCACTACAATAGCTGGACATGGCTTACAGAGCCCACGGGCGATGTTAGCATACTCTGTACAAACTCTAAGACAGTCGAGACATTCGCATTGCTGTTGAAAAAGGACGGGAATCTCGATGGAATCGAAGAAAGGCGTCAGCTGTGTCCGGAAGATAAAAGTCTTTCAAGTCCTATTCACCGATTATTGAAAGATAAAACCGGAAGCTTTTTAGCTGTCGTGTTGCAAGTGAACAAGTCTACAAACCTCGACCAGGACCCGATGGGTGTCCGAATCTATGGAATGACTAAGGATGGAGAAAATCCATTGCAACTGCTACTGTCTCTTCCCCCATCTGGAGTGAAGATGTTGTTTGGCTTCTACAAAACAAAGTTAGTATTCCTTGACCAGGAACTCTGGGTACGCTCAATTGATCTGTCAAAGGTCAAAGTTGGCGCGACAGCACAAGAGATTGAAGTTTTGAAAGAGAGTCATTTCTACATTTCTCGAGAGCTGATCGGGGCCAACAACGGCGTTCGCGGTATCGTCACGGAGCAAGGAGCTATTGTGCTTCCCAAGCAAGGCGAGCTTGGTATCATTACCAATGCGTTAGATTCATCGTTTAGGAGGACAGTTATCCAGAAAGGCTCGCAACAAAAGTTGGATTAGATTAGGCCTTATTTACAGTAGAAGATAATTCCACTTTCTCAAAGGAAAGGAGAAGCTTCGTGACGTTTAAAGATAGTTCATGATGTTCAATAAGCCCCATGTTATAATAGCAATCTCCTTCTCTTCACGCATGACAAAGTCTTCCAGGTTCTATCCACTCATTGGATCTTATCGAAAATCCACTTATCATGATATCCAACCTAAGAGGACAAGCATAGCTTTAGGAAAATTTATCAACATAAACGCCCGTGCATTTGAATATACTCATCACTATTGATTCTAAATCTAAACTACTCCAATTCAATAGTGCCAGGGGGCTTGGAGGACCTGTTGCGGGCTGGTCAGTAATGGTCTCTGATACTGATGAGATGAACACCTACAAATCGTATGTGACGCGAGAGACTCCGTCCACCTCGTTGACAATCCTACGAGCAATAGCCTTGAGTAGGTCAAAGGAGAACTCATATGGTTCAGCGCTCATAAAGTCGCTGGTTGTGACAGCGCGAAGGCTACAAAACGAGTCAGAACTTAGATTGTGAACATGGAGGGTTGAAAAAACAAGAACTTACATAACAATGTATCCGTAGACACGAGTGTCACCCATAACTCCCACGGCTGTAATGAGGATTTTGGTCAGCAATATCTTGTCTCACACGGTAATCTGGAAACATACCTTTGTTCGTGTCAAGACCAGCATATGCTTGCGACATCTATTCTTCCAATTAGCCAGAATTCCAGGTGCTCGGTCGCGACAAACATACCTCGTTGTAGATTCCGGCTTCCTTGATCATGGAGATGAAGATGTGATCGGCCTTTCGTGCAATCTCAACTCGCTCGGGAGTGATATCGCCTAGCACACGGACGCCGATACCAGGTCTGCATAAAAGTTCATTAGATCATCATGTCAACTCACTTCCACTACAGACGAATGCCTGATAGTGAATGCTTGAATTTTATGCTAAAGGACTTCACTATGGGTAAGGGAAAAAAAGAAAGAGAGAAAGTGCTTACCCAGGGAAGGGATGGCGGTTTACGAGATCCTCGTGAATCTGTAAACGTCTGCCCAAAGCCCGTACCTCATCTTTGAATAGTTCTCTGAGGGGCTCGAGGAGCTACAGGAAGGTTAGCCAAATGGACCCAATTCTTCCTACTCGCGATCATAGTTTTTGCTTACACGTAGGCCTTGCTGTCATGATGATAATCGATTAGGTAAAGTCACATAAGATTAGCAATTTCAGGAGTGAATGAATATGCGACTTACGCCATCCATCATTCGCTATAATACAGTTAGTTTCGGTGCACCCGGGGGGAGGGGACAAGCATCTTACCTTGGGAAGACCGCCAACATTGTGGTGAGCTATGATTCGAGTCAGCTATTGAGGAAATGACTATCAGGGAGGTTTACTCACTCTTGATAGTGGCGGAAGGGCCCTTGAAGCTAAGTGATTCAATGCTGCGAGGGGTCAGTTTTTACTTTATGCACAAATTCGCCACCTAACTTACACATCGGGATAGAGCTGTATCAAAGCCAGTAAGTTATTTATCCAATCTGGAGCCTGTGCACAATTGCACTGTGTAAGAGACCTACCGTGCCCTGAAGGAACCATGAAACCTTTCCAGCGTTGGCAGTGTTCTCGGCTTCCTTCTCAATTCTGATGGCCTCTTGCTCGAACAAGTCAATCTTTTTACCGGTTAGCGCTGCTATAAAGTCACGATATTGGTCGTCGGATAGGAAAGGCAAAAACCCACAAAGGTCTCTCCGATGATCTTGCGCTTCTTCTCTGGCTCCCTGACACCCTGGAGGCGGGTGAGGAAGAGGTTTGCACCGTCAACAACCGTAAGGTTGATGCCGAGGTGCTTTTCGAGTGTTTCCTTGACCTGCTCGCATTCATTAAGACGCATCAATCCTGCATAAGGTTAGTATGGATTGCAACGAGTATTTGCAAGGATTGGACATACCATTGTCGATGAGAATGGCGTGGAAGCGATCGCCTGTACATAGGTCAGTATATGACGGAAAGGAGTCAAGCGGAATATGGCCATACCGATTGCCTCCTTCATCAGCTTGGCTGCAACAGTACTATCAACGCCACCGGAAACAGCTCCGATGACTTGGGCCTTGTCGCCGACAAGCTTTCGAATCCGAGCAATCTCTTGCTCGATGAAGTCGCTCATGACCCAGTTGGCCTGGGCTCCGCAAATGTCGATACTGAAGTTGCGTAGTAGCTCGGTTCCACGGGGAGTCTGCGTCCGATCACATTAGTTGGGATCGTGCAAAGGTGAGACGGGAAGAGATTGCATACGTGTTCGAGTTCGGGATGGAATTGGACGCCTGCACATGTCTGGAGTTAGCCGTAAGGAAAAATTGAAAAGTTGAGTAATGAATTGTCATCGGCAGTTGCAATTCATATGAATGTAGTTTGTGATGGGTAAATCGAACCGAAAATGGGTTTGGTCTGATGGGCAATGCCAGCAAACTCGGAGTTGGCTGTCTTGGCGATGACGACAAATCCATCGGGTAAGCGGACGAGCTTATCGAAGTGGCTCATGTAGGCTATTTGGGGTTAGAAGTTTCACAGTCAACAGCTGGTAAGAGTAGGTCTACGGATACATACCGTGCATGATCTCGCCCAGGCCAGCGAACAGACGGTCGACATGATCGTCAACCTTGTGGATGGTGACATCGGCGTGTCCATACTCTATCGAGTGAGGTTTTTAGAGGACGCTTGGGAGATTTATCTGGACACTATCCAATACATACCTCGAGCAGTTCCACGGGCGACATTAGCAGAGTTTATTTGCCATGCAATTTCCTACACAGGTCAGAAAGAGTGTCACATGATATCGCAGGACGAAGTGCTTACCTGGCATCCGTAGCTAGACTCGCGTGATAAGTATCAAGACAAGGACAAGAATATAGAATGCTCATACCAAATACCACTATGTATTGCATGTCAGTAGAAATTCTCTTATCAGTGAGAGATGCACTCACAGGATTGGAACACCCATTTCAAAGACGGCAGGGTCAACGTCTTTTCATGATCTATCAGCCTACTGAAAAGCCACAGACGGCGAAGAGAGTAATCTTACGGGGCGAGCCTTCATCGTAAACCGAGGAGGGACCTATCGAGCGTGTTAGCACGAAGACGCCGGAGGCTTGAGGGAATAGACATACCTCCAGACAAGACAATACCCTTGGGCTTCCACGTGAGATCGGCAAGCTTCGTAGTACAAGGAAGCATCTCAGCGTAAACATTGAGGGACCGGAGTCGTCGCAGAATCAGATGACTGGTCTGACTGCCAAAATCCAACACCAAAATGGTCTGCGATAAAGCGTGTCAGCGAGCCATGCTGTGGAACCGGGGCGGTTTGCCTGGGCTGTCACAGCTGGAAAAGGACCAGGAGGGCCAGAGGAAAGGGATCACGCACGTCGAAGTTGTTGTGAGGCGCCTCGGCATCGATTTCGTTAGCCATATTGTCGAAATATTGTATCGTCAGGATCGGGGTCCTTGATTCAAAAATGTGTGACTCCCAGAAAGAAAATTTTGGAGCGATTGCATGCATCGCTTTCTAACCTTTCAAATAATGCCCCTCTATCTTATCTTATCGGCTTATCTGTGCCTTTTGCTTCCCCACCCCACTTCCTTCGTCTGTGCGCCACAGACTTTTTTTCTTTCACGGCTTTTTTTGCTATTTTTCGAAGGCATTGCCACTTTTAATTCTGTAAGAAATCCAACAGAAGTCTAAATGCCTCCCAAAGAGGTTCAGGATCATGACGATAAAAAGGTGCTTTTAACGAAGGCTTTTGAGGTCGCTATCACCAACAAAAAACCAAATATCGCCAAGATTGCACGAGTAATGTGTCGCGTCAAGCTCTTGCCCATCGAGTCAAAACATTTAATGGGAAGAAAAACGTGAAAACACCATATAAAAGACGAAAAAAAAAAAGCTCGAAGAATGCCACGAAGTTGCTTTAATAAGTTGGCTTAAAATGATGAATGACAGTTAATTATCTACCTGTGACGCCTGCCTGGTATGATTGAAGAATTGGCAAATCGCGCTGACATGCGCTCGCCAATCTGACCGATGTGGCGCAAAAAGTCTGTGGCGCACCCACATTGTGTTTAGTAGTTTACGAAGGAAGTGGGGAAGCAAAAGGCACATATGTGCGTTATTAATAAGAAAAGTGGAACCCGGTGGGTCTCCGCCCCTTGCAACGAAAATGCCACTCGAGGGCCAGGAAACACGGCTCACAGTTTGCACCTGCAAAATACGCTCGTACATTTCACGAGGGACCCCAAGGCAAATAGCACCCACGCTCTTCGTCTGCCACATGAAACAATCAAAGCCTCCCCCTCATGCCGATACCTGGGTATCCAAATGGACGCCAAACTCCGGTGGGACTACCACCGCGAGAAGGTAGAGGCAAACGCCACGGCGCGACTCTCGATTCTATCAACGTTGGCATCCTCGACATGGGGCATAGGGATGGTCAATCTGCGGCAGGTATACAGAGCGATGAGCATACCCCAGATGCTATATGGGTGTTCTACATGGCACATCCCTGGAAACGGCTCTACAAGCCGGGGCAGTTCGATGGCCAACTGGTTTGCATTCAACCATTCGACTACACCAGTCAGTTAACCCGGTATTCAGTATTTCATCGTTTGAGAAGTATCAACATGTCCAGACATTTCAGAATAATATCATCAACTCCCTAAAGTAGTTATATCCTCAATCCCCAATCAACGATATCCAAATAGTGTTGAAATTCCCCCAACCCTTCAACTGAATAATCAAGCGAAGAGTCAGCCAAAACTGTATATGGCGAAACCGATGTAGATGGCCCGTGAGAGGTGTGCTCCAAATCCTCATCGGGCGTGCATATCACATTCAGCAGACCGGGCTGGCTCTTTCCCTCCTTGTCACCAGTCCGATCGGACATTCTACCAGCCATTCCCTTTGCAGCAGCGAAAGCTGTATCCAAAACACAACACGCATGATTCGCAGATCCGTACATTTCATCCATTTCTTGCATCACCTTGATGCAGCGTTGATACTCGTCTTCAACTTGAGCGTGAGAGCCATGGATCTCTCCTCTCAGTGTCATGAGGTGTACACTTGCAGACAGCATCGTATTGCTCACGGCGAAAATCGGTAGCAGCTTCGACAGATCAAACATGTCTATGTTGGCCAGTATTCGTGAGATGTGCTCAGCTGATTGTTGCATTAGTATCTTGAGTAGATCCTTCTCCGAGGCTCCCGGAGTTGGACTTTTCGCAAGGACTGCAAGTCGGCTGTTGTAAAGGCGAATACGCGCTGCGTGGTATGTCATGTGAAGGACAGAGTGGTTCAGTGCTACGTTGCATTGTGTTGGGTCGAAACGTCCAACTTGCTCTGGCTCGATAGGGCGATATCGTTCAAAGTCGGAAAGAGAGTCTTGCCAGGCGAGCAAGCGCTGGTGAGATTTTGAGAACTGAAATTCGTCATGGGCCGAGAACCTGTCTCCTGGTTAGCTCAACACTTCCAACAATGCCTCCGAAACTTTAGAAAGTGACACATACTCCAAGCATTGGCATAATCGTGCCTGTGCAATACAAAGCAGTATGAGATCTTCTCGGATCGTGCGGTCGGCGATGTATGAACACGGAATGCCACCAGTCATACAAGCACCAGAGAGGAAGTCGGCGTTGTCTATTTCAAAGTCATCCAGACACAATAGTGCCATAAAGAAATCGCCGTCTCGAATTCTAGGCGACCGTTTCATGCCCAGTGAAACCAATCTGTCGCGCATGAAACACGTCCACCAGAGACGACGCCGGAATCTTTTCAGCTTGACGGACATATTAGGTTGAATGTGCTCGGGCTCTAGATGGAGCCTTGCAGAAAAGGCCTGAGAAGTCGCGACGTCGATCCAGTGCCAGGTGCTTCTTCTCTCGTCAGGTGTTCCATACCAAAAGCTGATGAGAAGCGGCACCTGAACGAGAACAAGCCGGTCCGTTTCGCAATCAAAGTCGTACAAAAGCTATCTCACAAACAATTAGTAAATGTACACAAGATGTCAAACGAGCAATTGTCCATTTAGTTACCCTAGTACGCTGGTAAAACCTCAGTCGAGCTTGACTCCGTGACTGAAAACCCATCTCTTCAAGATGCTTCATATCTACGTAAATACTGCCAGCAAATAAAACAGCCTGCATAAGTAGCAAACTGATTTTGGCAGAGCGTTCGTCGTTATCTGAAATTTGAAATAGCGCACCCAGAAAACTTTCAATGTCAATGACTGGAAGGTAAGGCTGTATGTGCTCAAGATACGCGTGAATGAGTGCATTCCTGATATTCGGAGGAGGCAGCGAGAAGGCATCCTTCAAACGGAGAAATTGGAGTGTTTCGAGGTCGAGGTGTTCCGTTGAGACGGATATGAAATCCGGTAAGCAAGTCATGTCTTCGGCACCTTCCACCTTACTTGTGCATGTCGGTGAAACGGTTCGGTTTGTATGAGGTTCTGATACATGTGTCGGGCTAAACGCAGTTGAAGGTGATAGAGGCATGTAGTTTCCGAGGTATTCAGCGAAGCTGTCTCCAATCAAATTATCTTTGGCAATCAGCATCCCGGTTCCTCAATTGACCTAACCGCTTGCGTTGCATACCTGATGTTGGGCAGTTCCTATCTGGTTTGTCAGGTGTCTCGTTGAGGGCCGCCTGCTCCAGGAGTTTCTCCATACTAGAGTTCTCACTTGAGGCAATTGGCAATGCGATTTTTCTTGGTCGTCGTCTAGAAGTGAAATATGTCAGCAACGGAATCTTCTCCAGGTGCCTTTCAAGTTACATACTTTCGGCCGCCGCACCGCCAATCTTTCACAACACATTCCTGTTCACGCCACTCGCAATTTCCACAGGGTTTCTGTCGCGTAACATCGCATCTGACTTTGCGATTTCTACACTCTACACAGGCTTGTGTCGCACGACGTCGCGGAGATTTTTCTCGCTTGCGTTCCTTGGTCGTCTCTTGTAATTGCGTCAATCTTTCGTTCAGGAGCAGGTCTTTTGACTCGGGGCGGAATGTCGCCAGTCTGGCGGTCGTTTCTATCAATACAGACGACATATCGCCAGATTGCGCAAAGAAGATATTCAGATTCTCACGTAACGAAGCTGGGTCATTTGATAATATTTCGCTAAGAAGCCATTGGATTGCCCGCATAATATCTCTTCTTGGTAGCTTCTTACATGGTTAATCATAATGGGGAATTAATTGCACTAGCATCATGAGACTTTTAGTGTATTGCGGGATGTCTTGGCATCCGTCCGGGGGTGGTACGTGGGGAGCGCGGCTTACTACGCGGACCGCCAATAATTCAGAGCTCGCATCGGGATTGTCGGACCGCATCGGAAACCTGAAGCGCATCAGTGATGTTCAAAACCTAGCTTCCCAAATATTATCACAACTTGAGGTTCACGCTGTCCGAACACTAAGAAGAAAGAACTTGGCCACAATGCAACTTCAACAACTTATTTTAGGATGCTGGGCAGCAGACACCCGGCACTCTAACCCTAAGAAGAACACATGCAATAAAATACAGTACAAGATTGTTTTATTTTTCAAAAATTAAATATTCTGAAAACTACTACAAATACAAGTACTCTATTTTAAAATGCAGTCTCAAATAAAGTCCTTTCTATGGTAATGAAAGTGTAAGCTAAAGTCAAAAATTCACACCGCTAGTCTCCTCAATACAGCACCAAACCACCTCAGCCAGATGCTTGGTAACTGTCATGTAAACGGTTAGGAAAGGTAGCTGTCATTCCGAAGGGGATGAGGAGCTCACTCTCTTTGGGGGAAAAAGTTCTTGGCCTCACTTTCTTTCTTCTGCCAACTTGCCTCCTTCTATCCATCAGATGGTGGCTAAACTTCGCATTGGCATCCCTATCAAAGTGCTTCCCTAACTGGCGGGACGATACACTCCAGCAATTGCTACGATGTGGAAGACTAGAGGCTCGTAGATGGATAGAAGGAAGATCAAGCAGCGAGAAGGGTCACGTAAAATGACGAAAATTGATATATATATTGAAAAGATTGCCAAAAGGGTGTCCGACGTATCTCCGTATCCTTGGGTGGGCATACCCTCTACATGCACATAGAGGCGCAGGATTCTGCTTGTGTGCTCAATTCTCCTAGATGATATTTTATACAACGATACTCTTGATATATTAGGAAGATTGAAATAGTTAGTGTTGTTATATAGATAATTAAGATGAATTACTGGAAGAGCCAAGACCTGGTCTTGAATTACCGAGGTTTCAAGTGTCATAACATGGCAGGAAAAAAAATATTGAAACCTCTCCAATGTTAAAATGAAAACTTGTAGAATTCTTTTTTTTAATTCTCATTCTGGTGACATTGCTAACAAAAGAAACTAAATACATTTCAAGAGAAAATTCACATTCTCCTTCAACAGCTACTCGTCTAGTTCTAAGCAGGAGTAATAATGACCTGTGTCCTCCCGCTAACCTTAAGGGTGGTGGTGGCAGTGCCAGCAGCATCGGCGGTGATGGATCCACCAGTGCTCAAGTTGTATCGCTGGTTGGGCACGAGGCGCTCAAAGCCAACCTCGAACTTGCCCGGCTCCTTGCCATCGTACAAGACGAGGTCAAGCTTCTTTCCATCAGCACTGAAAGCCTTGGCAACAAGGACTTGAGGGAAGGGAGCCTTGGCGAGGAGGGGACCCTCAAGCGCACTCTTAGGGGGTCCGTGGAGAGTGGCGTTGGCGAGATCACGGGTCTTGACGAGGCGGGCCATGAGGGCGATGACCTGGGTGGTGGCGGAGAGGCCCTTGTTGTAGAGAGCTCCAGACTTGCTGGTCTCCACAGGGAAGTACTCGTTGTCAAGCTGGTCGAGGGCAGCGTCGCGAATCTTGTCATCACCAAATTCGGCAGCGGTAGCAGCGATGAAAGCGCGGAGAGGACCTTCGCCAGCACGGTAGTTACCAGGATCCATCTTGTCGGCACCCTTGAGATCGCTAACCTTAAGCTTGCCATTTTCGTCGATGCGGACAAACTCCTTGCGGATCATAGCCCAGTTTCGGTGAGCAAGGTGAGGCAGGTAGGCGGTGAGCAACATGGCGTTGATGCAATCAGTGAGGGTTCCACAGAGGTTGGGGAGCTGAAAATCAAACAGCTGGTTAGCAGTGTTTCCTGAAATGTCAAGTGGTTGGTTGGGCTTACAGTGAGACCAGTGAACTCGCTTCGAATGGGAAGGATACGGCCGTCGCATTCAGTGAACTCCTCTTCAAGAGCACGCTCAAATCGGTTGCGGAGCTTGGTTCCGTAGTCGCGTCCAAGAATCTGATCAGAAATAACGAGACCAGCCATTCCGGTCAAACTGTAATAATGGTTAACATTTGTCCAGTCGATTCATTGGAGGCATATACATACTTGCAGAGAGAGTAGGTCCAGTTAGGCTCGCAAGGGTAAAGAGTGTAGGGGTTCTGAGTCATGTTCTCGTTCAAGGCATCGGCGAGACCCTCAAAGTTGGTCTTGTAGTGCTTGCCATCATCGACAACGAATTCGAGGGCGTTCTTCTTGTTGTAGCGACGGTCGCCCGAGGCCTGAGAGTAGAGACCAATAGCAGATGCAAGGTATCCAGTGACCATCTGATAGAATGTTAAGCAAGAACAACTCGAGAAAGTATAACTAAAGCAGACTTACAATGTTGTCCTTCTTGATTGGGTCCCAGTCGCTCAAGGTGAACCTGCCAAAGATGGACTCCCACTTCCAGTACCTGAGACGCTCTTGTCAGTTCTCCTCCATTCCTTGTTTACGTCTTGGTCGGCAGGTGCAGATTAATACTTACGACATGATACGCTTCTGGAGACTCTTCTCAATGCAGTTTTGCGAGGCCTTGGATAGATAACCGTGGAAGTTGGGGGTGTAGTGGCACTGGTACAAGCTAAGAACATCGACGACACCGTAGAGCTGGTAGCGAACAGCACCAGTCTGGAACTGGTCAATGACATCGTGGTAGCTGAAGTCATCATGAGGCGAAAGACCACGCTCGAGCATGTACTGAACATGTCGGAGGGTCTTGAGACTGAGTTCACGGTCCTCGGGTGCGGGCGCAGGGGTGGCGTTGTCAAGCTGCTCCTTAACAGCCTCGACGAGGTACTTGTTTCGTTCCTGGGCCTTGGAGTATCCGGCAGAGTTGAGCGAGCTGGCGTTGTTCATGAGCCAAATAATACCGCTGTAGCATACAATTGCCCAGAAAGTACCAGCTGGTTGGAAAAGAGTATCCTTGGCGAGGAAGCCGGAAAGGGCAGCAGAGCCGAGCCAAAGAGCGATGGGGAAGAAGATGCCGCCCATGGCGAACCAGACGAAGATAGTGACGGGGATAAGAGCAACGGTGACGACAAAAGCGGCAAACGATTGCAAGGTAGCAACGGCCGTGAAGCCAGCTCCGGGGAAGAGCAGACCAAGGGCCGTAGCCCTGTACGAAGTGTTTTGTAAATTGTAAAAGGCCCAGAGACCGGAAAGCGACATAGCAATGTACTGGTAAAGAGTGCGTCGCTGATGGTACTTTTTGATGAGACCACGACCGGCGTTAGGAGGAATCAAAACATCTGCACATCCAAAATGTTAGGTAAATTAAATTCGAAATACATATGTCAGCCGCGAGAGAATGCTGCTCACCTTGAATCGTCCATGGCCCCCATTCAAAGTCACCGACTGCCTCAGTAATTTTGGGCTTCACAAGTTCGTCCTTAGAAGGATTGACAGCGTGGCCATTACCGTAGTCGGTGTGACCGTTGCCGTTCGCCTTCAGCAAAATGGCCTCCTCGCCTTTGGAGATGCCATTGGACTGCGGAATAACTTTGGTGAGCTGGATTGCTTGTTAGTATTCCAGACCAAATTTAAGAAAAGACCAGGACCAGAATTGACTGAAGAAAAAATACATACCGTGACAGACATGATGATTAATGTCCTTATCGGAAACGACTTGATCTCAATCCAGTTTCTCTTGTTGGTGAGACTACTCGATATGATCTGGAAATACAGAAAAAACCTCAACACTTCGCAGGATATTCTTCTTGTTTTATGCTGTTCCTCGTCAATGACGATCCAAGAAAGCTGATGACATATCTTGACGGGATTCCTAGAAATCCTACTGCAAGGATCATTGTGGAGGCCGCTTGCCCCGTGTTTTCTCCCCGCACTCCAAAATGCGGTCCGATCTATCCGATGCTCGAAAAAGCCCGACCAAAAGTGCCTGAACAAGCCGGGTCCGCTAAGCGGACCCAGACCAAGCGGACTCCGCTTGGTGCGGGGAGAGCTAGCATGGAACAGCTCCACCCCCGCGAAGGACTCAGTCATTGTGATCATCTTATCAACCTAATTTAGTCTTGTTTCCTCTTCTCCGCCCCTGCCCTCTCCTCTCCTCTCCGTACCGGTCCTCATGGCGGGGTAAAGCGCATGTATTCATGAGCGGTATCCGCTTCGAGGACCGAGAAGCAAGGTCCGACTTGTCTAGTCCTAGAGCTGTCTGCGGGGTATGCCAATGACACTGACTATTAATGGTTTTACCAATCCTGAAGTTGAAAGAAAAGAACCTTAGCGGCCTGTTTCTCTTCAGAGTTTAAGACCCTTAACCTACATCACACATCTTTCCCCTTCGTCTATCACGATGGTATCAGTGACTCAATCACAGGCAATTGTCTGCCACCCCCCAGAAGATGGCAAGAGACAATGGATCTTGCAATCCGTCGCTGTTGGGGAGCCTGGCGATAACGAGGCCATCGTAGAACTTGTTGCCTCTGGTATCTGCCATACAGACCTGGGCTGTGGAACAGCACCAGACGGCACTCCGGGCTTCCCTGTTCCTCCCTACCCTCGGGTCTTAGGTCACGAAGGTAATAACTCGCATTGCATCGAAGCATCCGCGATGCCAAACTCTATTCTTTCATCGCCCCATCAAGTCGCCACGTACTAAGAATGCATCATTCCAGGTTGCGGGTACGTCAAAAGTGTTGGTCGCAAGGTCACAAAAGTCCAACCCGGTGACGCTGTACTGCTGTCCTTCGCCTTCTGCACCCAGTGCCACAACTGCAAATATGGCGCTCCAGGATACTGCCACGAATTCACACAACTAAACTTCATCGGCAATAATGCCGCCTTTTCAGGCGTGAAGAACACATCTCAGACCATTGGAGGAGGCTTCTTTGGACAATCCAGCTTCTCCAAGTTGACCCGTGTCCAGGAGACTTCGATAGTAAAAGTCAACCATCTAGTCAAGTCAAAGGAGGAGCTAAAGTTCTTAGCTCCACTGGGATGCGGGTTCCAGACAGGTGCAGGAACTATTACCGAACTTGGCGCAGCAAAGCCCGATGACAAGGTTGCTGTCATTGGCCTCGGAGGGGTTGGACTTGCTGCCATCATGGTTAGTTTATCGAACGATGAAACTATTGATACTCGGCGTCTTTTACTAAATGGAGAATGATCAGGCTGCCAAAATTAAGGGATGTCGGACCATTATTGGGATTGACCGAGTCGCCAGCCGCCTCGATCTTGCTAAAAGCTTAGGCGCCACGCATGTGGTGAACACTTCGACACTATCCGACTCTCTAATCACAGAAATTCGCAATCTAACGGATGGTTCTGGAAGTACAATTACTGTCGACGCAACCGGTGTCACACAATTGATACAGCAGGGTATTGAGTTTACGGCCAACCAGGGCAAGATGATCTTACTGGGTGTCGCCCCAATGGATGCTGGACTCGAGGTGCAAATCGTGCCTTACATGGTGGTAAGTTTGTCCGCCTTGCTCCTTTCTCGTAATGAATCGGACGTCCCTGACACTCGCAATGCACAGACTGGCAAACAGCTCATGGGTAGCATGGAGGGCGGTGTTTATCCAGAGGAGTACATCCCACAAATGATTCGATGGTTTCAAGGTGGAAAGTTCCCAATTGACCGCTTGATTAAATTTTACCCTGTTAGTATATTCTCACTCTATTTTTTTTGTTGGTGAAATGGCCCTAACACTGCTATCATAGGTCGAGGACTACCTTAAGGCAATCGAGGACATGGAGGGTGGTTCAACTATCAAGCCCATTCTTTTGTGGTAGACATGTGTTTTCGGGTAGTGACGTGATATCTTTGTGATTGCAAAAGTGGCATGGGCAAGCAAGCAAGCAGGTATAGCTAGTATAATAGTAATACTTATCAAAACTTACCGCTTTTCCTTAATGATCCATTTGTGGTTTCTCTAGATACTTGGTGCTGGTGTTGGAATATTTCAGTACTTTTTTTTTTCTAAGCCACCCACAAGCGCAAGGTTTAGAGGAGTGGGAAGACAGTCTCCCTGTAAAGTGATTTGAGTATGAAGAGAGCTCAATATCTTCTTTGTGTTGTATGCACTGTAACCTATCTTTTCTTTCTCAACACCATACATCACACATAAACAAATATGCACTCATGTAGTCGATATTCACATGAGGTAGCTAAGAAATGAATGTTCAATCTGTTGGTTTATTCAGGCGCTAACTAATGACATGTGATAAAATAATTACATGGAGGCAAAAAAACTTTCAACTTCAACTTCAAATGACTAATTACCATCGACTCATTTGCAAATATTCTTGTTCATGAACAAAGTCTGTACATTGCAGAAGCCCTTAAGTCCGTTAGGTCCCCATTCGGTGCCAATTCCACTCTCCTTGTGGCCACCGAATGGCGCAAGTGGCGAAAGGTCGAAGTGGGTGTTGATCCAAATGGTACCGGCTTGGATCTCCCTCCCAATTCGAGTAGCCTTCTTAATATCATTAGACCAGATTGATGCGCCGAGACCCATCGAAGTATTGTTAGCACGTTCGATGACTTCTTCTTCGCTCTTCCAGGAAAGGAGAGGGACGATTGGACCTGTGGCAGAAGCCTAATTAGTGAATTATCCCAACTGGATGTTTTGATTGAAAGGGCATACCAAAAGGTTCCTCGACAACAATACGCGAGTCCTCGGGTGGTCGGTCAATAATCGTGGGCGTAATGAAGTAGCCGGCTGAGGGTTCAATCTTGCCGCCAACAGCAACCTTCCACCCTTGCTTCTCAATATCGTCAAAGAAGGTCTTGACGCGATCGTATTGCATCTTGTTCTGCAAAGGACCGTGGGAAATTCCTTCTTTGGATCCGTCACCGAATGTGTAAGATTTGACATGTTTGATGAGAGCTTCGCGGAATTCGTCAAAGATGGACTCGTGAACGTAGATTCGTTTCAAGTTCAGGCAGATCTGGCCCGAGTTGAGGAAGGCGAAGAAAGCAACCTTGCTAGCAACAGCGTCGATGTCGACATCAGGGAAGACAATTGCAGGATCGTTGCCACCACTTCGAAATAGTTAGTAGAGTCCCTGAAAATTCATTAGATAAAACAACTTACAGTTCTAGTGTAACTCGTTTGAGTGTCTTGCTCGCGCTTTGTACAACGAGCTTTCCAGTCGCAGTTGATCCGGTGAAGCTAATCTTATCAATGCCAGGGTGGCTTGTAAGCCACGGACCAAGGCTGTCATCACCACTGAGCGACTGAACGACGCCAGGGGGGAAGAACTTCTGGGCAAGCTCAACAAGCTTGAGACCGCAGTATGGTGTGAAGGGGCTGCAGGCGTGTTAGTTATAGGTAGATGACGTGAAATGAGGACTGCAACTTACGATGGCTTGACAATGATGACGTTGCCGGTCAGGAGAGCAGGAGCAATCTTTCCAGTGGCAAGGAGGAGAGGAAAGTTCCACGGAATGATAGCACCGACAACTCCAATTGGGGTATAACGGGTAACAACAGTGCGCGATTCGTTGTCCTCAATAACGTCTTCGGGGATCGGGATATTCGACATGCCACGAATCCATTCAATGGCAGCATCGGTCTCGGCAGCGGATTGCGGAATCTGTTGTCAAGTTAGTCTACAATATTATTTCCCCTCTTCCCCATCTCCCGTCCTGTGGAAAATTCGAGATGCTACATACCGGTTTGCCCTGCTCAGCTGTCAAAAGTTCACGGAATTGTTCGCGGTAGTGATCGAGTGCATCAGCGTAAGCCAAGACAGCTGCGCGACGCTCCTCGTACGGAACTTTAGACCAGGTCTTGAAAGCTCGCTTTGCCGCTGCCACGGCATTGTCAAGGTCCTCCTGTGTGCAGAGAGGGACAGGGGGCCGTGCCTCCTTCGTGGCGGGGTTCAGTCCATTGCGACTCTTCTTTGTTGGTGAAGGTTTACCATCAATGATTTGAACAAAGTTGTCCTCGAATGATAGGGCGGGGATGGCGGTCTTGGCACCGCCATTTACGGTCACAGTAGCCGTGGATGCCATAGTTGAGCTTAGGGATAGAATCCGGTACAAGATTGAGAAAAGTAAAAAAGCACTGCGATGGGTATATTTCTGGAAATGTAACCGACGAAGCAAGCTCACTGATAGCTGTGGGAATAGTAATGCAGATATTGGGATTTAGTTCTCTTTAATCATGTAGGAAAGACAACCGCACTCCGTCTCCAACTCTCACATCGTAGACAGAAAGCGGGGAAATGCCCGATGATCCCAGCACGGTCCGAAGAGTTATCCGATCCCCCTTCCCCGTGGCATTCCTCTCCGTGCGAGCTCCTGTGCGGGGAACCTGGACTGTGGATTTGGGGCTACTGCGCTACAACAATTAGTCTGCTCCGCTGAGGTTTTCCTCAAAGCCCGAGCCCCGCGACGCTTAGTGTGCTTATCGGACACGAGGCGAAGAGACAAGCGCAGAGAGCAACAAGGTCAGAATGCAGGCCGAAATCGCTACCGTATCAGGCCCGCTCCACTCAGATCAGATTGGTGGCGACGCAG
>JADHKT010000023.1:195055-285157 GCA_019925285.1 Graphium sp. VPRI43844 | reverse complement strand
TTCCTTGGTTACTCTTCGACATCTCGGCCTACGGTAGGCTCGAGTGATGATGTAATTTTACATAAGTAGACTAGTGCACACAATTATGTAAGCACGTTAATAGACTCAGTTCAGTTCAGTTCAGCTCAAGACCTGACCGAACCTTCTGCAGGGGTGCGAAATGACAGGTCGGTAATCTTAACTTGTCAGAACGCGGATCTTGGTGGGATGACGACAGCACTACTCCGTATTGATACTCCGTAATGCCAATATCGCGTCGTGGAAATTCACCCCTGCTGGGTGCTTTTTGCTTGCTTTTTTCCTTTTCTCCTTCGTCTTGATCGGTACGAGAAAAGGGGTTTTGGAGGCTGTGTTCCACAAGGTGCCTTCAGCCCGCCCTAAATCCAATTATTGGTGGCCTGACGATCAAATTGTCTCAGGCGAAGATGGAATGGTCTCTTGTGTACGGAGTATGTACTCCGTACGGAGTATCTGCCATGGCCTTTTGATCCGTCGAATTTTCTCCATCATGTTCCAGCCTACTCCGTTTTGTGGAGAGAGACATTGAGATTACTTTTTTTCCCTCATGCCAAAAGATTGGCCAGCCTCTCCCGTCCCTGTCATAGACATACTTGTAAACGGTGTCCCGCACAGACACCGGAACACGTCGCTATGACTGTAAACAAAAAAGAAAACATCAGTTTTTCAAACAGCACTGCGGAGCTCATCTTGTGCCAGTTTGTCCTGTTCTCGAACTTGGGTATCATCTCTCTTGAGATGCAGCGCACATCTCTCTATTCCACAAGGAGGCGGTGAGTTTGGAAGCATGCAGGCATCGCAGGTCAACGCGTGGCTGGCCTGGCCTTGCCGAAAGGGAAATAGCGGCGGTGGCTGGGGCGTTCGGGTAGTTCGGAAAATGAGACGGATGCATGGCTGGCCTCAGGCCAGGGCAATTGAAGGCTGAATGATTTTTTTTTTCTACGTACTCCGTACTTTCAAAGGCTGACAACACAGCCCACTGGACGTACGACGATAAGGGCCAATATCCAAGTGTGCTGTGCTAGCCGAATGGCTCAAAATACCAGCTACCGCTACTGTTTGCATTGCTTTGGTTGCCGTGTTTATGAACATTATTCTTCTCAACCGAAAGCGGATCCGATTTGTCGTTTGTCGAAGAAACATGAGCTGGGTAGCTCGTCTTGTTGAGGTCTCGACCGCCAGACGGCTCGTAGTGAGGACCAATATTGTGGGTTGGCTGGTAGTTGAAATTAGAGCTTGAGTGGGGAGCTTGCCATTCTCATTGAACAATAGGTACGGAGTAGTAGATGGTCTCGAAAACGTCGACCATGTTCAACAATTCAACGGCATGATTGACGAGCGTTCAAGAGATGATGAAAGAAATACTTGTAGGAGATGAAAATTAGGAGCAGACGAGAACAGTAGTACTCCGTATGTAGTGCGATGCATGCTCCAGTTGCTCCTTCCGTTTGCATGAATACCCTGTCCCTGCCCTGAAGGGAGGGAAAAAAAAAAACTGCCCTCAAAAAAAAACCCTACAATAACTCACTGGCCTGAACGAAGAGTTTTCACTTTTAAAATGATTCGTTCCACACAAAAATCTTCTTCTTCTTTGTCCATGAATATGCATATATGCAGGAGACCAGCATGTATCTGGATCCAAGACACTATCCCCTAATCACTCACCACACACTGCTTTCGAATATCTCCAACGAGCTACGAGATTTGGGCCATAGTTAAGAAAGTCGGATTGATAACATGAAACCATCTCGACCATGTCGCTGCAACTCTGTCCTATCGGATTTGTCAATCTGTACTAATATTTTGTGGCATTTTAGATGAACCTACTCCGTACTCCGTATGCAAACCTGGGAGTGGGAAGGCGTCATAGCTCCTCCACACACGGACGCAGAGAGCTCGACCCTGGAATTGGGATCAAACAAATTGTTTATCTGTGCACAGGCAACTCGAAGACCAAAAAGGCGTTGAAAGTACTCAACCGTGTAATAACGAGTGAACCTGCGCGAAAAAGCCCGATAATATCAATTTGCTGTGCATGCAATGACGAGCACCGCACCAAGAGAACAGAGCTTCCTTCTGGACAGCTTGCCCGGCCTAGGCCAGCCCAGCCCAACCGCCGCAGCTCCGGTGCGTTAGGCAGGGCTTTCCCCCCTTGCCGATCACAGCTATGCGTAGGGAGTATGGACGAAGGAGGCCCCTGTGGCTTACTTATGAACGGCATGGCGTGATGCTGGTCCCTGAGTGGCTGGCCACCAAGGAGGGACGGATTGGGCCGTCTACGTAGCCTTTATCGGATGTCCGTCTTGTAGAGAAATAGTAGTGTACTGAATACCTACAAGTAACAAGTACTCGCAACTCTTCCCAACTGGCCCGGCATTTGGGGCTCCATCTTTCCTGGAATTTACTCTTCCTTCGACTTCCTTCGAGAAGCAAATTAAAAAAAAAAAAAAAGCAGATGAAAATTCTTCACCTCCTGGATTGTTTATCATTTCCTGTTGCCCCCCATCACTACGGACCCCAAAGTCAATATTATTCTCAGTGCTCTGTTTGCTAATAACTAGTTTACTCCGTAGTAGCTTGCTAGCTTCCTAAGCCCCGCTAAGTTGACCTAAGACTGCCATACTTTGACTGCCCCGCCTAGCATTTCACCTCCCAGCTCCCAGGTCGCCACAGCCAATCAAAAGTGCCGTAGTCGCTGGGAAAAGTAGTAAAAAGTGGAGGTACGTACTCCGTCTCCGATCTCACCCCACCATCTACGCGTGCCGGACCCCACCCTATGACAGGGGAGGAACGAACGCGTCTCATGCATGTTTATTAACAATAATACTCCGTCTACATGCGATAATTACATGATGCCGGCTCCAACAATGTACTTTTTATGCAAATTGCCCATGCACCTGTACCTGTACGAAGTACTTGTACATAACTCTCTCGTCTTCTATGCCTTCCTCTCTCTTTAGCCTGCATCCTTCAATTTATCTTTTCATCTTTTCTCTCCCTCCCTTTTGCCTCTCTTTTTCCACTCTCGTCTTCGTTTCCGTTCCTCTGGAGCCCTCTCACACCTTCACTCTTTTCTTTCCCGCCTTTCCCGACCCTTAGTCTCTCATTCGAATTCTCGTTCTTTTTGCCAGTTAACCGTCCTCGCCAATCAGGCCCGTTATATTGCGCCGAAGTTGAAATCCCGCTCCCTCTTTGTCTGCTCTGCCGGGTTTGATAATTGCGAATAACGCTTTACCACGCGACAGCTAGATATCCAGGTCCAGAGTTCCTCTTGCCTCGGATATTTCCCCAGTTTCTCTAGTTGACTTGCAGCACTGCGATACGCTCTCGAGTTACTCTTGCCTCACCCTCCTTTTGCTCAACCTCTACTACTGGCCTAGTAGGTTGCGCGCCATCCAAAGTCGCCCTCTCTCGTCCCGATTTCACCTACTTGGCACATTCTTGGTCCCGTCAATCTCCTCGTATTCAGCCCATCTCGCGCGCGCGCGTGTGTGTGTGGTTCCAATCTCACGAGTGGCCTGAACAAGTATCGCATCACAGTCCCGAGAGCGGAACGCGGCGCAGCCATTCAACGGTCTCCCGGCGCTGGATTGTTCGAATTTACCTGGCTTGGAACGACACATCTTTACTCTTCTCAATTTACCCATCCGGACCTGGGCGTCCGCCATCCCTTACCACTGCTACCGGTTCTTGCAGTACTGAGGGTTTTTTCTCTTCTTTTCCTTTTCCTCTTCTTCCCTTTCTCCTTCGGAAAGCCCCTCCTCGCCAAAGAACGAGGACTAGAAAAACTCTACCCGGTATTTGCCTATTCCATGTAGAAGGCTTGACAAACGGGTCCCCCCCCCAAGAATATATCCCCAAAGCCTCGAGAGACAAACGTCTCATTCCCATCTTCAGCCTTCATACACGAATTGGGATTTTGTTCGCTGGTTCACATTTGGCCCTCGCCGGGCCTGCTGGCTTTTTGAAGTGGTGGCACGTCGCTCGTGGGCGAAACATCGCTGCTCATCCTCATCTCTGCCCCTCGGTCACGGCCAGCCCACTACTGATTCCGAACACTCTCATTGCCGCTTTGTTTTTCGAGATTTTGTGACTTTCCAACCTTTCTTTTCACATCCTTGACGGAACATCTTGAGACCCTCCAAGTCCCACGCCGAAACGCTGGCCAAAAAGGCAAAGATTCAACCTTCACAATGGGTGTGCCACGCCCGTTACCCGTCGTTTTGGGGTCGGTATCCCTTATTACGACATCAGCTGTCTTGGTAATTCACATCATTCTCGTCGGGCACTTGCCTGAGTCGAGCATAGCCCGGACCTCGGCCATCGTCTCCGCCGTTTTGGAAGCTGTTGCCTTGATAGCACTCTCATGGATTTTCTCCGCCTATTTCATCGTCGCGAGTTACAATCGGTCGAAGCGGTACCGCGGTATCGCCTTTGGTGCCAGCGTCCTCGTCTGTTTCTTAGCTACCGTATCTTCGGTCGCGACCATGATCTGCCTGAGCAATTCAGCAAAATCGTCGGCCCAGTCTCTGCTTGGTACGAACCAGATGGGATTCATGATTGGGGCCTCCATTGTACTGGGTCTATCCTTTGCCTGCCAACTTCTGTTCATCGTGGTCCACTTCGTTTTGGCCCGTATGATCTCCCACGGCCTCGCCCAATCGCTCTACACCGAAGACGACTCGGCCCATTCCCCCCAGATGACGATCAAGTCTGTTCCCTACAGCCAGACGCAACCGAGTTCGAGCCGTATCCGAGGTAGCATGTCGATGGAATCCAAAAGTCCACCTTCCTCGAGCGGCGGAAAGTCTGGCATCGACACGATAAGCTCAATAAGAACGTCCTTTTCTAGTGCTGTGCGGCCAATCGCCTCGAAGACAAGGCTCCTTGCGGGCGAGAAACGCAAAGACAACTCGCTCGAATCGGGCCTCTACAGCCAGCGCAACAGCACGCATGAAGATGGTTTCGACTCGTGGGACACGTCAGCCGTCGATCCACGTAACCGCCAGACCGTGCTCCAAACCTCGTCATCTCCTCCGCTTCGATTCCTCGAAACAATACCTGCCAGTCCATCGACAAGCCGAAGCCCGAGCCCCGGATTCCCTCTAGACCTGGAGCCTCCGGGCAGTAGAAGACGGAGTCGGAGTCGGACAAGCAGCCCCGCGTCGAGTGCAAGACGTCCGCGGGCCGCAACAACCTCACAAGCAACAACACCCGAATCTCACATACATCCCCTCTTCCGTTCAAACTCACCCTCGCCACCAATCGCCACGCCAGGGACCAGGGTCATCGCCGCCCCTAATGGCGGCCAGATGCTAGCGGATCGTCAGAGCATACGGACGTTGACTCGCATGCGCAGTGGTAGCCTACCGACGACGCCCAGCCCGCTCGGGACAAACGGCCCCTTTGACGACCTAGCGCACCCGAGGCCCACGTCAAGGCAAGCCTCTCCCAGCACGCCGGATACCCTGAGTGTCGATTCAGGTATGCCGGCCGAGCGAAAAATGACGCCGCCCATACCAGAATGGATCCTAAGTGCGGGGACAAGGACAAGTCTCTCGGGGTACAACAGCCGGAAACTTCGCGTCGAGCCAGGCTTAGATGTCATCTGAGTCTCGGTAGACGTAGTTCTGGGCTGCAGCGGAATATTTGCCGTCCTTTCTTTTCTTTTATGTTTAAACTAAGCTTGGTGTTTGGGAGTAAACGGATACCATGTGAAATTATCTTTAGCCACGGACCTTGACTTTTCTTCTGTTTTTCTTTCCATACGGCGGGAGGCGTTGGGTGGCCAAATAAGAGAGGCTCACACATTCCTGATGACTTTCATGATAATGAGCAGCCTCGTTGAATTGATGATTATTTCAACTACTTACTTTTTCCCTCCTGATGCAAAATGTGCCAGTGAGGTTGCTAAGTAAAAGAATAGTGTGCTTCCTTGATGTCTTCTTTATTCAATGTCTTCTATCTGGGGTGACTAGGCGTATTAGACCGTTATAAGCCTCAGACCAATACAAAAGAATACTTTTCACGTTTCAGGGTTACTTGGCATTCGGCTCATAAAATTATCGGATTATCAGCCAATTTAGATGTATATTTGCAATTTCAACTATCATAGTGGACTATTGCCGTCCAAGCGGCTAGGCAAGCGGATCGGAGAAGAAACCGGGCACCGGAGTCGGCGCACGGTCAAGCTTGAAATGGTCGGGCTGTCAACTTTTGGAACACGCCAATTGGGTCGTACGCCTTGGGCTATCTTCTTGAGCTTGGCGGCATTGGAAGGAGCTGGCGTAGTTCATGTAGGATGCGGGTTTTGGGTGGTCCGAGGCTGCGGGTATGGCGTTTTGCCGCCGTCGGGCTTGCTTGCTGTACCGGAGCTCGGCACCAGCGGCCTTCATGCCATCTGTCTTGATCCGGCCCATTCATGTTCCCGCGTTGGTATCCTTTGGGGATGTCGATGATGAGGTTGGAGAAGGCTTTTGGCGGCCCTGGTTGAAGGTGGTCCTTTGAGAAACAGTCTGGTAATACGACCCACCGCATCCGGCCGCCGTAGAGGGATGGCTCTAGATTGGAAGTTTAGTACGATGTCAAAGTTGGTGCCACCGCCGCGAAGGGGCCCGGTAGAGACTCGGGTTCTGTTATGGCGCTGGTAGTGACAATGACGTCGGAAGCAGTGACGACCTATGTTCCCATGTTAGCGAGGGAGGTTCGCTTGAGTAAAGAGAGGGATTGCATTACCTCGTAGCTGATGATGTTGTTGCAAGCCCAGTCATAGATGCCACCCGAAATATGCTAGTAACAATGGCAAGATTCTAAGCCCCTTGACTTACCGCCAAGAGACAGACCGCCCACACCGACGCCGGAATTACGACCGCTAGTAACGGCCAGGCCCTGGGCGGGACTAATTTTCTGCAAACATCAGCTCACACGAGAACGCCGCCGATCTTGAAGACAGCACGACCGCCCACCCCTGACGGCGAAGGGACACCGCCTAAGGCGGGACAAGAGGACAAGCACAGAGACTGCAGGCAGCTTGAAGATGCAATATGGATCGAGCTCGCCTTGGATCTCAGGCCGGTATGCCCCAGTGAAGGGGTCAAAGAGGGCAAGATGACCGCATTACCAAAGGCGAAAGACAAGGCGGAGCACTGTGCGAGTTAATAGTCCTCATGTCGAAAAGAATCCAGTTTAGCCAAGGGACGCAGGTGCGTATACCATGCTGCAAAAAGTATATAATGATAGCTTTACTCAGTCTGGACTTATTTCGTCATCTTTCCGACAACTTGTGAAAGATGAAGAAAGGGTTTATATAAAGTAGTTTCTCGTCAAATCGCCGAGGCCGTGTTGCAGTGTATAGCTCTGCTCGTGACATTGCGGGGGATACAAGATGGTACATATCAAATAAGAAAGAAACCTGCAGACTCTAGAGCTAAATAGCTCAAGTTAATATGAAGACGCTGTGATATAAATCCATGAACGAAGAAGATTCGGAATATCCTCCAGGCCGAATTCTGTAGTATCAAGACTGTATTTGACTCCAACGAAACCTTTAATCTTGGAGTGAAGGAAGATTTAATTATGATACAATGGGTTGGGCTTTGGCCTCAATCAGCGAATGCGGAGTAATTCTATTCCCGAGTCAGGTAGTTTCGGCCTTTTCTACGGAGCAATAACGGGTTAAGAGTATTAGTTTACTCCGCCAAAAGTTCTAGATGGCGGAGGGTGAAGGATGGATTCGTAAGGGTTTGGCCAGAGAGGTTGAGAACTTCCGACCCTTGTATTCGGGCAATGAGATGCTCCTTGTCCGCCTTGGAAAAAGCCAATGCTCGTTGGAATTACTACTACTCCGTAGAGAGATTGTGGAGTTATTAACAGGCTGCCCCTGCAACTCCATACGGAGTAATATCTTGTTTAATGACCCGGGGTACTCCGTACGGGAGACGGAGTTGTGTCGTGGGATGATGCTTATTTTCTTTGTGTTTTCTCTTGGGATGATTTCGAAACGACGGGAGTTTGAGGTGCCGCCCGGTGTCCAGCCCGTTTGCGCTTATCTAGTTTAGACGAGCTTCGTGAGCTGCTAGTTTAGATGAAGAAAGGCTGATTATGGGGGGAAAAGTTCGAAATAGCATGGTATGCGCTCCATGGTCCCTCCTACCCCAGAGAACGAATTTCCTCAATCCCAGGCAGGACCTGACGATATGCAAATCATTCGGCGCGGGCCTAGGGGCGGGAGATGAGCTACGGTAATGCACCCTCTGTGCTTGCCTTGCCGTTTACTCTACTCCGTACGGAGTATCCACAATTCCCCCTCATCTTGAAAAGCGAAGATTTTTCTGGTGAATTAATTCGCGACCTTGGTCAAAGCCGCACTGAAGGTCCCAAGGCCGATGCTGGATGCTGGATGCTGATGTTGGGAAGCGGTGGAATTCGGGAGAGGCGCCCGCCCCTGTCACTTGCCTTAGCCTCGTTTCAAACCCCTGTCAAAAATCCTTAGCTTCTTGAAGGCTTATGTAAGGGGTGGCGAGTGCCCGAGTGCCAAGCGATGATATTACTAGTTTACTACTCCGTAAAAAAAGAGAAGACGCAGTCACAGGTGGACAGGGATATTGCCATCTTCTTGGCCAAGGCAATTTTTCTTCAATTTGGATTCGAGATTTGAAGTGTCTTTGCCCAGTCAAGGTGTGTTGCTTTGCTCTCAACTGATACCCAATCCCCGCAATCTCCGTGTAGTAACGGAAGGGGCTTGATTTCAGCTGGTTCGTGGCATTTCTTGATCAGATGCTCCGTGCTCCAAAAAGACAGTCGATTCGGATCAGACATTCAAAAGGAAAAACAGTCCAGTCTATTCTTGGTGGCGGATCGTGGCGATTTGCGCGACTTAATACGGACCACCTACTCTGTATTCAGCATTCAGGGCGGCCAAGGCAGATACAGAGCAAAGCCCTATTTTTAGCAAAAGGCAGCTTTCTGGGTTTCCGAGAATATTTCTGGTTTTCTTTTCGTTCAACTCGCAGCGCATTTGTCAATCGATCCGTAGTCTCCGTAAATACGGAGTAAATGGATGCGATGCCTCGGCGGTTTACCGACAGGGATCGATAGGATAGGGTCTTTTCTTACGCGTTCTGCCCCTGCACGGAGTAAGCTTAATCAAATGCCCGCTGTAAGGAAGCCCGTGGAAGTTGGAGTACTCCGTACGTGTAAACCGCACAAAGAAAGTATCTACAAAGTACTCCGTACTCCGTACTTCGTACAGTTTTTCCTTGCAAATTGTGAATAAAGATTAGACTTAGAGTTAAGCTTTCCGCGACTCCTTAGGGAGTACTTGTATGGAGACGAATGTATTCCGCACTTTATGACCCGAGTTGTTGGATTCTGACTGCACGCCGATCTTTGGAGACCGAAGTGAGCGGCTCTGTGGTGCTGGTGATTTTCATGTTTATTTCTGGCAATTCAAGCCTTCTGCATCCGGGTCATCCAGCCAAGGGTCCAATCCTACCCGAGCCGCTCTGCGCTCTCTATTATTACGAGGACTTGTAATATCAGTTGTCCTACGGAGTACTCCGTACACGACAACAATATGTTCGGAAAATGGGCAATTTCCACCAACGGTTGTGCAACGGACAAAATGTAGCTATGAATTGGTGGCGCTTCTCCCATATTGAAGACCCAAAGGATCGGGGGGCGGAGACCCGACTCGTAATTCGTATGATGCAACGACATAGTAAACTAGTTTACTCTGTAGATGGGTGTGCATGGAGTAGACTAAACTTGGCGGCTGGGGAGGACCGTTGTCGATCTTGCTCCCGTGGCAGTTTTGTTTCTCATATCGTCTAAGACTGACAACTTTTTTCCTTGATTTTAAAAGGTTCTGTTCCGAAAACCGTTCCTTAGTCTAGCCCCCCGGTGACCCCGGTGCATTTTATGTCTGTCTCTGGGGAGTTTATTTCGACTTGGCCGTTGGATCGTACTCCGTACTTTTCTACTCCGTAGAGAGGAAAATAGAACAGCGCATACTCCGTATGGAGGGGAAGGGCCAGGCCAATAGTCTGCTCATGGAAGGGGTGCCCGACTCAGCATCGAAGGGTCGCCTGACCAGATCGACTTGGGCCACGATAGTATGATGTTGGCAGACTCCTCTTCCCCTCTTCCTGCAGGACCAGCACACATGCATTAGAAGACCGGATGAACTATCGAAGAGGGGGAATATCGAATGAAAATATTTTCACCTTCGTTTCTTTTTTCGTTTCTCTTGGCTTCGTTCTCTAGCAAAAGATACAAAACACTGGCTGCAGAAAAGTTCCCTGCGGGTACAAGTACTCCATAGAGCAGGGGGCCACTTAAACTAGAAGTGGTGCCTGGAATACGGAAGAAATGCAGGAACAGGTGTGCGTGCAGGGGTAAGAAAGGGGAAAGAGAAAAAAAAAAAAGTGGCTTGGGAAAGGTGTGGATCAGTCGAGGTGGGGTGACTTAAAAGGGGGGGGAAACTGCAAAAAGAGAGGTTGAGGGGAAGGGACCCACTTGCGAATGGTTGTTCCTTCCACCTTGATAATTCTGAGAGTGTTTCCTATTTTGACTTTGACAAGAGGAAAGAACGACTGAAAAAGAAATGAAAGGAGAAACTGAATAGACGAGCCAGTGTACCAGTGCCCAGGGCATCGTGAGCCTTGGGGGTAATAATTGGCTCGCAGTTGATAGGGGAAGTGTACAAGTACAACGACACCAAGAAAAAAAAGGACCTCGCATCTCGAGATTGCTTCTTCGTCCTTCTGCCATCTTTTAGTTTAAACTACTAGCAGGTAAATCTGCTGTGACAGTTGTCATTAAACCGACGTTGTTATGGGAGGGGGAAAATAAATTCGAATATGTTTCCTTATGATTGCCATCTTGTTTCGCGCCACAAACCAATACTACCGTCCTTTCCGTCACGATCAACGACAAGCAGCAAAACGACACATGTTTATGGAAAAGCGTTTCCTTGGTCTCCGTGGCATCGACGGCTACGTGTAGGCGGATTGCCAGATGCCAACTCGCCACTGGCTCAAACGACTGTTTGGATAACCAAGACTGCATGTCCAGGGGTGTACGTGTGCTCAGCCGGACCTCCACACCTCGCCCAAGACGCTCGGAATGAAAATCACTAGGACCCATGGCATAGGCAGGGGGGGGTAGAGGCCTGGCCAGGCCAAGGAAGCCCTCCCATTCGCCGAGCCGGAGTCCAAAGAAGCAGAGGCAAAAGAAAAGAGAACAGACAGGGGTGGGGAGGGGCTCCTCAATCCAGCCTCAGCTAGTCAAGTCTCAAGACCACCAAGACTGGTGACACCCACACACATGCATGCACTTGGGACAGGGTGTGTTGTGCTGGTTCACACAATTGCCATGGCCAGCCAGTATGAGTAGAGGCGCACCACCCTTTAATACCCTTCCTGTCTCTCCTCATTTTCCCTACCTCTTTTCTCTTTCCTCTCCATCGTTTTCTGATCTGTTGCGCCCTCTGGCCACGTCCTTTCCTTGACATTCGCTCCCAAACGCTTTGCTTCGTTTATTCCATTCTTTTTTGCATTGTCTACTTGATTCTCGACAGTGTCGATTATCTCGCCTCTTTTCCCAGACAACTTTACATTCACTTTGCCGTGCGCTGGCATCAGCACCACTTTCAAAAACTTGCATCATCTCTTGATCCAACAGTCCTAGCGACTTCTTGAACTTCTACGCTACCTAGCAATACGTTTCCACACTCTTACCGGAACAATTCCATTTTACAAGAACACACCCATCCAACATATCACAGTGAGCTCGTATAAACCATGAAGCTCACTCTCACAACTCTCGCGGCCGTCTTGGCCGCTGGCGCCGAGGCCGCTAAAACCAGCCGCACCTTTGCCGTTATGCGATTCAACGGAAAGGAAATCTGCAACACCCGTGCTGACCCTATCGTGAACCCCGGCACCGCCTCGCCCCATGCCCACACCGTCTTCGGCGGCAGCAACTTCGGCATGGACGCCACAGGCGAGAAGCTCCTCCAGTCCACATGCACCAGCACCAAGCTCAACAGCGACAAGAGTAACTACTGGGTTCCCAAGCTGTACTTCCAGGACCCCGAGTCTGGCGCTTTTGAGGAGGTGCCCATGTTCTACGCCAATGCATACTACTTCTTCGAGGCCACCGACGACGACATCAAGGCCTTCCCTCTTGGTCTCCAGATGGTGAGTGGTGAGGCCGACAGGCGCGTCGTCCCCGCCTCGGGAGGCAATGCCATTCTCGACCCTGCCGACGGCACAGTCAACCCGGCCATGTTCACCTGTCCCCGCTCCGACTACAGCACGCCCGCCTGGCCGCTCGACTCGGACGGCTCCATGGCCGGTATCCAGAACCCCAACAACCAGGGGGAGGGTGTTGGTTTCCCCTTCGTCACCTGTGACGGCTACGCTTCGCCTCTCCGCATGGACGTCCACTTCCCCTCGTGCTACGACCCTTCCAAGGGCGTCACCAACTACAAGGAGAACATGGCCTGGCCCACCCGCAAGGGCTCGTCCACCGGCCGTGCCAACTGCCCTTCCGGCTTCATCCACGTTCCCCACCTTTTCCTCGAGGTCTACTGGGACACTCTCAAGTTCCAGGGCCGCTGGCAGGAGAATGCTGGCCACCAGCCCTTCGTTCTCTCCAACGGCGACGTGACTGGTTACAGCTCCCACGCCGATTTCCTTGCCGGCTGGGATGAGGAGGTCCTTCAGAATATCATCGACAACTGCGACGCTGGCCACGCCGGTATGCACTCTTGCCCTGGTATCGCTCCTAGCGATGTCAACAACGACAGCAACTGCAAGTGTGAGGGCAAGTTGCTCGACGAGAAGACCACTGGTACCCTTAGCAGCCTTCCCGGCAACAACCCCCTCAGTGGATGGCAATACGGTGCCGCCCAGTCCATGCCCGAAGTCCCCAGCAGCAGCAAGCCCCAGGAGCCTGAGGAGACCCAGTCCTCGACTCCCCCCGTCGAGGACGAGGAAGAAGAAGAGGAGGCCACTATCGCTGACGCTTCTGTTCCCACGTCTGCCCCCGTTGTCCCCTCGTCTGCTCCCGCCACCACCGCTGCCCCCGCTCCCGCTTCCGCTCCCGAGGACGACGATAAGGACTGCGAGGAGGTGACCCGCACTGTCTGGCAGACGGTTACCGTGACAGCCGATGACGTCGAGGCCACTGAGGCTCCCGCTTCCGACAGCGCCGCTATCGAGGGCTACAGCTACGCTGGTTGCTTCAAGGACTCTTCGGCTCGCACCCTCTCGGGCAAGAAGCTCCCCGACCTTGGCCCTATGTCCAACGAGAAGTGCGTCAGCTTCTGCAAGAAGGCGGGCTTTTCTCTTGCCGGCACCGAGTACGGTGGCGAGTGCTTCTGTGGCAACGAGCTCGTTGGCTCGGAGAAGATCGACGAGGCCGAGTGCAAGATGGAGTGCAAGGGTGCCGCTGGCACTAAATGTGGTGGTGACTGGGCTCTCTCCCTTTACAGCGCCGACGGCGAGGCAAAGATCAAGGCCCGCCGCCACCTCCGGGTGCACGCCGCACGGCGAGCCCTCTAGAGGCCTGAAGTGGCTTTTTTTTTGCTTGTTTAAAAAATTTGCTTGGCCATCTACGGTTATGTTTCTTGCATTTAGCGGCATGCATCTCACATTCTTCTGCACTTCTCTTCATTCTTCTTTGGTCACCAGCCGTCGAGCTGTGCCTTTCAATGCCTTACGATCATGATGGGCTTTTTTCTTTTCACGTTGTGGGTGTAGCCTACGTGACACGCCTTGGGCGGGTTTTGGGTGTTCCTGACGTTTCTCTTCGCGCCCCTACGAGGGTAGTTGTATCAGTTGAATTTTTGAACATTCTTGTTTTCTTCATTCTCTTCCATTCTTTACTTTTACGCCTGTAGATGTGGTCATCTTGTGCGTATCATTCTTTTAGACAACCGATTTTTAGCAAATACCAAATGGAGTCGGGTGTTTCAAGGGCCTTTCAAAATCAAGGATAATGGTTTCCCCCTGTGGACGTTTTTCGTAGGACAGTAACATGTGGCACTTCCCTGTTTGGCTTGTGACGTTGAGTCGAGGAGGGGTTGGGAGGGGTTGGGGGCTAGATATCAAGTGTCAAGTGCCATGTCTCTCTCTGGCTTACTCGTGTCATGTCTCGTGTGTGTTGACGTGTTAGCTGTCTGACTCTGGGTGTCTCGAGCTGAGACTTTTGGGGTGTTGTTTTCGCTGCACAGCACATCCCTTTCGGAACCGTCGCAGCAAACGACACAGGGAAGCAGGCCCCAACATTAGAAAATAAAAGGTTGGGAGTATCGCCCAATTCCTTCGATTATAGCATTTCAAATTCTTTGTGAAAAAAATTTTTTTTTTTTTCTTTTTTCCCTGTTGGGGTTTCTCTCCTTTTTACTCCGTACTCTAGAATTAATTAAGCATTTACTCTTGGGGGTGGCGAGTGACGATTGATTGATTACGGGGTGGTTGGGAAACAAAACACCGTTTTAAATCTAAAGGAATATTGTTTTTTTGTTTTTTTTGGGGGGGGGGGGGGGGTCGTTTTAAGGGGGAAGAAAAGAAAAGTTCTTGATTTCCCTCAAGTCTGAAAACTGCGAGGTTGGGCTTATTGGATTTGAATCATGAATTGATTGACTTCAAGACGAAAACGTTCACGTTATGCACACTTCCACGATGTTTCTAGATTGATATCCCCAATTCCATCCCACACTTGTTTTTCTGGTTCTGCGCAAATGGGTCTCTGTCGGAGGACGCCCGAGGAAGGATCCGATTGCTGCACCCAGTTTGTGGCTATGATTCTGTCTACGGCCACGTCTTCTTCGACCCATCGTACGAGCGCCATGAGTGCGTCGTGGTCTGCGTCACGGAAGCCGGGGACGGACCATTGGTCGTTGCCTGTCGAGGCGGCTTGGCCTGCGCCGGCAATGTGCCAGGGTGCGCGCGAGGTTTCGGGGGTTCCCCAGCAGTGTTGCACGCCGGGGAGCTTAAAGTATCGGAAGAAGTCACGGAGGTCGGATTCGTCGCCTTTTGGGTGCATGGCTTGGGCTACGCGGTGGTAGTACAGATCGGAGCCCTTGACGGGGACGATGCCGTCGGCGAGGCCGTGCCACATGAGGATTTTGCCGCCTGCTGCGCGGTAGTCGGAGAGGTCGTATTTGTCGGCCGTGACGTTGCCTGGGTTGATGCGTTCTGCGTCGAAGACGACGGTTTCGTTGAAGGAAGCGGGTGTGAGGAAAGGGTCGTCGTAGAGGAAGAAGCGGACGAATGACATGCCCCAGGGTGCTTCCGTTTCAACGGCAATGGCAAGCCAATTCCATTCTGAGCCCTTCGTGAGTCCCGGGTACAAGAGCGTGCCGTCACGTGCTACCCAGTCCGAGTAAATGTTCTGAACTGTCCTCACTTGCGTTTCCGTAATGCATGCGAGGGGGTTTACGCCAGGCCGGCCGCAGGTAATGGGCGCAAACGAAAACGAGCACTGGTCCGGGGCGCTCACAATGCTGTCTTTCACGCCGTCGGCCTCGTCGCACTGACGCACGACTTCATTGGCCACGATGCCGAATTGCAAGAGTGTCATGTGTTTGGAGTCATTTGCGGGAAGGTTGTAACCGGACACCTGTACACCGTAAGGATTAAGATGGCTTGTGTACCAGGCCGGTGCACCGACGAGTATTCCGTCGAAGCTCTCGGTGTTGAGTTGGATCTGCTTGAGACCCTGGCGTCCGCCACTCGAACAGCCATTGTAATAAGCGTGTGAAATGTTGTGCCGGTAATAGGCCGCCGTGAGACGCTTTCCGAGGTCGACGGACCCAGACATGGCTCGCCAGCCCCAGTCAGTTTTAGACTCGGGACGATTGAGGGCCCAGGTCATGTCGATGGCGTTAGATGAGTGGCCCGTGTCCGTCGAGATGGTCGCCATCCCGTAATGCGGGCCCGGTGCCATGTCAAGCCAGTTAATGCCACCTGCGAAGCCACCATTGCCGACGGCGAGGAAGCGCGATGTCCAATTTGTAGGGAGGAAGAGTCCGAACCGGAACGAGGACACTGGGGAGGATTCGACACGTACAATCAAGGCGCAGAGTTCAGGGAGCTGGGTAGGGTTTGTGGGATAGGCAATGTTGGCAGCGCCTTCACCAAAGGAGCCACCTGCCGAGACCGGGGCGATTCTCTCGATGGAGGCACTCGACGGCAAGGCCTGGGTGAATGTAGATATCCTACATCGCGGCAAAAATGCGGCATCTGTGACCGTTTGGAGGGAGAATGCAACGCTCAAATATTGGAAAAGGCGGTTCAACATGTTCAAAACTGACGATAGAACAGCTTTGAGAAACAACTCGAGAACCTGCCAGGCTGAAGAAGGCCAGCACCAGGCTGGGGAATCGAGAAATGCCGTTGCAGTTATAGCAGCCCGTTGGGCGAGCGACCGCGCACTAAGCGCGGCGCCGGACCACATCGGCTGCATCATGTTGTCTGCCATCGTGCAGAAGGGTGAAGGAGAAGGTGGAGGGAGTATAGACAAGACCTTTTGTCGTAGCAGACATCGTAATCGCCCCTTGGGAGGTGGGCTTCTCTGCGGTCAAAGGCAGGGTGGCAGTGAGCAGCCACGGCACAGAGTAGTATATTCTTGTTTTTTCTTTTTACCGTGTGACCTCGGGATACTAGCAATGGACGAAGATTCGCCTCCGGATAACGGACAAGCTGCACCCAACCTCGGACGACAGCAAATGCTACTGTGACGTGATTTCTGAACTGAAGTGCTCGACAGACACGCCAAGGTCTGGCGAATGGAGACAAAATCAATAAATTTGAACTTGGAAGAAAGAAACTTGCTTGGTCGATTGCGGCTACTTTCCGCTACAGGATCGTCAACAGGGTCCAGTTTCAGAACAGAACAAAGCGCTGAGAGGGGTCTGATTCTTTACCTTTTTTGGTTTTTTTTTTTCTTTCCCGCCCTCTCAGTATGTGTGTACTCAGTAATATGCAGATGTGGACGAATACACGTATGTGACGCTAAGCCCAGTCTGTAGAGTTGTGTGCAGGTGCTGTGACCCTGTCAGCCAAACATTGTGATCAGCTTGGTTCAGGGTGCCATTCTGGCCCGGCTCTGGTCGCGTGTGCCGTGTGCCGTGGGCACTGGCCTCTCAAGGTTCCTTTGACTGCCACAGTGCAGTCTCGATGTAATTACGGAGTATTTTAGCTCGTTCTTGTCTTGGCTCCTATTGGGTGTATTCTTTCGGCACTTTTTGATCAGCTACGTTCTCTCGAGGATAGAAAACAGATGTGGTGATGATGGGAACAGGAGGTTTTCTGTCTGTGCGGTTTACCTCGACTTTGTGGCTTGTTTTGTCATGTGGCGCTCGGCTATTTTCTACCCGTGGCGTAGAATGCCGATATGCGCATGCAGGCAGAAGAGGGACATCTGCAAGGTTAAAAAGAAGAACAGAGGCGACACATTGTGGCTTCGGGAAAGGCGAAACAACATCAAGTCGTTCTTTTGCGCTCAATCTTTGTCGCGTGTTCGGGACCGTACTGTTGCTCAGCACCCAATTCAACCAAGGCTTCCAATACATCTATAGATACATATAGAGCTTTCTACCTGATATAAAAATAAAAGATAAAAGATGTTTGTTTTGTCGTCTGCCCGTGCTTGCCGCCATTTCTATGAGGATCGTATTGTCCCACGGAGACAAGAATCGAGGGACACTCATCCCAACGTTGCAATGCGAAGCAGCTGCCTAACCGAGCAGGTCATTCGTCATCCCGCCCAGGTCTTGCCATGTCAGCATTCACTCTCGCCCCGTCTCTTCAAGATATGTGTATTACTTTTGATCATTCGTGAGATGAGGAGTCAGCACAGCACATTCTTGTAGGTCTAGGTGAGTTGTAACGGGATCCATGTCCTGTCCCCGTGGTTTCTCTTCCAGGGTCTCTTGTCAATAACAAACTTTCCAATCGTAAGTTTCGAGTAGAACGAGCGAGTTGATGGGGTTTCTAAGAGAGCCAAAGCTCTCAGCTTGTTTTCTGTGTCCAGGAAAGCGTAGTAGATACACCTCTCGTGGTAAACATGGCGACCTCGCGATAAAAGAAGAAGGGTGCTCAAACTAGGACATGATGATTGTTATTTATGCCGTTTACCGGCTAGGAGGGTCGAGGTGTTCTCTCTGATGGCAGCGATTGCGTAACTTGAAGCCCAAGATATTTCGACTTGCCTCCCCCTCAGATGGAAGGGTGAGTCCGAAAAGAAAATAACGGACCGACGTAATCCTAAAGCTTCCAGACAAGCTGAAGACGGAATTTTGCTTAGATAACCTAATTCTGATAGTTGAGGGCATCTTAGTCTCCAAAAGTAGCCGAAGCATCATAGTCGGCCCAAGGCCAATCTGGACAACCTCTACGCCGGATAGTCTTTCGAGGGACATTAGTATGCGAATTTCCCCAATATTCGTAGTTAATAGTTACAAAACACTAATTGATTGTAGACAACACCAATAAAGACATCCTAGATACCACAGTACTCTGGAAAGTCAGCCATTCGTTATGTCCAGAAGCTTCACGAAGCCCAATCCGTTCCGGACAGCAATTTCATCTAATTCTGCCCCTTTGTTATCCCAATATAATGTCCAGAAACTCTACATATCCCAATAATATTCAATCTGTATTACATAGGCAATTCATGATATCAGTATATTCTTAAACCTGTCGCTACCTTCGCTCTCCTCGACCAAAATCCATCACGACCATCTCCAAATCCCCTAAACCCCTCCAATCCAATGCCGCACTAGCAACTCGCCATATCTCTCCATTTCCACTCTCCCCATTCTCTGCTGTTCTCTGCCCTTCGCTACCCTTCTCTTCTCTTCCATTAGCTTCTCCCATATCAGTTCCTCCTCAGAACGTCGTCACCCTCCCACAGCAATAGGTAACAACAAGCTCTCTCATTGGCCAGAAAATAGTCAACAATAGAAAATGAATTCGTCAATAGAGTACAATAGAGTACAATACTAAGTACCAGTCCCCCTATTTTTCAAAAAGCCGCCCAGTGTACGCTATCACGATTTGAAGTTACACCGAACTCAACGTTGATATCACCAACTACTTTACAAAGGTTTCGAAAACTCAAATGAAATCCAAATTTCAAGGCGACAAGACGAGAAGGTAGATGACATCGTAAAGAGTCTCCCATGTAAATTTCATACTACTGTGATATGTGGCTGTCGCGGGATCAGTAAATACGTCAAAGTATGAGCATTCGCATATACATTGCGTTGACAACCCTCAACTCTGTAAAATATTCGAAATGGTCAATACACGCAAATCACCAGTTACTGATTGGTGCACACCGCCCTGGCCAAAAAATAATATATAAAGAACCCTTTTCCTCCAGCTTCTCCCTCCTTTCACCTCTTCCTTTTCTCTCCAACCATCTCTCGACAGCCAGTTCGACAATCTCAGCACCCCAACATAACTGGACCACGACGATTCTGACTTTGAAATTTTGATCTTGTTCTATGTCAACCATGCCTTTGGACGACATCTTCCTGTGAGTTTCTTGTTTCAAGGTATGTCCTTGCTGACTGAAGGTTGATGGAACGGCATTCGGGGCTGGCCACCCTGTTTGCTTGTGACAACTTCTCTTCCTGTTGGCGGACTACCTTGGAACAGATTCCACGGGAAGCACTTAAACCGCCATTCCGCCGTATAATATTATTTTCCAATCTCTGAAAGCCCTCCACCGCGGAGGCCATCGACCGTAAAGCCCTTACCCGAACAAGGCCACCGATAAGCCCTCAACTCGACGAGGCCACCCGACCGTAAAGCCCTTACTCGAACAAGGCCACCGATAAGCCCTCAACGCGACGAGGCCACCCGACCGTAAAGCCCTTACTCGAACAAGGCCACCGATAAGCCCTCAACGCGACGAGGCCACCCGACCGTAAAGCCCTTACCCGAACAAGGCCACCGATAAGCCCTCAATGCGACGAGGCCACCCGACCGTAAGCCCTTACCCGAACAAGGCCACCGATAAGCCCTCAACGCGACGAGGCCACCCGACTACCGAATTATACTTATACCACCCTCTCCGCTTATACCAGTACCCTCAAATCCCAAGTCAGCTCTGCTCTTCATCCCCAGTAGGAAGAAACTTGCGACTGGGCCCCTTTCGGCGAAACTTAGTTTCGTCGGAGCACGGTTGACTCTATCGCATTGTCCCTCTCCGAACAGGCAAGAAAAGAACCCTGCCACTGGCTCGAGTTTGAGGTTGTTCTGCTTCTTCGGGAGCTCCTTCGGGAAACGAATGTAATTTCACTTGGTTTGTTTTGTTGCTTGCGGCTTCCGGCGGCTGGGGACCCAATCCTCTCCCCACCCTTGAGACCCCGTCTGGCTGCGGTCTCACGGCCTCTATGGAGTGGGCACTCGAGTCCGGGTTGGGCTTGGATCAACGTGGTTGCTTCAGCCTTAACATGAACAGTAATTGATGACTTGGTGGGCCTCCCCCCATTCCTTTGTTTAGAGTGTATGCTCGAAGGCATTGGTCTTGGGACCAAACCACCTCGTGGACTGCCCTTTTAAGTCAGACCGGACTACTCTTCCATAGTATGTCCAGGAGATGCAAAAGGGAACATTTTTTTGTGCACACGTGACACTTGTTTAGTTGTAGTTGAACCTTCTCATTATCTTTTTATTTTTTTTTTGGTTTGCCAGGTAGTTTTTGTGTAGCTGGTAACAGTAAGTGCTTCTCTATATTACTGTGACGTGAGTTGCACCTTTTCGTACTTGTCAGTGTTATCTTCTCTGCCTTCCATCGTTCTATGTCCCTATCTTGTATATCCCTTTCTTGTATGACTGTTATACATGTATAAGTACGGAGTACTATCCCTTGTGCATAAGTGAAGTCATTTGTACATACTCCGTATCCCTGTACAACTATTACCCTGTCTTGTGTAACAATTGCCTATCCCGTGCTACTCTTGTACGTGTACTCCGTATAGTCTTCTCCACTGCGACAGCCCTCTTTCAACGCAAAGCATTTCAGGGCATAGAAAAAAAAGAATCCTAGCTAGCTCTGCCGTTTCTTTTTTTGCATTGGCAGATGAATCTGCACCTCCCTCAAGGAAAGGGCATGACATTTGCATCCCCACTGGTTCCCCGTGCCCAGTTGATCATCGTAGAATACATTCACTAATCTGTTTGCGAACCAGACGCACTGCATTTTGCTCTCTTCCTCAATCCTTTCGTCTTATAGCCTGCCATGTATTATCGTGAGATACTGTCTTTGCGTCCGTACCCGTAGTTTGGCAGAATTGACGTTGCAATATTTGCACGTGACGGAACTTTTGGTTAAACATTAAGGAGTGACGGCATTGATGGCCTGATTAATCGAATCGTGCAAGGGTCTCGAATACCCCTCTGTGGCGGCCTTTTTTTTCCGGAAGGTCATTGAGATGAGGGCGAGACATATGGAGAATTATAATATTGTTTATTCCCCAACTCAGACTACCGAAGGTTGAGGTTGTCTCGAATTCGAGTAGCTGACTTCATCACTCCCAATCGTCGAGTGGCCAATTGACATTGTGCGTTGGAGTTTGACCGACTGCCTTGGCATTGA
The DNA here is from genome assembly GCA_019925285.1 of Graphium sp. VPRI43844. Classification (NCBI taxonomy): domain Eukaryota; kingdom Fungi; phylum Ascomycota; class Sordariomycetes; order Microascales; family Graphiaceae; genus Graphium; species Graphium sp. VPRI43844. The sequence goes on along the minus strand of JADHKT010000023.1, from coordinate 263,518 downwards.
CATTTTTCGGACAGGCCCTAATTTAGGCCTAGAGCATGCAGCAGTACTCCGTAGTTGGATACGTGTAGAAATTTGCTCCAAGCAATTACCATCTACCGAGTAGTTTTACACACATGAACTGTCTCTCCTCTCTCTCCTCTCGAAGGAGAAGCCCTCTCACGATGACTGTGAAAAGAAACAATAAACATACTTGGATAACTTGTGGACAGTAGATGGCATAAAGTCTGCACAACTTGATATCTGGTTCCCTCTTTTTGTGCGCTTCTGTAAACCCACACACCTTCTCTGTTTAGCGGCTTTGTTTAGCGGACCCGTGGGGCGCTTTTTTCGTCCACAATGGGGGAAGCTACGACACGACGGCGGCCTTCTTTCTTCTTCAATCCCCATGGATGGATTCACGGATGGATGGACAGACATCTGCCAACCTCTCAAGTCCTTTTACTCCTCCTCTCCCCACCCACCCCCGGTTGTTTCCGTACTTGGATCGGCGGTCTTGTGGAAAAGATTTTTTCAACTACATACTTTCATAGCGGCGACTCTTTTTTTTTTTTTTCTTTTAAAGGGAAACTGCGTAAAAATGGTTGTTCTTGCCGCTTCCTGTCCTTTGTGCCCTTTGTGCCGAGGGTAAGAGGACAACCCAGCGCCCCCAGCACTCCACTCGTGGTTTCCTCTCTTTTGGTATTTTATTTTCAATCTTGATTATTTTTGTGTTTTCTACTCCGTATTTCCTCTTCACTGAAAGTCTTGTGATTTCTTCTTTTCTTGTCTCCTTTCTTTCCCCTCTAGTTTCCCCCTCCCCCCCCCCCACGTTCTTCCCCGTTTCCTCGACATTAGCACCCATCTCCACAGAAGCGGAAACACGGGGACAATTTAGAGCGAAAAGGCACACACCCAAGAAGGGCACTGCTTTGTTTGTTCTAGTTGAATATGTTGTCGACGAGTGGCCAACATGGTAGCTCAGAGGAGAAGAAGATTGCCGAGACGTTGGTTGTGCCTGGGGACAACTTCTCTTCATCCTCAGTACACTCCCCCAAATCCGACAAGACTCATCGTAAATTGAAATCGAGACATATTCAATTGATTGGCATTGGTGGAACTATCGGAACGGCTCTTTATGTGGGTACCTTCGGCACGCCACCTCGTCCGTTCTCCCCGAATTTCGAGACGGAGGCTGCCGTTGAAATTCTCTGAGGGAGGATGGGTGCTTTGGTTACGCACATCTTTCGTGTTCCCACACAGCATCTTTTGAGCCTCTTGGCACAACTATTCACTTCTGGTTAGCTAACTTAAGACCATGCAACCTCTAGGTCCAAATCGGCCAAGGTCTTCTCAATGGCGGCCCAGGCTCACTGTTTATCGCCTTTGCTTTCTGGTGCACCTTTATTCTGGCCGTGACCATGTGCATGGCGGAGATGGTGACATACCTGCCCATTTCGTCGCCCTTTATTCGTTTCGCTGGTCGTTATGTTGACAGGGCTTTCGGTTTCGCTGCTGGCTGGAACTTTTTCGTGTTCGAGGCTGCTTTGGTCCCCTTCGAGGTGGTGGCATGCAACTTTATCATTCGGTTTTGGAGCGATGCGGTGCACACTGGCATCATCATTGCCATCATCATCGTCTTATACGGACTGATCAATACCATGGCTGTGAAATGGTACGGCGAGACAGAGTTTTGGGCCGCCTTAGGAAAAGCCTTACTCATTACCGGCCTCATTATATTTACCTTCATCGTCATGCTCGGCGGAAATCCGTTGCACGATCGGTTCGGCTTCCGGTATTGGAAAGATCCCGGTTCCTTTGCGAAACTTTACTACGAGGGAAGTCTGGGTACATTCCTTGGCTTCTTGAGTTGTCTGATCCAGGCCTCTTTCACCATTGCTGGGCCCGACTATGTCGCAATGGCTGCTGGCGAAGCCGAGAATCCTCGGGCTGTCATGCCGCGCGCGTTCAACGCAGTCTTCTATAGACTGACGGCTTTTTTCGTCCTCGGTTCTTTGTGCGTTGGCATCTTGGTGCCTTACAACGATAAGACTCTCTCGGATGCATTCAAGAACTCGGAACCCGGAGCTGCAGCCTCACCATACGTTGTTGCCATGCGCCGTCTACAGATTCCTGTGCTGCCTCACATTGTCAACGCCATGGTGCTCACTGCTGCCTTCTCGGCGGGTAATTCGTACGTGTACTGCGCGTCGAGATCCCTTTACGGCTTGGCCCTCGAAGGAAAGGCTCCGAAGGTTTTGGCCAAGTGTACCAGGAATGGCGTGCCCATTTACTGTGTTTTGATCGTTTTGGCTTTTGCGCTTCTAAGCTTCCTCCAGTTAAACAACAATGCCGCTGTGGTCTTGCAATGGTGTACGTGCTTTTCGTTTCCCGGTTTTCCTTGGAAAGATCCTTCGAGTAAGAAGTTGCATTGCTGACCGAATTATCATCTAGTTGTCAATCTCATTACGGCTGGCCAGTAAGTGTGATTCTCGTTTCCGGTTTATTTCAAGTCGGAGTGTCCACTTACGCTTTTTAACCCTTAGACTTATCAACTACTCTGTCGTCTGCACAACATACATCTGCTTCCACCGCGCTCTCAAATCCCAAGGCATCAGTCGCGATACCCTCCCCTACAAAGCTTTGCTCATGCCGTACGGCGCATGGTACGGTCTTGCAGGCACCTTTGTGATGGCATTTGTGGGCGGATACCCCGTCTTTCTCCCAGGACGATGGGATATTCCCACCTTTTTCTTCTCGTGAGACGCCCTTTACCCTCTCCCCCCCCCCCCCCCCCAAAAAAAAAATACCTAGTGAAAAGATTGTCGCTGAGTTTCCCACGCACTGACATGAAGAACAGGTACACCATGGTCGGCGTCTTTCCCATCCTTTTCGTCGCGTACAAGTTGGTCAAGAAAACCAAGGTCCACAAGGCTGAGGAGGTCGACCTGTACCAGAACCTTGACGAGATTGAAGAATATGAACGAAACTACGTCCCACAACCCGACAAGTGCGTACTGCATCATCTCCTTCTTGATGGAACAAGCGAACTGACATGCGTATTGCAATAGGGGCATCTATGAAAAGGCTTTGAATTTCTTATTCGGATAATCAAAGGCGTTACAAGCTCGAAAAAACGGTAGCTTCTGCACACGAGGCCCGAAACAGACAGACATGGCGGGGTAGCTCCGAAGTCTTCGGACCGGAGATGGAACCCCGGGCCACACACACGCAAGGCACACCTTTGACAGGGGTATATCGGCCCCGCTTCGGGCCCCGACAAAAGCCTAAGCCGGGATACTGCTCCCTTGAGGGCACTAATCGATGATTCGAAACCGAGAAAGGACCCCTCCAAAAAAGATATCAATTTCAAGTTTTTCTAATTATTTTCTTTGGATTTGGTCTATGAAATATCATGTTTGACTTTATTATTAATCTTTTTGAAGCGTCTAGTTAGACTCGCCTATTGCATCCCCAATACCCAGGCCAGTTCTTTCATCTTTTTATTATACTTTTTTTTGATATTATTTTTGATTTTACATACTACGAGTTGAAAAGGTTAGCAAAGCACACACACAGAGAATAAAAATAATAAAACAGACAAGAGAAAGACATACCGGGAAACGGGTGATAGACCAAGGAGTCGCATGCCATTGTAAAGCACGGTCCTGGCCGCCTCGTACAAGGCCAAACGAGCCTTCATGAGCTCGGGCTCGCTGCCGACGATGCGTAAGTGGTCGTAGCTCGAGCTCAGAGCGTGCGTCATCTTGAAGAGGTAGACGAGGATGGTGGTGGGCTCGAGCGTCTTGATGGTGTTGATGACGACGTCGGGGTACTGGGCGAGGTAGCGCACGAGGGCGATGGCGTGGGGCTCGGTGAGGAGGGTGAGGTCGGCGTTGGCGAGGTCCTCGGGGCTGACGCCGGCCTTTCGCGAGATGGAGCAGAGACGGGCGTGGGCGTACTGGAGGTATGGGCCCGTGTCGCCTTCAAACGAGGTCATGGCGTCCATGTTGAAGGTATAGTTGTTGATCCTGGGGGAGGGGTTAGTCCATCTTGTCTTTCTTTTTGTTCTTTTTTTTTTTTGATTTTCAGACATACCTCTTTCCAGTCATGTCCTGGGCCATGACACTGCTAATGCCTAGGGTATCGGCGACCTTAACGGGCTCCTCGACCTGCGAGTACTTGGCCTCGTTCTTGCGCATGACCTCGTGCATGTGGTCGCCGACATCGCGGAGAATGTCGTCGAGGAACTTGACGGTGCCGCGACGGGTGCTCATGCCGAGGACGAGACCAAAGTTGACGTGCTGGACCTTTTTGGCAATGTCCTCGTGGCCCATGAGCTCGACAATCTTGAAGAGCTGGCGGAGGTGGAGGTCTTGGGCCGAGGCGACGACGTAGATCATGTGGTCGAACTTGTACTTTTCGTGGCGCTGTAGGAGCTCGCTGATGTCGCGGGTCAGGTAGAGGGCGGTACCGTCCTTTTTGCGGATAATGGGGCGCTCGAGACTCTTGCCGGCCTTGCCGGGCACGTGCTTGGAGAAGTCGATGATGACGGCGCCCTCGGACTCTTCGCTGATGCCTTTTTCGGCGAGGACCTTGGCGGCGTTCTCCATGGCGGCTTCAGGGACCTGGCTCTCACCCGAGTACTCGTCGAAGTGGATGTTGAGGCGGGCGTACGTCTCCTTGTACCGGGCAATACTGAGGTCACGGAAGTGCTTCCACTGGGCAAGGGCTTGTGGGTCGCCGTCCGTCATCTTCTTGAAGTAGCCGCGGGCCTGCTCGTCGAGGCAGTTGGCACGGAGGGCTGTCACGTCCTCGCCAGCCTTCTCGGCGGCATCAATCTTCTCCTTTTCCTCCGACATCTCCTTGTTGATGCGCACGTAAATTTCGTATAGGTGGTTGATGGGGTCACGCTCGAGGGCGGCCTCGTCGCCGAAGCGCTCGAAACCGAGGGCGAGGAGACCGTACTGCTTGCCCCAGTCACCGAGGTAATTGATGCGGGTGACTTTCCAGCCAGCGCAGTCGTAGAGGTTGGAGAGGAAGCCGCCGATGATGGTACTTCGGAGATGGCCGGCGTGGAAGGGCTTGGCAATATTGGGGGAGGAGAACTCGACAATCATGTGCTTCTTGCCCTTGCTAGGGTCGGAGGGGTCACGCATGCCGAGGTAAGGGTTGGAGCCGTAGGCGTTGCCTCGTTCGCGGATCATGGGGATGACGATACTGAGGAGCGGGCCGGGCTTGAAGAAGAACTGGATAAATTGGCCGACGCTGACGGGCTTCTCGACGAGGGGTGATTCAGGGAACTAGAAGACGAAGGGGGCGTGATGTGAGTCATTCAAGCTTTTTTCAACAGAAGGCAACCGACGAGAGACGAGGCCACGGGGTCGGTATATCCTTACCTGGTCAGCCCACTCTTTGGCTAGAACATCAGGCTTCTTGCCCTTGACGCGGAGAGCAGGAGCGGCAAGGACAAAGTCACCCTTGTCAAGGACCGAAGTCCACTGGATAGCATTGTAGATGATGGGCTTGTCGACACCCGTGATACCGTGTAAGATGGAGGTGATGTGCGCGCGGTAGATGTCGGTAGGGTTAAGAGTAGGGTAGTTGTTGGGGTACGTCTCGAGGTCGGTGACGGAGAGCTTGGCGAGCTTGTCGGCGAGCTGGGCAGCGGCGTCGACGGCCTGGACAGCTGAATCGGTAGCCATGGTGGAGGATGTTGCGGCGGCGCGACGAGGGGGACAGCGTCGTGCGGCGTGGGGGGAAACCGAGTATGGTCTCGGGGCGAAAAGGAGACTTGGAGAAGGGTACAGACAACGGTATAGGCGGGGATTGACGTATGGGAGTCTGGGGGATATCAAGGGACGGAGAAGACGGGGTGTGAAGAGGGAGGGCATGAATTTTTTTTTTTTTTTAGTTATGTAGTGGGGGAGGGGGTTTAGAGTGACGCGGGGTGACTGTTCAAAGGGGAAGAGGGGAGGGGGGGTTTGTTAATGGGCAATAGGCGGGTGAGTTATCCAATCGATCGGCTGTATTCTTTAGCTTTTTTTTTTTTTTTTTTTCTTTACTTTCCTTGATCGAAAGATGGTGGCGGGGGATTATCGGGTAAATTTACGTCAGAGGGGCACTCACCGAGCTCACCGAGACTGGAACTATGCTTCCCAGCTGACTCAGCTGAACTTCAGCAGAAGATCGATTCACCTTGGTCAACCTCGACTCCTCCAAGAACAATCTTCGATAAAAGATACACATTTGAAATATCCAATGCACATGCGATAATCTAGATATACACTGCTGAATCCTGACATCTTGTGTCCAAAGCATAAAGTCGTGCCCATCAAACGGCCATATGGCAACAAGCGTCCTCCGCCTCACCGGCCTCGTCGCCGTTCCCGACCCCGACGTGCGCCGGAAGCTTGCGCAAAGCAAGAGTCGACGGGGCTGTGCCACCTGCGCCTTCAAACGGAGGAAAGTTAAAGTGAGTATCCCTGCTTCGACGCCTTCGACTCAGACGCTCGTGTGTGAGCCGAGGCCCGTGCCGTCGGTTGGATGCGATAGCCTTGATTCCGCCGTTAATCTAACGCATTTCGGGCTCTTTTACCATTTCACCCAAGTCACGGCGTCGACGCTAACTCTCCAACGCAATCTTCCAATTTCGCAAAGCTCTCTCTGAATCCCTCCCTTAACCCCTCATCCCAAGATGCGCTCTTAGGAAGCTCCCTCTTAATACACTACCTCGCCTGGAGCGATCCAGGTTTTCTGAGCAAGACTCGAAAAGTGTCGAAATTGACCTCTCTAGAGACCTTTTGTTCCGTCCAAGTCCGGGCGTGCGCCATATCCTCTCAACAACAAGACAAGACGCAAAAACATCTGGTCGAAAGGTAATTTTCACAGGTGATAGAGTGGTATTTGGATGCATTGCCAATGAGAACCACACCGCGCACGAAGAGCAGAAACGGATTCTACTAGAAGACGCATTCAAGAGAATCTACCGCGACGCAACATTCCAGCCTCTAATCGAAACCCAAACTGTCCAAGAGAAAGAAGCTACTTTGATGGCGTATAGAAACGTCTCTTGTAAACTGGCGTCCCTCCTCTCCCAGATTCACCTTAAGACGCCGATCGAATCGTTTACCAGATGTCTTATTTCCTTGGCTCTATTCTTTACGCCTCCCCTTCAAGCCCTCGTCCAAGAAAACGACTCCCGCAATCTCGTGCTCATTCATCAGCTCTGTCGTGCTGCGGCTTCGGCACACATCGATGGGAGTGTCTCGTTGAGGTGGGCCGGGAGGAGAGCTACCCTGATGGCGGGATACGTGTCTCGTGTTCTAGAGTTGAGAGGTTTGAAGCCAGTATTAGAGAGTCTCGGGCTATTGGAGTGGCAAAAAGGGAGGCGGAATACGCACAAAAGCAAGACTAGGAAACTGCCTCCCATACGTCCTCCGAATATCGCCAGATTGAAATCGCCACTCTTTCCTATTATCCAGCTGTCCAAAAAGGGCTTTGCCCCCTCTTCCTCGAGCCGTTATTCACTTATCCCAGGCCATCCGTTTATGTGCCATGCTAAGTATCATTAAAACGCGCGCACGCCTTCACACCTTCACATTCACTAATTGGGAGCAAAAGAAAATGAAAGACTCAAGGCCAAATTGTGCAAATCCTATTTTATCCAGGTAATCCAACGTCTAAATGCTGTCCAGGAAACGTAACCTCAAAACCCCATCATGCACCATGTCGTTAAAAAAGAAAGGATCGAACGCAGCTTTGTTCGGAGAACGAGATAGAAGAAAAGGGTAGGAAAAGGGAACGAAGAAAAAAGGGAAATAGCTTTCGTGCAACAGCTGTTATTTCAGCTTTATGCCTCGACAAGTAGTGATTCTTTCTGAAACCAACTCCGCGTCGTATCCGACCGACGCCTCTTAGCCCGGAATTTCCCTTTGGGTATAGAACAGCGAGTTGAAAATCATACATTATTTCCGAGTCCCTAATACCCTGATACGCACCGTTGCCCAATAGTCGTAAATAAAGAGAGAGAGAAAGCAAGGGGAATAATAAGAAAGAACGCCCTTCCGGAAATGGTGTCATGCCGTGAGATGTGGTAGGGAAAAATCGTGGCAACCACCCATTTTCCCTAGCCGGCCACTTCGGCTTGTCTTCACTGTCTCCTAGTCCTCTTCTTCTTGCCGCCCGAGCTGCCATCTCCGTCGTCGTCGTCGCTATCGTCCCGGGCATGTGTGTTCTTTTCATTTCCCTTTTTGATAGAAATGAGACAGCCCTGCTCCTTAAGCCGCTTGGTCAAGGGCGTGCTGGCTTGCATTCCCGGGAAATCCTTGGCATTGTAAACTGTAAAGACGTCCGACATGACCTCGGCGCGGATGGGGAACCTTTTGCCCGGCGTAAGTTTGGACACCGGATCAATCACCACAAGCACAAACTTGAGGCGGAACGACCCGGGCGTACGACAGGACAAATCGGGAAAGCAAAAGAAGCAGCCTTCTTCGCCATTTTCATCAAGGCCAACAAAGGGAGATGCCACCAGAGTGCCCATCAGTCGTCTCTGTTGCCGGTAGTCCTCGGGCATGGCAGAGTTGTCCTGCTCGCCCGTCTCGTTCCAGATGGAGCAGTGTACCACTGAGAAGGGATGGCGGATCTTGAGGCTCATCTCCGCCTGCGAAAGGCTTGGGTCGTCAATGGTGAGCTGGACAATCGGTGGCGGATCGATGACTCGACGATCACGCTCGCCAAACCCACACGATCGCGCTGCCAGGGGCTGCTGCCGCACGCGAATACGGTATTCCGACGCGGGAGCCATTGATTGTTGTCCCGATGGAGAGGTTGCCGAGACATTACTACCCATACGGGCACGGGGCTCGTCGCTTAGAAGCGACGAAATTTTTACACGGTCAACTTTCTGATCGGTGGCTCGAGGAGACCATGTCAATCGAGTAGATGGGCTGGTAGGCTGTGAAGTTTGCGAGAGCGGTCTGCTCTGGGGCGGATATGCCATGGGCGACATCTTGTCGTTTCGATGCATATCGTGATATGTGGGTGGCATTTGGTGCTGGTGTTGCTGGTGGCTCGACACATCACCCAAGGGCCCACGATGAAGCATGGGTTGGTGCATGTGTGCCGGCTGCATGGGACCTGGGGCATTGGGGCCCAAACCTTCCTCGGCCGACCGGTCGCTGGCAGTAGATGAGAGGGTAGGTGACACACGTGCAAGGTCCATTGATCGACGGCCATGCTGAGGGGCATATGCGAGGTGATAAGGTTGACTCGTTGGGGGCGGTAGCGAGGGTGAGGATTGCTGAACTGTCGGAGATGGTGTCTGGTAGTCGGAATAGGCGTATGCCGGCTTGACATTGGTGTGTAAAGACGGCGGTGCAGAGGTGGGCGGCTGGATGTGATTACTGCTTCCGAGGCTGGGCATTATACTCGAGGGTGGTGGAAGGCGAAGAGGCTGGTTAGCCGAGTCGTGGCTAGGAGGAGGAGGCGGCGGAGGATAGTAGGGCGCATGTGCGTGAGGATGAGCCATCCGGTGCTGTTGTATGAAGGGTTCCGGGCCCCAGTTGTTTATCGGCCTTGCCATGGTGTCCACCATGGTACGATCGAAGTCGTGGGGTCTTGAGGCTTCGACGGCTGTGAAAGACATGTATTCCTGAGCTGTTCCCAAATGATTCCAATTAGAGAATCCGGTTGCCAGAATGGGAATAGGTAAAGCGGTCGCCAACAGACCACCCAATCATAGGGAAAATAGATGTACGGTAGGCAGATAATGCTTACAGTATTGTTTTGGACCCAGGGCTCAAAGTGTCGAGTGTGGGGAGCACCAGGCCGCCCCAATGTGTGTGTTTTTTTTGTTTTTGTTTTTTTGCGATGTGTGACAGACTGTCAGACGATGCACCGCGGGACCTAAAAATCCAGCGTGCCAATTGTCGTTGACCGGGGGGAAGGCCAAGTCGACAGTAGCCAAGACAGGATGGAGGCTGCCCGAGGGGTTAATTCTTCTTGTTGGAGGGGGCTGGTCTTCTTAAGGTTTTATATCGAGATGAAAGCCCAGGGCAGTCAAAAGCGAATGAATTGCAGCTTTTTTTTCTTTGTCTTGATCGAAACCGAAAATCGGGAATTGGCGATGGCCTTCTAAGACAAAGTGACAAGCGCTGAAAAGAAAAACAAAACAAGGATATATGACAGCGAGTTTAACGAGGACAGTTGAAGGTCGCTCGCAAGAGATGATTGGCTGTACAAGAAGATAGGGCTCCAGAACGTAGAGACAAGCTTTTTTTTCGTCAGTTGGGAGACCCCGGAAATACTTCAACTTTCTCTTTGGGCAAGATGAAAATTCAAGAGAGGGACGAGGAGAAAAATTTGGGAGAAAGAGAGGGTATGCGAGGATGGGCGTCAGCTGAATCAGGCGTGGACCCAATATGCAGGTTGGTATCCAGGATCCGGCAGTCGTTCTCTCTTGGACCCAAGGGTGGGTGGAGGAGAAGGTGGTTGAGCTAAACCTGATACAGGGCCTTGTGCATTCAACAGATTTGACCTGGCAATGAGAGACACGAAAGACGATTGATCGAAAAAAAAAGGACTGATGTGGGGTGTCTTGCTCGAGATTATGGAGGCGAGGACGTGGTCGCACGAGAACGGATCGAGTTGGACTCAACTTGTTCCTGGTTATCGTCTTTTGTCCCTACAACGAGTGATGAAGAGCAAATGAGCAGGCAACACAACTGTCGTGTGTTGTAGGAGTACACAGCTCTTTCTTTGATTTTTAGAAACGAAGGTTTGTAATTGAGCAGGAGACCGAGTATAATAGAGAAAGTAACGGAATGGGACAGAAAGAAAGTAAGAGACCCGGGAACCGACAATGAGTAAAAGGGAGGAGGAAGGGAGGAGGTTTAATGAGTTATAAGTTCGAAGACGGGATAAGGAACTCAAAGGGAACGGGACATTCCCGGATATGGTTCAAGTCTGAAGCAGCACCCGAAGATGGATAAGAAGGGGGGAAACGGGGAAAGCAGGGGAACCGAAAGGGAAGAAGAGAGATTCGGGGGTGGAAAAGGGTTAAAAAGGAAAAGAAGAAAATAGGAAAAGCGATCCAAGGTGGGAAAATAGAAATGAGAAACAAGAAGAAACCAAGAAAACGAGCCAAAGGAAGGTAGTTCTTTTTTGGCCGGTGGCTCTTGCCAGTCTAAGTCTAGATGGCATTTTGCTCTTCTTTTTCCCTCTTTGCTCATCTTTTACGGTAAAAGAGGATATTCCAATAAGAATTAATGAGCTAATGGAGGGGTGCGCCGTTCTTGGCACCCTATTAGCACGGGCACAGCAACGGGTACAGAGCTGTTTAGTGTGGGCGTTAGTGTAGCGAAGCTCTGTAAATAGCCCAGACGGATGGACACAGTACTTAATAGTTGGCTGTCTGGTGGATACCGGAAAGTCCTCGGCAGCAGTACCGTAACACTTGTACAATTTCCTTGCAATTATGCTTATGAAGGTGGGAAGGTAAAAAAAGAAAACTGGTCTGCGGGTAGTAGCGTAAACTACTAGTTTACCGATAGTTTACTGTCAGGGAAGGTAAAGTGAATCTGGCAGAGCGAAAATAGAGGTTGGCTCATGCATGGACGGACGGTGGTGGTGGGGGGTGTATGCATGCGGAGGGTGTGCACTGAAAATAAGAAGGGAGTGGCGTAAAAAGCACGCGAAAAAAAGGGTTCGAAAGCTTCTCCGTTTTGTTGCTTCTCAGTTTACGGAGTAGTATGGAATCTCGGTTTCATGCCGTTATTTTTACTCGAACAAAACCGTTACGCCTGAAGCATTCCACCTCCCCCGTTTCTTTTCGTCCACACCCTCCTTCCCGTCTGGGGACGACGCTCGAAATGCACCACGGTGGTTCGTCGAATCCAAGAGGACTGGAAAAACGGTACACGGCGACAGGGAACAGTACCCCTGCTCAGTGTTGTTTAGTCTTCTTGACTTCTAGACCCTTAACTTTATCCGCCTACGAGAGCCTTGCAACTCTCGGGAATTGAACAGCTGGCCGGAGTCTCGAAACTGGTAAACCGGTCCGTGTCAGTAGACTTACTCCGTATACTCTTCCCGTTCTCCTGCAACGCCGTAAGCATGTCCTGATGATGAGGGACCAAAACGTTGAAACCATTGAATTTTTTTTCAATTCTCTTTCGTTCTTTTTTTTCGTTTTTCTTGACAGTATATACGGAAAAACACATGGAGTATGGAGTACGGAGTACAAGTGAAATATTTACAGGTACTCCGTAGTCAGAGGAGACAGACAGACCCCTTATCGTGTGCTTTTTGCCCTCGTGCCAGCTACTTGTACCTACCCCTGCTCCTGACTAGCTTCACCTCGCCTGGCCAGCCAGCCAGCCCTGTGTCTAGACCTTCGTACTCCGTAAAGCTGTGGCAAAGGGCCTCAGCTAACGTAGTTTAGTTTACTCTCCGCGACCCATCGCGAATCTAGTTTATTTTCTACCTCGCGAGTCTCTCATGTTGTGCTCTGTACGATATTGCTTTACACTGTACGGAGTATATCACAGTTAATTATCCCCTGTTTTTTTTCTTTGGCTGGCTGGCCACAAGATTCGTCAATTCTTGCCAATTAAACAGCTTCACTTCAGCCACACAAGCCCCCCCCAAAAACGCCACGCAAATAAAGAAGCACTCCCAAGAAAAAAACCTGGTGGGCTGAAAGGAGGGGTCTCTTTTCTAGTGGGTCCTTCCGACGCTCTAAAATATTTCCCGCCTGGTCTGTGTTCCAGTCCGTCCCATTCGCCATTCCCTCTTAGCGTCCTTTTTTTGCATCTGTAACTAACGAAACTTGGACTCCCCTAAAACTCACCAACTAATACTCCGTGATTCTCTGGAACCGGTAGCCCGGCATCCCAGCTCTCCAGAACTCCAGAATAGGCAGAGTTCGTCCACCATGGTACTAAACAAACCCTCACCTATCACGATTATCGCCCCTCCACCGAGTTCCAGCTTCTACTCTCCGTATTTCTTCCGCATAGAAGAAAAAAAGATCTACGGAGTACACGTGCTCTCTCTCCTCTCACTAATAAAAAAGAAGCCGGGGGGGAGGTCCTTACAACGAACTAAGGAATCAAAGTCCCCGGATCACCATGGTACGTGTACTTGCTCAATTCGACCATGGACCCTAACCCGCCAAGTGATATCAGACGACACGGCGCGGCGTGAAAACCAGTGGATAATGTCCCTATCCACTCCAACAAAGAAACTCCCCCAATCCTGTTTTCCTACCTACTCCGTACAATCCCATTAGAAAATCCCACGGAACGAAGAAGAAACCCGACCAGTCGCTGAAAAGGGAATAACGCTACAAGACGGGAAGAAAAAATAAAAAGGTGATTCCTGACTCGATTACGAAATGGTGAGACCTCCCCGCTTCCATCACGAAGTAAAAAAAGGGAAACGAAACCCGCAAATGTACGGAGTACTCCGTACAAGTACGTGTATTTGAATGTAATGCGTCCCCCCTCCTCCAATGGCAGGGTTCAAAAGACATTACCGGTACTTGAGACCGGTGAGGAATTGTCATGGTCGAGCATGACACGTCTCCCGCTTTCAGGTCTTGAAGTGGTGTCCATCCATGAAAGAGATGACGAAAAAGATAGAGGCATCAACTTAGCTTCTCTCCCTGGCACCTGGATACGTAGGTGGGGGGATGGAAAGTGAGGGTAGTAGTTACAACCCTTTGATAGATGGTCAGGAAGAAGGGTTCGTGGCCTTTTTTTTTATTTCCCCTACTGCGACCCAAAACAAAACCCATGACCTGTTGGACTGGACATTCTAATACTCCGTAGGTGAAGGGCATAAAATGTATAAATCTCATAGCAGCTTGGTTCATGGACTTAATCAGTGGACAGACATTTGTGCACTGTTTCCAGTCCACCGCAGGTTACCAAATCAATGGCGGCCACCAGCCAGCCAGTCTAGGCCCTAGCACCCCACTAAACACTTGCAGAATGTCAAAACTTACAGCGCCATTTCTTTCCCTCAACATTAAAGGCCTCTCGACACTAACACAAGCCAAAAGATCACCAACACAAGACGAACACCCGCCTAAACCCACAAGCGACTCCAAAAGTAAGACATCCCATCATCCCATCATCCCAACCAAAGTGGCAAGGCCCAACGACGGTTGAGAAGGAAAAAAAAAAAAGTCTCTCAATTCGTCGCTAGCTCACGAGAGTCGAGAACCACTCGAAGACAGACCACCGAAAAGACTTCCATTTCGACTTCTTTTCATATTGATACCAGACCATTGGTCTTTGTCTGGGCCGTTCCAAGTTTCATCTCGAACCCCTTGCACCTCTCCCTCCCCGTCAACTCCCATGAATCCCCTGTAAACCCATACTCCGTACTCCGTACTCCGTACTCCGTAGTCTTCGCTCGAGTCTCTCACCTGTCCCGCCAGGCAAAAAACAGCCTAGCGCTCCGTAGTGCAAGCTGATGCAGCATGACTGTTGTTCCATTAGTCCTCTATGATGCAGCATGACTGTTGTTCCATTAGTCCTCTAACACCATGTTGGAATAGCCGTGCCGTCCGACACTGTCGCCTGCCCACCCACCCATCCATCCTCCTTCTTGACCTCCGCCCTCACCTTTCTTTGCTGGCAGGAACCGTATTCTCTTATCTGCAAGATGCGCAAGAGAGAAGAAAAGACGCAATTTTTTTATCTTTCAAAGATCTGTCTTCTATGTGTTCTAAACCTGTACAAGTAGATTTCGATGGCTGGACCCTCAACACTTATCCACTATTCTTTGCAAATCATACCAACTTTATGTCTGAACTGAAGTTGTGGTAGTCAGGTTTTGTGGGGTGAGTAGGACATCCCTCAACGGCCTGTAGTAATGGATGTAGACGGACGAGCAAATTTGGGTGTCTCGGCTCAACAAAGATCGATCCATCAAAATTCCTTCTGGGATGAAGCGGGCAGCCAGTGTCGAAAACTCTTCCGAGGGCATCCTATCATGGCGTTGATAGTGTCCATCTCCGGGCGGTTCAGTGACTGCGATGATAAATTGCCTTCAACCAATCGCTTATCGTCAAGCCCAAACGCCCCTTCTCGGCTCCGATTGAGCATCCTACATCGACGGGGGGAACAGCAACAGAACTTCAGCACTCCCAGTTTACCTTGATTTGCGATTGCTCCATCCTCCGAGTCGTGCCTGCAATGCCCCATGTCACTGTAGACGGAATGATTCGGCTCGTTTCGTACCGACGCCGCGGCCAAGTTGGTAGGTAGAATACAGAATACTGTTACGTGCAATCTCAATTCCTTGCCAGACCCAATTTGAACAGGGGACATCCGCCGACTCCTTAACATAGCCCAGGAATCACCCTCCGTCCTTCATCTAAAGGAGATAAACTTTGTTATTGAGTTCTGTTTCCCCCGACAAGCTCCTGCTAGGGTTTCCTAAGGATCTGCAGTGCCGAAGGGGCCCCTTGTCACATTCATGGCGGCTATTATGACAACATTTGGCTCACACATCAGATGGTGTCCGTTTGGCAGCAAATCATGCTCGGGCCTACCCCAGCCAAAATTCCGTTGCTCGATGATGCCATGATTGATCGCCTCCAGATATGGGATGAATTGTATGCACAAGGTCCTTGGCCGTGTGGTTGATTCTTCCCATGGAAGAGCCGTCTGTTCATGTCGAGGATCCGCCTCAAAACCTATGTCTTCGCGGCCGTAAGGGGAAAGCCATTGTACAGCGGTTAATTTTACTTGCGCTTCCAAATAACACGGCTGGGTCTGGTCAGCGGCACATGCATGTCACACCTGGACTCATCGACACTAGTTCCCCGCCTTCGACTGTGTGTCACTGACCACAAGGTCCTTGTAGAGAGGCATTGTAGGCATTCGTCGACACTAACGCTTTGGATCCGTGTAGCTAGTCAAGGGTGCCTTTTCTCTTTCCGCCATGGACTTTTTCCATAACCGGGATCAGAAGGTAGCACTCATATCCGTGCGATGATTGGGTGAGTGGATCGGTGGGATAGGATATATTAGACCGGCAAACCTCATTGGAAACACTACTCTGATTCCTGGTTTTTTCCTGCATCCACAAATCCGTTAATGTGTCTGTTCACTATCGGGCCCGTTGATAGTATCCAATACTCGACCCGGCCCTACTTCCGCCCCTGGCTTCACAGCCCCCTCACAAATAGATAAATGAATTATTATGGCCATAAGTTTCGGTTAATGGAGCATACGATGACTTGACCTTGCTCCGAGCGACTTAAACGGGGAACCAAAGCTTCTAGAGGCCCAAAAGAGTTGACACTACCTCGGGCTTCTAGTAAAAATACGGAGTAGCACAACATCAAGCTATGCTAGCCTATGTGGCCAACCAAGAGAGCGAGGGGCCTTCGGCTGGTCACTTGTGCCTCGTACTTTCCCGATGCATGCAACTAGAAAGCCAGGGATGCCATGAGGTGGGTTGTTTGATGTATATTGCTGGGAGGGTGTGGACCAATGCTCAGCTTCAAAATTTGGCCAGGCCTTCGATATTGGAATATGGGGAAGCGGCTAAAGAACTGAGCAGGTGTGTATTTTCTGCAGTCTGCCGGCAAATACCCTGCCCTCTCCATTTCCCCTCATTACCGTCGGAGGAGTGGGTAAGAAACTCAGAAAAGCAGGCTGCTACCAGGCACCTTAGAAAATTCGGGCGCGTACGTGTACATTCAAGCGAAAATGGTGCTTTGGTTGGTGGGCGAAACTCGAGCGCTGTATGCAATGATGGTTATACGAAAGTCCCTATATGCAAGCGAGAGATGATACGACTGGTCACTTGTCTCTCGATGCAATAATCAACGATTCGGGGAGTTGGTGGGCCAGGTTGGTGCTCGCACATGACAGGCATCCCTTCTTGCCTCCGAGGTGCCGTTAAACTTTCAATACAGTATATATTTTCTGGCTACGTGAGAAGAAGACGTCGCAAATAGTGTTGCTATCGAGGTGTCTGGATGTGGATGCTAGGAAGATGGCCAAGGGAAAAGAGACGGACGGATCCGAATCTAGCTTCGAACGGTTAAGGCTAATGCATTTTGAGCCAAGGCTTGACAGGGAAAGCAACATACGAAGTACTTGGAGTGAGGTGTGGGCACATGGCAGAAAATCTCTGTACTGTAGTAACCAGTTTGGAAAGACCGGTTAGGCAAATATGCTGCTGTGGGGAGGAGCTGGAAGCCAGCAATTCCTTCCTGGAAGGGGGATCGCACAGCTGTGACAACACAACACGAGCCTACTTTATTTTGGGAGCCAAGGGCACCGCAATACCATAATACGGTTGTCAACTGGCTTTTTCCTGTGCCTTATGCATCATTTATTTTGTTGTAGAGACATAGCAGGCTCCATGAGCATCGGTCGAGCATCGGCCGAGCATCGGTCGTGGATGTTCTATGTGGCTGGCTACACGCCTGAACCTGAATGCAAAATACATTGCACACACGCTCTTGCTCTCTGCAGAATACGCGCTGACTTATTTAATCGAGGAAGGAAAGACGGCGGACATGGCACCTTCCTCATCAAGCAGGATATACCGATTCAGGCAATTCCCAGACTGTCTACTCCTTAGGAAGGCGCCATGCGGGTTTGGGAATATGTGCACGAGAGTATTGTGCCTTGTGTTCATCGCCATTTCTTCCTCTCCAACTTTGCCGCCCATTCTTTTGACAAGAAACAACAACGAGACCAGATTACTCTCAAAACCTACAAGCAGTCTTTTGCCTCTGAGCGCCGGGGCACCGTGTCTCAATTTCCGACTCACCTCGAAGAGCAGACTGTAATATCAACTATTTGAATACCATTTTTGGCCAATTGCCTGGTGTTGATGTATGCATTCACTCTCTTGTGCATCTGACATTTCCTCCAGGCCCGCCCCTCACCTCGCTTACAGAAATAAGCAAAAAAGAGAGACTTTGACTGGCCAGGTGGCAGACTGTACAGATATGCATCGCGCTGATCCGAATATCGATTAACCAACTCAATATGCATGCCAGCAAGCCGGGCTATGCCTGGCCCCTGGGACGACGAGTACCATCAATCCGCTTGGCAATGACATTGCAATTGGCCCGTTACGTTTTGTTACGGCGTCTCCAGGTCCGAATACTTTTACAACTTTTGGTGCCATAACGGTTCATGTTCCGGAGCCCAGCAACCTAATTTTCGGTCAAGAACAAGTACGCCGGTTTCTTTCATATGCCGACTCTCTCCAGTGACGAATATTGCTTCTGGCCGGAACCGATGAGCTGGCATTGAAGCGCATATTGCCGCCATTTACAAGCACGTTTGCAGGATTCCTCACCACCCGGAGTCCTCGCTGCCATGTCGGTGTACCCGGGAGGATTATCCGAGCTTGTATGCGTCGATACCTGGGGGCAAGAGACAGCCCTCTTTTGCTGGTGCTGATTCCTGGGCACACGTATCTAGGAAACAGAGGCTCCTGGCATAGGACAAACGAGACCGGGCAATTGGCGGATCCACGCGAGGGTTTGCTCCCAATTAATTTCCTTTTACTGGTTATACCTTTCGCCTTGGCCGAAGTGCAATAAGGGGGGGGATCCTCGGTTTCTGCAGTGTGCCACGATAAATTGATGTGGCTAGCTACTTGAAACAGCGGCTAAATCTCGCCCAAAACGCACAATACAACTTTCCCAAATGATTAACACACATGACACTCTGTCATTCGAGCCCGTGACGGCGGATAATTTATCGGAAGTCGGCTTCTGGAAGACTTCTAAAAATTTGCACCTTCGGGAGGGGAGGGGAATCTTTCTTCACTCTGGCCTCTACCCACCGTCTCATCCATTTCTTTCCCAAGACTCCTCATTGTATGTGTCTAGCCCACTCTCACCCTTCTGTCCTCCTGATCGCCCTTAGCCAGCACCCGTCAATAGGGAATTGTCCTTCTTGGATAGAGAGAAACGGTGCCGAATGTGGTAATCCGTACCAATTACACCCCTCCCCCCCCTTGTCTCCTTCGTCCGAGCTTCTTCATCCCATTCCTGCGGGGGAATAAAACGACTCATGAGGCCCCTGTGGTGATCCTCCAGTTTAAGCTCCTCAGCCAGCTTCTTGGTCATAAGAGATTCTAGTTGTATGCTTCAGTTCGAAAACAACTCGGGATCAGCAGGCTCCGTTGCCTCGAGAAATACAAGCTTATTATTTAGCACTGCTTCAGAATGTGATCCAACCATGACTCGATGAACATCCGAGGCTTCTCTAGTTACAAGGAACGGATAAGCTCGTCGAGCTCCATCTCGAACAGTTCCACTGTGAGCACGCGGGCAATCGCTGATGAAGCAATGGTAGTGATGGACCGAAGGGTGCAACAATCAGACGAATACAAGGACCAGGGATGTCAAGATCCGTGCAAAATTGTCATTACAAGAGAGATCGAGGCGCCCAGACACTGGCCTCGGTTTCCCAAAAGGCTACATAGGTGTTGCTCTCTACCTATGGTGTACACGACTCAGCCAACAAGTCAAAAAAAATTCGACAGTAGGAGTATGACCATTTCAGTCTTTGGACATGCGGCAAATATTATGGAACCTGGCCGCCATGTCTCCTTTGTGTCAGAGCGGTAGACAAACCCGGGTAATTAATCCATGTCCTGCGCCCACAACAAAAGTTTCTTGGGGTGAATTTCGGAAACCCTTTGCGTGTCCCTCTAGCAGTGGCCTACTGGTCTGTCAGACGGAGTTTGAAAAGAGAAATGGGGGGTTCTATCCTCAGTTCTCCCGCTGTACGAATCGGCTATATCTCATCAGGTTGTGTCCACAACATCTACGAGGCCATGCAGGGAAGGGGGTTCAGCGCTCTAGAAGCATGGGCGGGAGATGACGGGATGGGTCTGTAGTTAAATGATAATTAATCTATAGAGCAGATGACGATATGCCCCCTTCCAGATCCAGGAACTACCACGCCTAGGTCCAATATCGAGAGGATGGTCCTGCATTGGGCCTTGTGCGAAGCGATCCAATAGCAAGGCGTGAAATCCCGCCTCCAAGAATTTGGAGACCATGCACACCACCTATATAATATCAGGGCTGGACGAAGACCGGGCTTGTTAAGGGTGGAGACGGTCGTAGGAAGGGACAACACGGCCTGATACTCCCGTTGTATTAGCATTGGCCTTCCACCAGGTGCTGGGCGAGTGGGTTTATGCTGAATGAAGCTTTAGAAGCATCAGCTACAAGGCTCGGGGGGGATAAGGAGGCCAATATAAAAAACAGAGGGGAGAAGGGGAACAAAGGGGAACAGAAGCCAAACAAAAGGCGGCATATGATACCCTCCCAAGGCACAGCAGAATGTCACATTCTGATGCCGTCGTATCGACCGACAAACCCGACGTTACTCATCCCCAAGACTTTTTCCAACGTGCCGAGAATATTACCTTCCAGACATGGGCTAGACTCCTTTCTCTGTCAAAGTTCATGAAACAGGCAAGACTTCGGTAATGACGTTTTGGGCAGATGAATCCGGATATCTTAGCATACTAGACAACACGTCAAGGTTGGCACTGAATCTGCCCCCCCAGTAATGTGTCGAACAGATTCACCCAGGTAATTTTAGGACTACGTGCCGCGTAAACGCACACCCGAATCTCATCGGGAGAATAAACGATGCTTTCCGCCACAGCCTCTGCTTGTTTTCATTTGCCTATGAGCAGGAGCGATTGTGTCTGGTTTTCCGATGGCATAAACACTGATAGATACGAATGCGAGTCGATGGCATGTGAATCCGGCTCCGGCTCCGGATGGATAGATGGTTTACCCGCCAGGTTTCTTCGTCTTGCTGCTCTATTTTCTTTCTGGTTCCGTCACTTAGTATTGGTAGAAGACGAACTAACACTATAGTTATCGGAGAAATTTAATACCGAGTATTATTGTTGTGAGCCGTATATCCCCTCTCCCCCATTCCACCGACTCGGATGAGAGAAGCCCATGTTTCAAGGCAATGGTTAAAGGCGCGGTGACGCCACCTTGTCTCCCCAAACGATATCGCCAGTAAACGGACGGCCTCCATAAGTATCTCCTACTTGGATATCATATGGACCCTATATCTCGGAGGTACTCTACGGAAAATTTCCGGTGGCCCATTTCCGGGAGATGTTTGCATTGACCAGATAATACCAGGAGAGAGAGCATTGCTCTTGCGGCCCGCAATAGGTCCAGGAACGGTGTCAAGTTTGCGTACCATACTGATAGGTACCGTGTGGCTCAAAGTCTTGCTATGAAAAACGAAATCAAGGTTTCGAAGTTCTTGCACTGGTTGCCACCTTGCCTTTGATTCCCAAATGGAATGGTTTTTGCGGAGGCCTTTTCATCTTTTACACCAGTGAGCATGAGAGGAAAGACCCTACCCAAGGCCCGTCCAATAAGGGGCGAAATGGAAATTGTGCCAATTGGCGGCATAATATATCAGGAGTAATGCGAAATGGAGGGGAGGGGGAAAGTAGGAATTTTTCGGCAATCTTTGATGGATGAACTAAAGGGAGGGAGGGGGTGTGCGAAAACCGGGCAACTGGTGAAGAAAACATTGGACTCATAATTTATCGCTATTCATTTGCTTTCCCCGCCTTTTCGCCCTCCCCTTCTTCTCTCCCTCTTTTTTTCCTTGCTGTGCGGAGACAAAAGGCTGGTTGATAGGAAGCATGGCGCCGGATGAGGATGGATGGACTAGACTAGACTAGACGTAGGTGGACTGTTCAAAAGTTGTAGAAGGGCGAAGAGGGAGGTTGTCGGCCTTGTAGTGGCCTGAATCGAGACGAAAAAAAGAAAAGTGGTAATATTATGCGGTCCACCAAGCTTCATGGTTCACTCTGATCTGGGACGGTAAGTGATGGTAAGGTACGATGAGTTTTCCGCCTTGTTGAGTCGTGAGGTTGTCTTTTACGAAAGATGGCGACCTATTGAATGTAGTTGGCACTACTTGTCGATATCGGATCATGGTAGCTGGCCATTCATCGATATTACTTACTGCTGTTGGGGATGGACCTTTGTCGTGACTCGTGTGTCTACCGAGTACACAGGAGCGAGATTCAATCTCCAAGCCTGTACATGTCAACAGCGCAAGGCTACCGCTACCACAGAGACAAAAGACACTCGGCACAGCATTCTGCGTAATTTGCTCCGTCATCCCTCAGATGAATTCACTACACTACATCTGCATAACCCCCATCTAAGCTCTTCCAATCCACCTCACTTCCAAGAACGACAGCATTTATGACTTCTTCAAGTGGCGGCCCACCCGTATTAGTCGTCAAACAAGGCGCCGTCGCGGGCAGGGCAGATAAATAAATGATCGAACTTGCCTCTGCCTACCAGAAGAAAAGAGAATAACAAAGTATCCCAATACAGATATCCCAAAAAAAAAAAACAAAAGTGCTACGCTCGCTCGCCTTGTTGGTATATAACAAAAAAACATCAAAATCCACACAAACGCCCAATGATGCGTGTCCCAAACGCCCCAAGTCTAAAATAAAAGAAAAATGTCATGACGCAAAACAGGAAAGCGATGCCTAGAGCAGCGCCGTGATAAGTGTGCCCAGGATGAGGGAGCCAATTAGGGCGTGCCGAGACGGCGGTGACGTAGAAAGCCCTGCTGAGCTCTCGGCCTTCTCAGGCGCGAGCTCCTTGACGACAAACTCGGGCCCGCATATGCTGTTGAGCGTCTCGGCGGCGTCCACGTAGGTATCGGCAATGGCCTGTCGCCGCGACGATGTAGCAGCCTGAAAGATGGCCATCGTGTCCTGGAGACACGGTGTGCAGGCCGGGTTCGCATCGCCGGGCAGTGTCATGTTGAGGGGTAAAAAGTAAAAGTAGGCATTAGCCGGGGTGCTGCTGTTGGTGACGGCATTGGCGAAGCAGTAGATGCCGTCGGGGTCCTGCGAGTTGCGCAGGCACGACGCCTTGTAAAGGACGTTATAGGCACGCATCCCCAGGTATGCTATCTTAATGTTGGGCTGGTCACGCTTGTACTCCTCGCCACAGTTGTCGGCCGAAATGAGCTTCTCGGCCTCGGCGCGGAGGTACGACGTGCACGAGTCGAGGTCGGCCGAGCAAGTTGCGTCCAAGACCGTCACAATACCCTGCAGCGTCTTCATGGCGTTGAAGAAGGATGTCGACGTCTATTGCAAGTTAGAATCACAGTCACAAGGGTTTTTATGGGATACATCTTGGCACACCGTAAGCATCATGGACAGTGGGTAGCAAGACTGGAACGTTTCGCTGGTCAAGAGGTTGTTGAGGTACGCGGGGCACGACTTGCCGCCGTTGCTCGTGAAGTTGGAATCGAGGTTTCCGTCAAATGGCGAGGGGAGGGGGGAAGGCGTATAGACGGCGCTCGTGGCGCTGCTCAAGGACCGCGAGGGTTCAGTGCTGTTCTCTACGCCATCCAAGTCATCGTCACTCGCGGTGCTGGTTGGCGCGGGTGTTGTCTCGGGTTGGATGGCTTCGTCGGTCTCCTCAGCTCGTCTCCTCATCATAAGACGCATCTCAGTGTCGGCGTCCACCATGTGCCAAACGCCGTTGACTTTGACAGGCCTGCGGTCGTCGACGGCAAGCATCTCTTCGTCGACTGTTGGCGAAGCTGCGAGGGCAGGGCTGAGGATAGAGACGAGCACCACTACGACTATAAGGGCCCATGACGACCGTGACATTTTGCGGAAGTATGTGTGAAGTCGGGATTGGGGGTTTGCGGTGGGAAGAGTGCGCGATGCGCGTGTGATGGACGGAGCCATAGAGTGTCAAGTCGATGTAATTTTCACGACGAGGAACTCAAGTGTGTCGATAGCTCAGCATTACTGTCGATTCAAGGAGTTGCCGTTGAGAGTTTCCCCCAGGATGATTGAATGAGGCGAAACAGATGGCGCCGGGGAAGAGGACGGCAAGCAAAAGTGTGCAGGCCCGGTAATGGCCAATAAGCCAAGTGAAGGTGACAGAAATAGATCAGGCCGGGTGCTTGATGAGCTTTTTCGCCAGACAGGGTAGACCGGGCTATATTGATGACTGTCGTGCCGGGGGGGGATAATAGC
Source organism: Graphium sp. VPRI43844 (assembly GCA_019925285.1). Lineage (NCBI taxonomy): Eukaryota > Fungi > Ascomycota > Sordariomycetes > Microascales > Graphiaceae > Graphium > Graphium sp. VPRI43844. Next base: position 239,464 of record JADHKT010000023.1, on the reverse strand, counting down.
TCGAGCCGTTGTTGTGGTATACGTCTGGAATCGGGACCCGATCTCGTGCTTCTGGCGAGGAGTGGCTCGAAAGTCGACGGCGCTTTAGAAGGTCGGTTCTCTGCTGCAAAAGACCGTCTTGTCGAGTCTCGGAAACCCAAGGTTTCTTTTCTTGGGCGGCGAGGACTGGGGATTGGGATTGAGTATTGGACGAGTGCTCACTATCAAAAACAGGGAGCACACAAAGAACGGTCGGCCAATATACCCTCAAGTTGGCGGCGCGGGTAAATGGGGCAGCTCGAGTTCCAGGCCTCTTTCTTTTTTTTGGGGGGGGGGGGGGGGGAATCCAATGGAAGACTTGGAACGAGAGGGTCTGGTGGTCAAATATACAACACAATGCCGTCTCGCCTGGGTGCCCGGTTCCTCAATTCGGTTGCTCGTAAATTGCCGAGAGCGAACTTGTTCAATTGCGAATTGTTTTATTCGGGTGCGAGGTCTTTTTGTCTCTTTCGGTCGTTTGTGGCTTTTTCTTCCCTTTCGCGGCGAGTACGAGAAGGAAATCGAGGCTGCTGCGGTGCGACGATGGAATCTTTCGATGGACCAGGGGGGGCAGGACAACAAGCAAAAGACGGGGAAAGATGGCGAAAGCAGACCAAGACGCAGAAATGAACGAAGGACAGGTTAAACCTAAACGAATGTAGTTCGATACGACAAGTTGTCGAAATCGAGGGTCATGCTAACGAGCGTGAGGGTTGGGGGGAGAGAGAGGGAGAGGGAGAGGTGAGGAAGCAAAGAGGCTTGGAAAAGGCGAGATGGGGGAGATTTATTTTCCCCATGTCGATGAACTCTGCACGGGCTACCACACCGGAGAGTATTACGACGACAACGGACAAGACCATCGTCCATTCTGGACAGGGGGGAGAGAATTCGGAAGGTCTGCCAGGGGTGGTGGTGGGGGGGAGGGGAGGAGATTGGAGACGATGCTGGATTAGGCCGTGGCATTATCGATTGTACGGAGTATTAAATTTAGGAACTTGGGGGACCTTTCGGGTAGTGGGGGGGAGGGATTGTGGTAATGTAGCAGTATTGATGGCGGTAGCGGTGCAGCGGTAGCAGTGGATGGCTCGCTCGCTCGCTGGCTGGCTGGCCATACTTTCGTTGGCGGTGGTGTGAGTGGGTATGGGTGGTTTAATTGGGTTATGAACCATTCGAGCAATAAAAAGGAATTCCCTCGCGCGCAACAGAGCCAGCGAATGACCAGCGAGACGGCCGCCTTTGTGAGCATTGCTACTCCGTATCTAGGACGAGGATTGATATCCAATGATCCAATGACACCCAGAGGTGCAACTTTGGTCGAGGAAAAGAAACAAAAAAGGTCCGCCCCTAGAAGAAGAGGCGGCGTTTGGCGAAGTGAGACATTACTAAGACTAGTAGCAACGGGACGGTTTTGTTTGTACGGAGTACGGAGCAAGGAGTACTCCGTAGGCGTGGAAAGAAGCTCCAGTGGTCCCTTCCTTGTTTTGTCTCTTTTCTTCAACCAATTCCTAATCCCAATTCCTAGTCGTCCCTTCCTCCTGCCGAGCACGGCAAAATGGCAGTCGCAAACTTGGAAGCTGCCGTTTAGGGGAGAGGAAGCTGGAGAACAGGCGGGATAAACTGGGTTGCTTGTCTTGCTAGACAAGGAACATAAATTAGTGTATTTTATGAACGAAGTACTCCATACTCCGTACAGGAACACACAAAAAGCAGGATCAAGCCTACTCCATATTAGTACTTGGTGTTTGTGGTATGGTTTGTGGGTGGATCAGGTCAATTCTGACCCACTTTATTTTTCAAGTAGTTTAAATGGGAGGCGGCGGCCCTTGTCATGTAGTAGTACTAAATACGTACCTCAGGATTTTGGGTACAAACTTATATGTGGGTCTGGCTCTTTCGGAACCTGACCCACTGATAAAACTTTTGCCCATAACCAAGTAATAGTTTAAAAGTGTGGGCTGCTTCGGGTTGGTCATGTGCAATGCAGCACAAAAAAGCCACTCGCCTGAATGGCTTACTTCCATCTTCGGCATAAACGCTTCTACTCCCCACGGATGTTCCAGACGAGAAGTTGTAGTTTACTCCGCATATTGAATGACTCTTCTGCTTTTGCTTTTCTTTTTTCTTTTTCCTTTTTCTTTTTCCCATAAAGCACTCTTGAGGAACAGCATAGCCTACAGGGTAATGATCCACGCCTCGGGGGTAAGGGTTCCACTTTTTATCTTCTCTTTCTTCTTGGCGCCATTCCAAGCACGAGCCTCGTGGGAAGAAAAGGGAAGAAAAGGGGGGCCGCCTAACAAACGCCTAACAAACAGGGGCACTCTCACCGTTCAGCTCTGCCTACTCTCTAGTAATCTAGTTTAAACTACAAGTAGTAATAGTAAACTAGTTTAGTTTAAGTCCCATCACGCCTAAAACTACGGCGTAGTACAGCAAAGACGCTATTCAAACAAAGTGAAGAAGAAAAAAAAAGCAAAATGGAAGACGAGAGACCTTCCCGAAAAAGTTGTCATGTCTCTCCCTAAAGCAAGACCAATCGCGAGGTTCAACACCAATAGCTCCGGAAATGAGGCGATACGGATGAGCGGACGGCTTGGAAAAGCCATAGGCCCGCCAGTTCTTGGAGTTCGTAGGTGCTTCTCGACTACCAAGTACGTACGCAGCAATCATAATAGCGGCTGGTATTATTCTCCGTACGGAGTATTCTCCATTTTCGGATCCATTGGGCTTTGCACAAACAATCCATTTTGTGCACGAGATGGGATATCTGACAAGTCTGTCGTGACCCACTTGAAATCCTTGCATAACGAAATCATCGCGACAAGGGGAAGAAAGAATAGTAATACATACTAAGGAGTAGTTTACTTGTATGGAGTAGTTTAGTACGGAATACTACTAGCGCGCTCCAACACTCCAGCACTAATAGTGGTTTCCGTCTTCTGCTCATGCAGGTACCGAGAAACCCCCAAGTTTCCCATACTACAAGTATTAAGCTTGCGTGTCACTGTCACTCTAGCCTTAGCAAACTTTTGTGCTCCCAAGGAAACGCAGCGGAGAAAACGGGCTCTATTCATTTGGGTGATTCATAATTTATATTCATTTATTCGTCAGAAAAAATGTTGCAACGCCATCTCAAGTTGGATTGAGGCAATATAGAGTAAATTGCATCTGCCTTCCGTGAATCTGGCTTTTGGGAACCCAACTCGTTGAGTCCGTTTTGCCGTCGAGTCGCAGTCCCTTCACCGAACCCTCTCAATACCACATACACATAATCTATATCTCCAGTTGGATACCTCCAGTTGGATACGTAACCTTGATCTACACAGGTCGTGTCCTTTTGTGTCCTTTAGTGCCCTACAATGAAAAACAAAAAGAGTATTCTCCTATAGACCCAGTCCATTGCCATCCAACGCCATTTCTAACTAGAAAAAAATGCTATCAAGCGAAAAAAGATGGCCGAGTAATATACATAGAAGAGTGAGGTGCAACATGGCAAAATCCTGTAAATGAGCGGCGACAATCCAAAAAAATAAAAAATAAAAAATAAAAAATAAAAAAGAATAAAAAGAAGAGTATCGGCCATTATGATTAGAAGGAAAAAAAATAGATGCAAGGAAAAAGCGTAAAACCAAAACGAATGACTACCGCTTCTCGAGACTTTGCAGGTTGACAAGCTCCGCGTAGCGTCCATTCTTCTTCATCAGCTCGCTGTGCGTGCCCTGTTCCGCCACACGCCCTTGGTCAATCACGTAAATGACGTCCGCCTTCTGAATTGTGCTGAGGCGGTGCGCCACGGCAATCGTTGTCCGGCCCTTGGCCGCCTTGTCGAGCGCGGCCTGCACAACGTGCTCGGATTCCGAGTCGAGTGCCGACGTTGCCTCGTCGAGCAGGAGAATCTTGGGGTCGCGAATGAGGGCGCGCGCAATCGCCACACGCTGCTTCTGTCCGCCAGAGAGCAGAGCGCCCTTGCTACCCACAATCGTGTTGAAGCCGTCGGGGAGCGACACGATAAAGTCGTAAATGTTCGCCTCGCGACAGGCAAACTCGATCCTCTCGTCCGACACGTCTGTCTCCGATGTGCCTAGGAGAATGTTGTCGCGGATCGTGCCCTGGTACAGCGTCGGCTCCTGGCTCACGAGAGAGATAAACGATCGGTACTGCGTGACGTTGAGCGTGCTGATCTCGCGTCCGTCCACATACACGCCGCCCGCAAGCGGGTCGTAGAATCGTTCGAGCAACGCCACCGTCGTACTCTTGCCGCAACCCGAAGCTCCAACGAGCGCCACGTACTGGCCCGGTCGCACCACAATGTTGAGACCGCGAAGCACCGGCTGTCGGGGCCGTGTCGGGTATCGGAAATGTACGTCGCGGAACTCGACCGTGCCCTCCATGGACTCGACCGGCTCGCCCTCGTTTGACCACGTGTCGATGGCCGGCTTTCGGTCAAAGAGCGTCTTCAGCTGCTGCGCGGCGTGGTGCGCCTTGCCCATGTCCGGAGCAAACGAAAAGATAGAACCAGCCGATTGCGCACCAAAGATGACGGCCATAAAGCAGAGGAAAAACTGGAACATGCCGTACTCGAACTTGGCAATGAGCGTACCACCGTACCAGAATCCAAGCGCAAAGCAGAAAAAGGTAAACGACTGCGACGCAGCATAGAGAAGCGAAGACTGGAGTACCGAGATCAGACTGTTGCGCTGCTGCGTCTCGAGCGCCGCATTGTACTGTGCCAAGACGTCGTGCTCCCGCGTGAGCGAAGCGACGGTGCGGATGGCCGAAATGGCCTCGGATGCAAACGTCGCCGAGTCGTCGTAAGCCTTCTTCGACCGCCGTCGGAAGTGGGCAAGCATCCAGAACCGGAAGAAACCGCACCCGAGGAGCACTGGGATTGTCGAAACACAGACGAGCGACAGCTTCCAGCCAATCGCTGTAGCCACCGTAATGGCCACAACGAGCGTGGTCGTAACCATGAGGAGAGTACCCAGAGTAACACCACTCAGGCCACCAACACTTGTGCTCTCTGTCGACAAAAAGGATGTGAGGGCACCCGCCGTATTCTTCTCGTCGTCGAAATAGGCAATATCTTGTCGTAGAATGCTGCGGAAGGCCCGGTCGCGGACACGGTGCACAAGACGCTCCGAACATTTAGCAAAGATGTATCCTTGGGTTAGGAAGGCGATGAATTGGACAAAGGCGAGCATGAGGTACATGCCACTCCAAAAGTCTGCGTCCGACTTGACTTGCGCCTTGTTGGCATCGGTAATGGGCACCGAAAGCGTGACAATTTCCTTGGCGAAGAAGACAGCCTGCGTTGGGTTGCCACCACCACACACAATCGTGAAGGCGAGAGCAACCAACATCATTTTCCACTCTGGCATGTTGAACGAGCCGATGAGTCGGATAAGCGTCGACAGCTTGTACTGCTTCTCAGCGGCCGGATCACCAGTCTGGAGAGTGAGACTTGAAACCGATTTGGAAGTGGCTGTCTTTTGCAGATTGACCGCAATGTCCTCCTCAGCGTCGCCTGAGGGGGCGCCCGATTCCTTGTTCGTCGTGGCCTTGCGGATGAGCTCCTCTTCCTCGTTGTCAATCTTCTCTTCCTCTTCAGCCGTGAGTTCGTCAGCAGCCGCGATGTTCTGGGCCGCGACGAGCTTGTAGTAGGCACCCTTGCGTTCGAGAAGTTCCTCGTGGTTACCCTGTTCGACAATGCGACCCTCCGACATGACAACAATGTTGTGTGCGTCCTTGATGGTCGAGAGACGGTGGGCAATGGTAATGGTAGTGCGACCCGAAGCGGCGACTTCGAGAGCGGCTTGAACAACACCTTCAGACTTTGTATCGAGGGCAGATGTGGCTTCATCCAGCAAAAGAACTATAGTTGGGGGGTGGAAATGGTTAGTCAAGGCCGAAATCAAGACGAGAATAGGAAAAAACAAAAAGAAAAAAAAAGAAAACAAAAACAAAAACAAGAAAGCTATCAGCATACTCTTGGGATCGGAAACAACTGCTCTTGCAATGGCAATACGCTGTTTCTGACCACCGGACAAGAGGAAGCCTCTCTCGCCCACGTTGGTCTCGTAACCCTCGGGCAATGCAGTAATGAAATCGTGGGCGTTTGCCTTTTTGGCGGCTTCGATGACTAGTTCTTTTTGCTTCTCGTCGCTATCATTCTCAAAAGGTGTGCCAATCAATCCGTAGCGAATGTTGTGGTAGATTGTGGTGCCGAACAAGGTGGGTTCCTGTTGCACTAGAGCCATTTGGTGTCGCAGCCAACGAAGATTTAACTTGCTCACATCGTGGCCGTCGAGAAGGACACGACCGCCAACGGGATCGTAGAAACGCTCGACTAAGCCAACAATGGTACTCTTTCCGGAGCCAGACGCGCCGACGAGGGCGGTAGTCTTACCAGCCGGAATGGTCAGCGTCACCCCGTTCATGACGACCACTTCAGGACGGGAGGGGTAGATGTGTTTGACGTTCTCCAAAGTGATGGCGCCTTCGATCTTGTCCAATTTCTCCCCTTCCTTGTCGTCCCAAGGGTCGAGGGGCGATTGTCGGTCGATTGTGTTGAAAATCTTGGCAGCGGCGGCAACGGCGGTGGTGAAAGCCTGAGCATTGGGGGCAACGTTTCCGAGATTAAAAGCACCAATCATGATAGCCATCATGATTGTTAAAACTTGGGATAGGCTCACAACCCCGTCGACGAGATACTTGCTGCCCACATAAAAGGCCAGGGCGTAGTTGATGTAGAGCAGGAACATCATAAATGCGACCATGCCGGCAATGGCAATCTTGACCTTGGAGCCGTAAACCTCGGCGCGCTTGAGGTGGACATCGTACTGCTCAGCGAGGCGGTCTTGCGTGCCAAAGGCTACGGCGTTTCGGACGGAGCTGATGACCTCTTCAGCAAGACTACCTCCGACGGCATAGGCGTCGATGGACTGCTTGTTAAACTTGACAATGAAGGTCGAGATGAAACCCATTCCAAAGACAAGAGCGAAGACGATGGAAGTGAGAATGAGAGTCAATTTCCAATACTTGATGAAGCCTGCGGGGCGAGGTTAGATTGGCGAAGTAGGGGGGGGAAGCCTGATTGAAAGGGCCACTAACCAATGACAAAGGCGGAAACGAAAATGGCAACGGCATTGAGGGTGATGGACACCTTTTCCGAGATACCTTCCTGGATGAGGTTGGTATCAGACGTGATGCGTGTCGTCACTTCACCGGCGCCAATCTTGTCGTAGAAACCAATGTTCTGGCGCATGCAGCTCTCGAGATAGTGAGATCGGATCTTGGCGCTGATGTGTTCACCGGTGTCTAAAGAGCAGGGAAAGAGAAGCTGTTAAAGAACTGCTGGTAGCGATCAATTGGGAGGCGATACTTACAAATGAAGCCAACAGTTGAAACGTAGACGCAGACCTAAAAGGGACGCCAGAATGTCAGACCAGGCCGGCCACAAGCTTTTGTCATGTTGGGGGGAACTACGAGCAAGGGACATTTTTTCGAGAGCGATACACCATGATGAGATGGGGTTAGGCAGGCAGCAGTCTTACAAATTCAGCAATGGCAAGATAAATAAAGTAGAGAACAAGGTGTGTCATTTCGTGCACAAAGTCATTGTACGCTTCGTCGAACTCGGCCTTGGTGGACAAAAACGGTGCTGTGCTGAAATAACGCTGGAAAGTGCCCTGCAGACTACCAAAGACAACGGTCATGAGAGGAAGTGCGGCGCCGGCAGCGATGGCCGCAATAGCGGAGATGAAGATGATGATAAAGTCGTTGCGGGAGGCATAGCGGTAAATCTTCTTGATGCCGGTCTGGAGATCTGGAGTCTCGACCTGGCGCTTGAGAATGCGAGCTTCCTCCTCGGGCAGGTGAGCGAAAGGGTCGGCCTGGATCGACGACTCTTCCAGCGTCTCTTTACGCTTGGGTTTGGTGGCTGACGGTGCCTCGGTCACATTAATTGGCTTTTCATTGTTCGTACCATCAGCCGCCGTCGAGTCGCCGTGGCTCGAAGAACGGCTGGATGCATTGTCTGGAACAGCCTTCTCGGGACCAGTTGACGGCATTGTGGCGGGGTCTAACGGTTGGAGTCTGCTTTGTACGTGCACCCTTTGACCATGCGGTCAAGTCCGCGATTATACCTTTCTTGGCGGCACGAGCTTGGCGAGGGGAAAGCGAATCGCCGAGGGGCCAATTAAGAGAAGGCCGTCGCGGGTGGTTGAGTTGTGAGAAGCACGCGCTGGTCGGTTCACTCTGACTTTTTTCTAGGAGGATCTGGCGTCCCTTTTATCAATACGGAATACAGAGTACAAGTATTAATACTCCGTAGTCCTCGCTTGTTATGTCCGTTGTGGCAAGTGGATCTACCCACTTACCAATCACCCCCCCAACCGATCATCCACCAGCCCTCCTTCCTACATCACCACTTGTTGTTGCTGGTTTAGGAAAGGGGTACCCCTCAATAAAGATCTTTGCCATATGAGGTTTTTTTTTAACTTTTTCAATAGTCTTAACCAATATACCGGTTTTTTTTTTCAGGAGTGATTTGAGTGGCTGTTAAAGGTGTGGTCGATGTAGAAAGCACTTCGCTACATTAACAGGCCAGCCATAAGCCAGGCCCAGACCATCCTGATCCGCCGTTCTCTTGATATGTGAAATACCAGTGCTATAATAGATCCAATTCATCGCTTTTTTCAGGGAACCATTGTTGTTGAACGCTTTTTCAGGTAAGATAGCCCAAGGAAGGCTTTTTGGGTTGCAGAGATACACTCAATGATTGAGATCCAGGAGCGGTCAAGACGTGTATAATCCTTTTTATAGGCAAATTGCTTCTCTGACCCTCCTAACTCAATGCCATTCAATGCCATACCATCCATAATACCAGTTTCATTCATATTACAACGATTTGCTTGCTTGATATTATACATCTCTGGGATCTGTAGGGTATCCCCCAACGCGTTGAGGCGCGCCGGAGAGAGACCCCTGCTTGGACGTCGTTAATAGCGTTATTCAAATGCTCTTCGGTATAGCTGAATAAAAATAGTTATTACGATATAGCCATTAGAATCTTAAAAAGCAAACAGCTTCACTTTTGGTTGACACACTGCGCCATTTGTGATGTGGTGAGGTTGTGGAAGAGAGAATTTGTAATGATCGGTTTGGGGGGTGGTCGGTACGTGGGTAGATCCACTTACTTGATGGCTGCGGGGAGGCCCAGAAAAAAAAACCATTACGTCCGGGCGGAAAGCAAAGGTGCGGTGGGGTGGGGGGCCCCTTAACAAGGGTAGGTAAGATAGTTTAAATTGTGGCGAATTTCCCTGGTTACCTTTTTTGAAAAGTAATAGTGCAAGTTAAGCTTTTGGGGTCCGCTGAACCGGGTTGGACAGTGGTGGTCTACCGTCGAGTTAGGAATACAAAGTATTCAGAAGAGACGGCGAATGAGATAAACCCAAGCAAGATATAAAAAAAGAGAAAGGATTGGGGGGGTGACAGACTTGAAAAGTAGTAAAGGAATTAGCAATGAAATTACTCCAATCAATGGGAAAGGGGGGTTTGAGGGGAAGGAAGGCTTGCTACTGGCATTATTCTCCCATCATTCTAACAATCCAAACACGTTTGCTGCCTCTGGTAAACTATATCTGCAAATCAATCCTTTACTGAGGTAGAGAGCCCTGGATGGACATACGGAGTATGCTTATCTCCACTTACTTCCGTGGAGTTAACATACTAATCTCCTCAGTGTGTAATACGGAGGACGGAGTAATACGGAGTACGGAGTACACTGTAATAAATCGCCCGTGGAGAAAAGTCCACACGGCGTGCGGCAGCCCGATAGAGTCATACGCCGTACACGTACGAATTGGGATGGTTGCCTATCAGTAAACTCTACTCCGTAATACTCCGTATTATTATTCTCCAGGTCCCCAAAAACAACGCCCAACAGGATTCACTTTGCCGACTTTCCGACATCCATCTGTGAGAAATTGGCCCAATCGCAAATGAGGGGCATCCACGGCACAATACACCTCCGTGGCCCCCAACAAAGAACTTTGCAGTTTACACTTCACTTTCAGTGAAGACCGGATTGTCCAATTCGTATTGAGTCCGAGGGGGGGGGAATACACCAAGTTTTAATTCCCGCATTTTATTATTTTTCGCTCTTTGATTTTCATTCTTGAATCACATGTCTTTTTGGACGGACCACTGCTTGTCGCGAAAAGACATTCAGAATTCCTGGGCCACTTTTGCTTCCAAATGCAGTCTGGCATGAAGCCTCGCATTCGCATTCGCATTCGCTTCCAAATTGTGTCTCCACCTTCGCAAAATCTCAGATTAGCAAAAAAGTTGGGACTACGGAGTATTACTCCCCTTATTAATGGGCCCAATCTTGACAGGTGAACAGCGGCAGGCGTTCTTTATTATGGAGTACTCCGTATCGAAACTCGTTTGCAGGACAGAAACTGAATCCCGTTTCATGACTAATGATCTCTGTCGAGACTCTTAATTCTGCCTGTCCACACCGCCTGTCTAATCTAGACTTCCATTCCACGTGGCTGTGGCTGGCCCATTTGCTTTGCCACCGTGATCACAGTAGGCTGGCTTTTTCATTGTTGCCTGTTCAGTGGCACACACGGCGCTTAATGATTTGGACAGCTGGCTTGTTCTCATCTTGTAGTAATTAATGCACTACTCGACTATTACTTCATACTTCAAATACTCTAATATCGCATTTTCTGGTTCTTTTTATTCCCATTGCATGCATTTATGGACAGAACCCTTGGCCAAACGTTCCCCTCGGTCCTTTCATGCAATACTTCAGGACATTTGCATGTGGAACGAACGACAGCCTCACTCACAAGAATTCTAATGTCAACATACGACCAATAAGCAACACACCAAACAAAAGGAAACCTCCATCCCATACATTCCCAAAATGAACCTCACACTCCTCATCCTATCCCTCCTCTCCCTCCTCCCCCCAACAAGCGCAGTCCCAAAAAACGCAATCCTTCTCCGCAACATCAAATCCTTAACCCTCCACAACCACCAAAAGACCACCTCCCGCCGAACATCCCCAATCCCCCAACTAAAATGCATATCCCACCCTTCAATCTGCAAACTCCACGAAATCGACACAATGCGCTGCACAAACCAAGGAAGCGGCTACTCGGAAGACGACGTACAATGGTCCTGCGTCGCATCGCTCCCTCAAGAATTGCGTCTCGGTAGTACGGATGTGTTGTGCGAGGGGTACAGTTCGCCTGATGATCCGTATATTCTGAAGGGGAGTTGCGGGGTCGAGTATCGGCTCGTTCTTACCGATGTTGGGGAGGCGAGGTTCCCTCATCTTGCGGGCGTGGGCGATTCCAACATGTGGGGAGATTTAAAGACCGGTGCCTCCAGCTTATTTTCGTTTATATTCCCCGTCGTGTTTATTGCCGTCTTGCTTTGGATTATTTACTCGGCCTTTATCCGTCCCGGTGACCCCGAAGCTCATGGTGCCGGCGCCGCGTGGGGCGGCGGCCGTCCCGGAGGTGGCGGAGGCGGTGGTTGGGGTCCAGGTTGGGGTCCAGGTTGGGGCCCCGGAAACGATCCCCCTCCTCCCTACCCCGGAAAATATCAACAGCAGCAACAGTGGCAGCCTGGCTTTTGGTCTGGACTCGCGGGAGGTGCTGCAGCTGGCTACTTTGCGGGCCGCGGTCGTGATCAGGACCGTACCCGACGTTACTACGATGGACCATCGTCAAGTCGTGGCTGGGCCGGTGGCGGCGGCAGCTCAAGCTTTGGTACTTCTAGCTCTAGTTCAGGGGCTTCGTCCTCTCCTCGTCATGAGAGCACCGGCTTTGGCTCGACACGTCGTCGCTGATGGCTCAACCGGGATCGATCAACGGACCGCAGCGTTCTAATTTCCATGTTTACCTACCAGACATTTCCACTTGTTACCGACATAATACGAGACTGCCAGACTGTATGCACTTTTCAATGGCGGCTCTCATTCGTACAGGCTATGGCAAATACACGGCGAGAGAGGAACTGTGTGGGTAGTGCTCCGAAACAGGATTGACTCTTCGTCGCTCTCCTCTTATACATTGAATAAACTCCCTCATCCCGCCCTTTCTCTGAGCCTAACGTACCCCAACTCTACAGCAATATCGCCATGAACTCCGATCCCTCGCACCTCCTCCACCGGTATCTATGGCAAAAGAGTACAACAGACCTCCAAATAGGTTAGAGTGGTCAGCTGGCCAAGACAAAAAAAGATACAAGGGAAAAAATATATAATAGAAAGAAAAGAAAAAAAAAAGATCCCTGAGTCCAATAAAATGCATACGCGCCGCTGCCGTGATGCCGTCGTAATACAATCACGAAAATAACAGAAGAATGCCCCGACCATACACATACAAGTACATTGCCACAGCTTTCCAATTACAACTTCCACGTCCCCCCAGCACAACGCCGACGCTTTTGAAGCCTTTATCCGGATGAGTCAAGTGGAGAGAATCAAGACAGGAGGGGTGAATAAGCAAACACAATGCCGGTATAAGCGACACTCGAGCCAACGGCCAAGATGGCACAGCGTGTAGAACCGGCGCCGATTTAGTGATGGACGGGCATGACATCCATACGGTCGAAAGCTCTCGAGCAGTTCGGGCACTTACGCATTCGGTTAACAAGTCGGTTTTCGACGCAAGAGGCGCAGAAGAGGTGGCCGCACGTCTTCAAGGCCGTGTTCTTGAAGTTGTCGTTGCAGATCGAACAGAGCATCAGAGTCTATGTAACGTATGGTTAGCCATCTTGTTATTCGGGACAAGCAATGCCATCTCGCTTAACATACCCGTAGACCCTGTTCTTCAACAGAGTAGTTGCTCTCCGCTCGTGTGCGCCAGCTATCCCGGTCCTTTGAAAGCATATTGGCGCGCGCCTTGAAGCGGTCGACCTCAACTTCTAGTGCCACGGTTCGCTCCCGAGCCGCCGCCAATGCTGTATCCTTGGTCCGCACAAAATCCGAAACCTCGGCCAGTTCCTTCTTTGCTGCCTCGTACTTGCGGATAGTCTCGGCATTTGTTGCTGCAATCTTCTTATTCTCAGTCGTAAGAGTCGCGTTGGATTGGCGCAACACAGCAAGCTGTTTTTCCAGGTTGGCTTGAAGAGCGCGGTTCTGAGCCTCAATCTCCTTGAGTTGGGCAATAATTTCGGCGCTCTTGCCGTTCTGGATGCGCAAAGCCCGTATCTCGCCGTTCCTTGTGTCGGCATCCTTGCGAGCAGCAAAGTACTTCTGGTCAGCCTTGCCCTTCTCGGCAATAAGCAAGGCGCACTTTTCTTCGAGGGCGTCAAGATTGAGCACCTTCTTGTGCGCCATGGACATTGCCTTTTTGTATGCCTTTTCAATGGCGGGAAGTTCCTTGTTAATCGCCTCGAAATCCTTCTGCAACGTCTTGTATTTTGCTAGTAGTTCGGCATGGTCAATGTCCTCGATAGGGGCATTCGCGTCGGGCATGTCGGCGTCCTCCTTGGGTCGTAGGCGTTCTAGTTCGGACTCGAGGGCTGAGATGTGGTCATCCTTCGCGCTGATGATCTCCTTCATTTGTTCGTGGGCCACTTGTTCCTGCTCCTGACTCGCTTTGCGCATCGTATTTTCCGCCAAGATTTCGTCCCTGGCTGATCGTATCCTTGCGAGATCGTGCTCCCGGGCAATGAGATCAGCATCCAACTCAGCCGTCACAGCCTGGGCATCCGCTTCCAGCTGCCGCTTGAAGTTGGTGCGCTCCGAGCTCAGCCGCTCAATTTCTTCGCGCAGCTGTAAATTGGTAGCCTCTAGGTGGTTGACTTGCTTGATCAAATCTTCGCATTTGGTTCGGAATAATTTGTAAACTTCCGTCCGAACAAAGTCTTCGTCTGTGACACTCTCCCGTCGTGCTTTCAGCGATGAGACCTCTTCCTGGAGGGCCTTGCTTTCGGCGAGAGTGGTCTCGATCTGCTCGCGCTGCTTTTTAGAAACGGCACATTCTTCCTCATATTTTATGAGGAGTTCCGCGCTGCTGCCGTTATTCTCGCCACCACGATCCTTGGATCCCTCGCCCGAAGTTGTTGATTTGGTATCACTTGCCAATGCTTGCTGTTCAAGCTTCTGCACCTGTGAGCTCTTCGTTCGATCTAGACGCTTCTCTGCCTTAAAGTATCTCAGCGTCGCCGTGTTTAGTTGCTCGGATAGCTGTTCCTTCTCGGCCGTCAGGCGATCGAGTTTGACAAAATATTCCTTTTGGGCGGCAAGGAGGTTGCTGATCTTGGATTCTAGTTCGGGGAGTTTGGGGTCGACTTCGCCACGCGAGGCGGCAATCCGGGATATTAGGGATTCAGCCTTTGCTCGAATCTGTTTGTGCTTATCATCAATATGCTTCTGAAACTCGGGGCTGTCCTTGAAGCCCACAGAGGTCAAATAGGGCGGATCTGAGGAGAGGAAAAAAAAAGTCAGTGCCGAAGTGCCAATAAACAACGTGAGAAGTCGTCGTGAGAGGGGTGAGGGGGCGCCAATGAGATATATGGTGGAAATGTACGAACCTGAGAGGACCAGGTCTTTCGGTAATGTCTGGTCGGCCAAAAGTTGTATTTCATCTAGTAGCTGCAGAGGGGTTAGTCCAAGCTGGATAAACAGGTGGCAGGTAGGGTTTGTACCTGGCGCCACCACGCATCAACCATACGGATATGGTCATCGTGATATAGCGATCTCTTGTGTAATTCTTCTAATCGAGCGGAATACGTGGCAGCCTCGCGCTTATATTCTTGCATCCGGCGGTATATAGCGCCCTTTGCGAAATTCTATAGAGAGGTGGCGTTAGTGCGTGTCCCTGCGCCCTTGCGGGTCCATTGTATGTTCGAGGTTAAAGGGGTATTGGATATCGTGTTGATTGGCGGAAGACCAGGGTAAAATAGGTGGCAATGCTACGGGGGGATTTCGAAATCGCAAGTATATCGGGACAAGTGAAGGGGGTAGGGGCCATCGCACGCTTTCATATCAAGCCTCCCAAAAGTCGTTGAGGGGCGCGTGATCGAACGGGGTGGATCATTTCGAGGCAGAGTCCATCCAGCGAGATCTGATTGCGGCGATGCGGGAATGGCGAGAATGGGTAAATAAAGACAGGAAGGCTTCGGAGGGCGCTAGAAGCGAGTGGCTTACCTCAATCCATGCCTCCTCGGGTTGGTTATCGTGGTCATCTTTGGCGTTGTTGCCATTCACGGCTATCTTCTTGCGAGGCGGCGCGCCGTCGTCATTTCCACCAGACGGCCGTTTCCGGTCTTCAATCTTATCCTTGTCCATCTTCGATACGGCAGACAGACGAGGGGAGGCGGATGCCGTTGCAACAGGCATTACAAGAAGGCCCAAGCCGAACGGCTAAGGGGGGAGATTGAGGGAGTCAGAGGCAACCAAATCAAGGAGAACGCTCTGCTAGAAAAGAATGAGAAAAATGCAGAAAACTAATATCGGATCACGGAGGGTCGATTGTCGATGATTCTGAGAGGCCAGAGGACGGATGACGCGGTTGTTTTGGGGGGACGGTGGAAGAATGGCATAGGCGGAAGAGGGGATAAGGAGTTGGAAATTTTGATGTCGAGCCTCTTGTCTAATATTCTGTTACAGACAGCGATTTGATTTCTCCTCCGCCCCAAGAAGAGAGTCGATTGAATAGGCCTAGCGTCCTTCAAGGGCCTTTTTTGGCCGTCTTGAGTCACGTCTCTCATTTTTAACGCTTGGCTGATAGTGCAAGGCTAAGAGAGGCTCTATGATAGCGTTGAACGGCAGATCTTCGGTTAACATGAAGGAGTAAAGAGGTACCTATAAGCTACTTCAGGCCACAAAAAAACCCATACGCACAACAGGGGGGACGCGTGCGCCCCGCCGCAAATCCCCTGTACACTGGAGAGTACAGAAGGTAAGGCCTGTGGAGTCATGAATGCCATGGTTTTTTTTTCTCTCGTTTGTGTGAACCCCACCACAAACTGTGATAAATTCAGCAAACAAGGCACTTCTACTGTTGCAGAGGCTTTCTCTCCCGTCTCTCCCTTTCTTTCGCCTCTTTCATCTTCCACTGCTCTGCTTGGTAGATTGATCGATCTCCCTTTATCCCCTCCCCCAGGGACAGCCATCTGTCCACCATCTGACCGAGATGACACTTCTGCCCCGCCAATTGCGACCATTCGGAACACCACAATCACTTCCTTGTTAGCCCCCGGATAGACGATAGCCGTACCCGTACCGACGCACGGTTTCTCTCACAATGAGTTCCATGTTCAAGAAGAAGACGGGTCCTTCCTTCAAACCCAAGATCCGGCCCCGGGCTCGGCCAGGAGCCGGACCCGCTCCCCCCGGTCAAGCATCGGCACCCATTCACTCGGATACCCTAGTCCCAAGTGTTGCCGTCACACAGCCGGCCTCTGAACCCGGTGATTCGGACCCCAAAGAGAATTTGCCATTACCCAAGAATAGCGGACTTCCGAATGCCCCGATCGTGGGTTCGAACTCTGGCGAACAACCACCCAATGACCCCGATGAGCCATCTTCGTTATCAACAGACAATACGCAGCAACGCTTGGCACAACCTCCGAAATCGAAACCTCCAGGGCCAGATAGCGCTCTGCACTCAACATCGGTGCCTTCTGAACCTCTTCCTGAGATATCCACAGACAAGACTCCTCCCATACCAACGACTGTACAAAGAATCTCCAAGGGCAAGCAGCCGCAGGATGCAATTCCCTCTACTGAGAAACGTCCAGCGAAAGCCACAGCTCCTACTCAATCCCCAACACCAGCTTCCGGCCCAAAGGCCTCTTCGCCTTCAATAGCAACAACGAATATAGAGAAGCCAAAACCGGTAGCAGAAAGCCCGCCTGACAGTGTCGAGGCCTCTGCCCAGGACCCATCTCCCACAGCGGATTCCGTCTCTGCAAATGCGCCGTCTGTTAAGCCAACCTCTGGAGATGCCCCGCAAACGAATAGTACAGAGGCCGTGGAGTCTACCCAGGCCGAGGCACCTAAACCGGCAAAAAGAGGCAGGAAGAGAAAGACCTCTGCAGACCAGACGGCAACAGACGGCCAAGCGGGTGATGATGCCGGTCCCGCTCCCGCAAAGCCACGCACAAGACGCAAGAAGACGACTACTGAAGAACCCGAAGGATCGCAACCACCCAAACCGAAACGTGCAAGACGCAAACAGTCGACTGCGCCGGAGGAGGGCGCGGCTAACGGTTCCGGTTCAGAGAAACCCGTGAGGCGACGTAGAGCTAGATCAGAAACACCACCAGACGCCGAACTACAAACGGTCGACCTGCAAAAACTTCGCATGGCCGATTTGACAAGGGACTTGCGGATCGGTAAAAAGTTCAGTCGACACGACGAACTTCGTGAGCGTGAGAAACAAAACCGCATCAAGCAGCAGCTTCGTGCCAGAAGTGGCAGTGCCTCTCCCGCACCCGGCTTGCTCCCCGACTTGCGCACCAAGATTAGCAAGTCTCCCGAAGCGTTGGCCCCACCACCGTCTGCCGGTCCCCAATTCCAGATTGTAGATGGTCAGATCGTAGTGAACCAGAGCTCTCTCGTCATGGATCGACATGCGCGAGATGCCGGAGGCGACGACATGGAAGTCGTAGAAGAAAATGACTTCACGCGCCTCGTCACGAGCAACAGCTACCTCTCAGGCTCCAAACTCCGCGGGCCCAACCACTGGACCCTCGAAGACACGGAACAGTTCTACAAGGCGTTGCGAATGATCGGCACGGACTTTGAGATAATATCCAAAATGTTCCCGGGCCGCAACCGCCGCCACGTCAAGATGAAGTTCAACCGCGAAGAACGCGTGGCGCCCGCCCGCATCACCGCCGCCCTAATGGGCGAGCGCCGCCTCAAACTCGACTTTGACGAGTACCAAAAACACACGGGAATGGAGTACGAATCCATCGAGTCCATCGAAGCCCAACAGCGCGCCCTCGAAGAGGAGCACGAGGCCGAGCAGAAACGCCGCGAGGAAGAACAGGCCGAAATCAACCGCAAGAAGAAGACTGAGCTTTGGGCCGACGACCCTGATGATGCGCCCAAGGAAACTACTGCCAAGGAGGCAGATCGTACTTCAGTTGGCATCACAGCCTAGAGTTTCTTATTTCTTATTTCTTTTTTTTTTTTCCTTTTTCCTTTTTGCGAGGCCAGTTCTTGACTTGCATGTATACTTGTATAAACCAAACACAACAAGAGATACCCGCCTACAACCAATCCATTTCACAAGGGACCAAACAGAACCGAAAAAAAAAAAAAAAAAAAAAAAAGACATGGTGGGTGGCGGTGAGGCAGGAGGCTAGTCGTATCGATCGGACCACGAAGACCGATTCGGTTGTCTTTATATTTTCGAGGCGCATGGAACGGCGGTGTTTTTTTTCTTTTCCTGCTTCTGCTTCTTACAGACAGTACATGAATAAAATTTCCAATTATTCAATTTTTCTGCCTGTGCAAGGTTTGGTTTTCAAAGTGCAATTGGGCCATCGAACTCGTCCAAATCATCTCCAGAGCTGTGCTGTACCTACAGTACGTGCGCTCCATTTTGGAATTCATGCACCTTGCTGCTTTTACGAATTCTATTCATCCCTGCCAGAACCCAGTTCCCCGTGGAAATGGGTAGCTCCTTGCCTCTGGTAGCTCGACCAACCGTTGAGCTCATGTTTAACCCTCTATACCAAGTGTCACTCCTCATCTAGTTGAGTTTTCGCAAGGGGAAAATGATCAATGGGCCTGGCCATAACTCGAATTTAGAGGTTCCCACACACAAAGTCGAGTCCCAAAGAACGGTCGCAGAATATATCCATCATTTGCATTAAAAAAACGAAGAGAGAGAAAAAGATTCCACCCTGTCCATCATAAAACCGTATGGGTTTGTCATAAAAACAGGAAATTTAAAATGAAAAGGCTTCGTCCAACTTCTCAGAGATATCTTCTCCTCACCTGTCCACATCCTTGACTTGTGTCCTCGTATTGCATTGTCGCCGGGTATGTTTAGTTCTGGGCTGGGTCGTCATCATCGGGCTGGTCGAAAAGGAAATTGGCGGCAAGCTCTTCATTCTTATCACACGCAAAGTAAGCCTGGATGACTTGGTCGCGGCTGAAGCCAAGGCGGCAAAGCTGAAAAATCTGTTTAGTATAAATTGATAATTACGAGAAAGGTTATGGATATTCTTACACGCTCGATAGCGTCACGCTCCTCCTCGGTCACGGCAATAGCCTGGGCGCCGGGGGGTAGAGGGACATCGTCATCGCCTTCTTCACCCAAGAGACTCAAAAATTGTTCGGGGTTGTTGGCGATGAGTTGGGCAAGCTGAGGGTTTCCGGCGCCTAGTTGTTGCAGGATAGGCTCGAGCATTTGTGGCTGCTGCTGGACAACTTGTCGAAGCTGTTGGAATTGAGCGTTGTTACGCAAAAAGTCCAAGTTGCCAAATCCACCCTGTTGGCCCGCAGCGGCGGCAGCAACCGCAGCAGCAGCAGCACCGCCACCGGCACCGCCGCGAGCGCCGCCGCCCTGCTGGGCGGCGAGATCGAATAGGTTAACAGAGTCGTCGGTGCCGGTAGCACCGGCAGGTGGGGCACCAGCAGCTGGCGCGGCGACGGCAGGGGCCGCTCTTTCTTCTATGTTGTCGGGAATTCCCTATCAAACACCGTATGAGATAAAAGTCGTCGACTAATCGAATGTGTGTGGCTGAGGCAACCTACCGTTAATAGATACTCGACAGCGCGGTCGGGATTATAGTATGCGGCGCGCATGGCAGCCTCGATCTGAGACCTCTCAAATCCCATAGCCTCCATATTCGCCACAGCCTCGTCCCGTTCAGATCCGACGGTCAATGCTGATGGGTCGTTGAACGCAGCATCAGGGGCGGCCGAGCGAACGGGGGTGGGCGTTGCACGGACAGGTTGGGCGGCAGGTTCCGGTGCGGGTGCGTTGGGGGCGACTGGGGTGCTCGTCACAGCTCGAGCGGGAGTAGCGGGCACGGCAGCGGCAGTACTTGAAGAAGCCGGGGTGGCCTTGGGCTGGACAAGGAGGTCAACAGAGTGAGCCAGGGGAGAGGATAGATCTAGGCTACATTAAGGGTAGAAGAGAGGAGTTTGCTACCCGACATACCTTATTCAGCATGCATACAACGAAACCCTTCTCCTCGATCTTATATGATTCGACCGTTGCGTCATCCTTGAGAATTTTCCCTATTTTTGGTCAACACACTATGCATTTTCGAGATTGGGATGATGGGTGAGTAGGCACCTGAATAGATGAGCTTCTGCTGTTTCGGGTCCCATCCCTTCTCCTGGGAGATCTTTTCCTTGACTGCCGAAATCTATGAATATTTGTCTGTTAGTAACGCGATCGTACACCTCGCAAGTCAAGCTGTATGGAGGTAAAAGGGCATATGCATCGTGGATTCGCGATCGAAGCCGGAGTGGCGAGAAGGAAGGAGAGGGACTGGGGCATCTAACAAGCTCGGAGGGCTCGATTTCGAGCGTAAACTTTTGTTGCGTGAGGTCCTAGAGAATCAACCAGATTAGCATACTGCTTCTTCTTTTCCTTCTCAAAAGCCACGATGCCATCGTTGGCGACAAAGAGGAGGTGAAGGTCAAGTAGAGGATAGGCGGCTCACCTTGAATGTGACCTTCATGATGGGCAATTGAATGCTATGGATGAGAGACGAATGGGGTTGTGGGAAATCGGCAGGAGGAGGGTTTTGTGATCGTATATGGAGACTTGGAGGGGCGAGGGCTGTTGGGTGGGAAAAAAAAGAGATTTCTCTCTGTAAGGTTGCAGCTGAGGCTGCGATCGTGGGGTTGTTTCTTTGAAGGTGGGCGGGGTTTTGGGATGTGTACGGAATACTCCGTAGGAGGGTCCTAATATTTTCTTCCACGTAAGTAGGTGGCCTAATTTTGGTGGCTTTGTAGTACTGGATCTCGTGTACGGACGGTGTACGGAGTACTCAGCCTCCTGGTCCAGGCACTATGAATCACGAAAATAAAGTGATGAAAATAAAATTAAAAACTAAAAATTGAATCGGGGGTGCATACGGTCAAGAATTAGAAGAAGAAAATCTGATAATAATAATGGCCAAATTTTTTCCTCTTTATCTACTCCGTACGGCGTATCTACAAGTTTAGTATTTCCTTCTCCCTCGCCCGCGAACAGTTTGTTTTGTATCCCAAGTAAATACTCCGTACACGATTTGAAATGTACTCCGTACAAGCCCATGACGCCGCTTGGGCGGTGGGGCAAAGCTCTGGTTGTTATGGGAGGGAAAAAGCTTGGGTAAACTCCCCTAGCTGCTTCCCTCGATGCCTACCACCTCGATATGGGTATGGGATTCCCCATCCAAAAGAGCTCCATTGCCTATTGATGAGGCTTCAATCTAGAAGAGAGGCATTTGGCCCTCGCAAGCACGCCAAATAACGCAAACCCCAACATATGTTCACTTCAAACACCAACAAAAACGATTCAACATGAACGATGTCTGCGACATTCTAGGTGTCAACCGCCTCCAGACAGATATGCACGCTCAGGCCTAGCTTGCATCGGGAAAAGACACCCCAACATTCCATCAGTTCTACCTACAGGAGACAAAGGCCCGGTGCCTTGGGCTGCCTAAACTCGAGACTACACCTCAGCCCCAGAATCTTCCATCAACGAGAGTTGAGTCGCACCCCCTGTCACCTGGCGGGGTAGTTCTTGGGCGCTCAACACACCTGTCAACAACCCCGCCAAGGGAAAAACTCTCCTCTTACAATGTCAACAAACACAGGAAGAGTCACGTGGCCACGCGCCACAGGCGCCCGAAACCCCTATGCCGACCATCAATGAAGTTTGGTCGAAATGGACACTGGACGACGTCCAGGCTGCGGTCTCCGTTGGGGGAGATCTCAAAACACTAATCTGGGGGATGGTGCAAGCCATCCAATCCCTCGAGCCCATGTTCAAGAAACTCAAAGAAGTGGAGAAGACCCGCGACGCGAAGAACAGAATAACGGAAAACCCTCCTGGGCTAAGGTCGCCTCACGAAAGAAAAGAACAGTTCCCGACGGCCATAAAATATCGGAAATTATCGTACGACCGGACAAGGATGAGCCGGAAATACGAACCAGGAGCGCAGCTTCGACCCTACAGGCAGTGAAAGCGAAGATTGGAAACACCGCGGAGGCGGCCAGACGACTCCCAGATGGCGACTCGGCACTACGAGTAGCAGCAGGAAAGGAGGCAGAGATCTTGGAAGAGAGAGAATGGATCCCTGTTGTGTATGGGAAGAAAGCAAAGGTGGTAAAAGGTGAACTCAAAGTACTCATCAAAAGCATCCCAGCGAAGGTACTGGACGAGATAAGCGACGGCCAAGTCCAGAACCAGACGAAAGCACTCCAATCCACCAAAAAACTCGGGAGAGATGCATATGGGACTATCCTGTGCAGGGTCCCCAGCTTACGAATCGCGTCAGAGATGACCAGAGAAGGGGTGGTATTCAAAGATGAAATATACAGATGCGAACCCTTCTGCGAACAGGGAAAAGCCAGGCAGTGTTACAACTGTCTAATGGGGACATATTGCCCATCAGTGCCACAGGGACCCAAGGTGTGTCCGTTGTGATAAAAGAAAACACCAAGGCGACTGCCAAGGACCAAAATGCGCCGACTGTGGAGGGAAACACCCTGCAATCGCAAAGTCCGTCTGCCCAGTCGCTCAGGAACATCAACGAGTTGCGATCAGAATTTTCAGAGACCGGCCGCGAACCTTCGATAAACCAGTGAGCCAGACCCAGAAAGAGGTAATGGAAACTCAACAACCATCAACCCCTTTAGCAGAAGAAACAAGGCCCACCATACCAGAGGGAGAGATTGAAGCAGACGACGTCGGATACGAGACAGCAGCGGAAGAGACTATCAGCGAGACAATCGAAACACCCGACGAAACAGACACGGATAACCACACGGCTGAGGACCTATGTCAGACCACCCCGAAAGCGCCTGGACATGCTAAGACTCGCGCAATGACACAAAGGCTCCGAAAACCGCAGGACAGACGTTTGACCGCGAAAGCGCTCGAACTTCGGAAGGAAGAGAAAAGAAAACAGACCCCCAAAACCTTATGTATGGTGAAAGGCATCAGAGTGGTAACGTGGAACATGGCGAAGAGACACCCTTGCGGCGTAGAAGCCCTAGAGGACGACTGAATTGATGTTATCCTAAGACAAGAAGTTCCCATAAAACAGACGGTGAAAGACACTTTGGGAGGCGGATCAACCAGCAAATTCTTCAAGGTCTGGGGAGGCGGAAGGACAGCTATTTGGATACACAAGAGGAGGAACCAGACAACGTGGAGACCGATCCTGGAAGACAAAGACGTTGTAGCCATCGAAATTCTAGGGATAGAACGCTACTCCGTCTACTTCCCCCAGTACAGTAGAGACTGGCAGACTCCACTGAACAGCCTAATGGGAAGGGAGATACCAGAACGGGCCCTCGTAGCGGGGGACTTTAACCTTCACCACCCGATATGGAGCGGAGACGAGGACCGCTACAGCCTTGGAGCAGGAACCCTCCTGGACCTAGCCTGTAAATGGAATTTGGAACTAACCACAACGCCTGGAGAGCCAACATGGTTTCGTCAAGGATACCGCCAGTCCACCCTAGACCTGATATGGTGCTCGGCAACCATACGCAGGAGATTTGAAGGAGCGTGGGAATGGGTTGGATCAGACCACACTCCCCAGCTTGCAACAGTGTGGCCAACAAGAAATTCCGAACCACGAACGGAGACGAAAGAGAACTGGAAACTGATGGATCCGGAAAAAGTCGCAGAAACATTAAGGGGATGGGACACGGGATGGGCTACCACCCCAGACCAACTAGAGGCAGCAACGGAACATTTACTCCAAACCCTCCAAGATACCAGAAAAAAACTGGTACCAAGGTCAAAGCATGCATACGGACGACGAAGCAGCGCCTTCTGGAGCCATAGAACTGTCAACTCCACGAAAAATCTACGACGAGCAGAACGACGTCACAGAAGGTTGCGCTGTGAGTGGAGCGAGGAACTGCTCCGAAAAGCCAGAGCAGAGCAGGCGAAAACCCTCCGGGAAGAGAGCACAAGGCAGTGGAGGGAAACAACAAGCAAAGCGACGAAGGACAGCCGCAGTCTCTGGCAACCAGTCTCTTGGGGGAAATCACGCAGCCACATACCAACAGAACAGGCGCGGATCCCAGACCTTCTCGGCGAAGGAGAAACTACACCAGCACACACCCCAGAAGCAAAAGCCAGAGTCCTGGCAGCCCGATTCTTCCCGAACGTAGAACCCAAAGAACCTCCACGGCCCAGTACGAGGCAGGGATGGATAAGAGCAGAAGTCCCAAAGGTAACGACAGAGGAAGTCAAGAGAGCCCTAAACCGGTCCCAACCATGGAAAGCGCCAGACAAAGATGGCCTCCCAAACGGATTCCTGAGGGCAGGAGGCGAATCAGTCGTTGAAGCCATCAGAAGGATCGCAACAAGCAGCCTAGCACTAGGCTACTACCCAAAAGCTTTCCGAAAGGCCAAAGTGATCGTCCTACGGAAACCAGGAAAGACAACATCACACCAAGTACTTCATCGGTGGGCCAACCTCGTTGAGCTCCGTGGGCTTCGGAACGAGATTGAGCGTTCCCAAAGCTATCGATACGCTCTGTTATGAGCTTGGGAGAACGAACTCTGGGATTCTTGGACCCTGCATCGGGGCACAAGTAAAATTCATGGCAACAACTCCTGAGTGTAGAATGGCGTGGAGTTACCACGAATGAACACGGGGAGAGTTAACGAACACATGACTTCGCTTGTTTTCGGAGATGGTGGGAGGTGTGACCCTGCTTGTTGACAGACAGAGGAAACTTGTTTCAGAGCCAATGAACAATGTGTTGAGGCAGTCTACACTACCTTTCAACACCGGTGAGCCTTGCTTCTCACATCCTAGTAGTCCCTGAATCACCGTCTGCCACACACCATAGCCACCATATCACTCGCACTCCATTAATGTAGTGGGGTGAATTTAACCGTCAATTGGTACACCTTCACATCGTACTCTGGGGGTACCTCTTTATTACCCCCTTTACTTATTAGGTCATGTTCGATCAGTTCATTCCCTATTGTCATCTGGCCAACAAAGGGCGACGCGAGGAAGTGGATGAGCCGAAGATGATTGACCGTAGGGAAGGTGTGTGCGACAATGGGCTCGTAAGTGCCCTCCAACGCCTTTTGTCCCTGTGAATTGTTAGCTCAAGCTGAGAAGCTTGGAACCTGACGTACCTTGATCATCTCTAAGCTTATTGTCAAATAATTCTTCAGTGATGCCTAACTCCGTTAAAAAAGAGATTCATTAAACCGAAGCTATCGGTACGTACTAATTTATTATCTCTGTCGCAGTATTTACAGCAATGGCTGGCCTGGCCAGCCCCACACAAGCTTGAGCCAAACGCGCAGTTGCCAGCGTACTCCGTACATGTTCTTTTGAAGGTACCCCGTACGGAGTACATAGGTAACAAATTCGTCTAACAAATTACGATGGTTCCCATCCATCCAACCATAGCACATTTCTAGCTTGGGTGGGCTAAGGACCGCCCGGCGGATATATTACATGCCTAGAAATTAAGCCTCTGAATGCAACATAATTTGTTCGGACTCGCAGCACGAGGCTTTGGGGTAGTCGGTTGTGAACTTTGCCTGCTCCGCCAAATTAGAGCAATATCATGGACAGCCCAATCCCTTTTTTCTCAGCAATTGTTGCAGGTGCTATTTCATTAGTAGCTGTATTTGGCCTCTTTCGGGCTGTCAGGGCACTACTACCGACTCGAGTTGGCCCCTCAAAGGCCCTCCAGAATGCGCACATACAAATCCTGGTTCTTGGGGATATCGGCCGAAGCCCGCGAATGCAATATCACGCCTTAAGTATCCAAAAAAGAGGCTACCCTGTTGATCTTGTAGGGTACAAAGGTCAATACTACGCAATCCCTAAATCTTCCATAGATATAGCTGACCCTCAAGAACCAGAAACCGATTGCCATCCGGACTTAGTTCAAAGTCATCTTGCGTCCATCTATTCCCTGCCCAGAACGCCAGAGTGGCTATTGAGGCGGAATTTAGGCCCCTTTTCACTGTCAGCCCCCATTAAGGCGATCTGGGGCACCCTGACTTTATTCACGACTCTCTGTTATAAGACACCACCAGCTCGCTGGATCATCATACAGGTATGAACTCCGGGTTCTAAAGGGCACACAAGCTTCCCCACGGAACCTGTCATCATCGCCAGGCATCTCCCCAAGCTGACGCAAGGATAAGAATCCCCCATCAATACCAACTTTACACGTTGCTTTGCTCGTATCATGGCTCCGCGGGTCCAAGCTTATGGTTGACTGGCATAACTATGGTTGGTCCATAATGGCTATCTCGAGGGACCCAACCAGCCCGCTCGTGCGAATGTATAAGTCGTACGAGTGCTTTTTTGGTCGCCATGTTCCCCATACAAACATAACGGTCACCAACGCCATGGCCCGTCAACTCGCCAACAGGCCATATTCAATCGCATCTCCCGTTCTCACCATGCATGACCGGCCAGCTGCTATATTTCAGCCTATCGCTACCGCCGAGGAGCGTCTTGCGGCTCTTTCGAGTATCGAAGTCACACGCCCCATTGCTAAGAGCATCGGGAACCAAACGACGCGTCTCATCGTCAGCAGCACATCATGGACACCCGACGAAGATTTTAGCCTCCTACTAGATGCGCTGCTAGAGTATGCACGGAAAACGGATTCGCTGCCTGACGAAAACCGACCAAACCTTCTCGCCATCATCACGGGAAAAGGCCCGCAGAAGACCTATTACGAGAGCCGTATTCACGAACTTACTACTGCCGGCAGGCTTCCTAACATTAAAATTCAAACGGCCTGGCTCTCGACAAGAGACTACGCTACCCTGCTAGCCTGCGCTGATCTTGGGGTATGCCTCCATAAATCTAGCTCTGGAGTTGATCTTCCCATGAAGGTCGTAGATATGTTTGGCACAGGCCTTCCTGTCGTCGCATATTCCGACTATGAGAGTTTCAACGAGCTTATCAAAGAAGGTGTAAACGGCGTGGGATTCCGCACATCGCTAGAACTTGCGGCTACGCTCGAAAGATTGCTTGCTCCTGACCGAAAACACGAGCTTCACGCCTTGCGACAGGGTGCCACCCGCGAAGGTAGTCGGCGGTGGGACGATGAGTGGGATGGGATTGTCGGCGCTGCTCTGGGGATTGTGTCGAGTAATTGATGCTTACAGAGCCCTCCTCTCTCTGATTCCGTTCAATGAACGGACTTGTATGCAAATAGGTTGTCTGTGGGCTATGAAGTTTCAAGGCAATCCGCCATTTCAATGCGGCCACACGAGCAAGACTAACATAACAGTTCTTCTATTTGTCAGCCCACGATTATTGACAGTCCAACACTGCTAGGCCGAGGCGAACTAGAGAGGTTTTCCTAGACGCCTGTCTTGATAATAACATTTCTGTTCGGTAATTTGCGATGCTGGAATTGGTCGGTTTTGCCTTTTTGATTCACTAAAAAGAGACGTACTCGGATAGGTGTATTGATGCCAGCAATGCGTACTTCAATCCTCGCCGAGGCTTTCCCTGACGCATCTTCGACACCTCTTTCTAAACTCTTTATTCTTTCCGTCGCGATCATCCCGTAACAATCGCGCGGCCTCTACATTGGCGGGGGACTCATCATTAGGGGTGTAAAAAAGGCTGACAACACTAAGAAGGATGGTCTCGGGGGTCTGTACGGGACTCCATCGTTCCGATGCGGCCTCATAACCGAATTGATCTTCTTCGGGTGGGTGCAGAATCGAAATGCATAGGCTTCCGTCTGCGTAAATGTTTGGATGAAATGGGATAGGGTTTTGGAATGTTAACTTTGGTGGCATGAGAGGATAGTCAGAGGGGAACTCGAGGTGGGCGCGGAAATTGCCACCTACATAATAGCCATTGGTGGAATGTCAGTCGAACAGCTCGGCTCGGGATTCTAGCTTGAATTCGAGAGCATCGCATGGGATAAGGGAGTAGTAGGGGGGGGCTTGGGTCTTGCGTACCTCCGTAATACTGGCAGTCATCATTGATCATGAGCATGACTTCCCACTCAAACACGTTTCTGTCGTTTACCAAACCGCAAGAGATGCCGGGTATATCTTTGCCCCGTTGCATCTCCTTGAGTTGGCGCTGGAGGAGAGCGCCAGCGGCCGACGTAGACGACGAACTCATTCTTGCTGTTTCCACTCAACCCGATTAGACACTCTTCTCTTTTCTAAAGCGTGCCTAATGGCCGGCAACAGAAATGCCTTCTGTTCTTCTTAGTTGGAATATGGAATAGGGCCAGAAGGCTTGGTTTCGATGCCGCGGGTTCGAAACCTAATGTCGCAGAATGGTTCAATGCATATATTTGTAATAGCCTTTACAGTTCAGCAGTTCGCAAGTAAATTGCTCTCATTCTTATGAAAACAAGCCAGTGGTCGTGTGCAGTAGGGTAGGTGATTTTGCACGACGGCGGTTGTGCGATTTAGTGCTCTTGCGGTGTTTCGATGGTTCAAGGTGGGGGAAAGGTGTGGTGGGGTTCCAGTGTGTTCGTTTATAAACTGGTTGCTGCCCTGCCTGTCTGTCATCGGTAGTGGGGTGGGGTCGGGCCAATCAGAACTACATATATACAAAGTAAACTATGTACGGTGTATTCAAAATATTATTACCCTGTAATCAAGTCGGGGATGGCTCCTCGCAGAAATCCTGGGCCCTGGGCTCTGGCCTGCCGATGATGGCCCCGAAGCAAGTTATATTGAAATCGAAATACCGGCTCATATCATAACATCTTGATCTCCAACTTATTACTTCAAAGCCTAAACCTTTGGCGTAAATAAGAAGGTGCGACAACTTCCATCCGCTATGCGGCTCGAGTAACTCAAGGCAAAGTATATTCGAAGGCTTTTGCGATGTTAGGTTTGGCCGAGATGGCGGGGTGGCAGGAACCAGTCACCATGTGACTGCTGACAAAACGGCATCGCCTTTGGCGAGGCTTGGACGGCAAATATTTATAGGGATCGCGGACAAGTCGCTCATGAATGAGGTTTTGCAAATACGCTTCCTTCTATCCAAGTCCAAGATGTCTGCAGTTGGCCCGCCTAACGCATTTGGAGGTTTGGCGCTTTGTGCATTGCCAGAGGCCAGCCAGGCCAGGCCAATTCATGAGATGGCGATGGCGTAAGCACAAATATGGGTGAGTCTGGTGAGTCTGTAAACTTCTCACTTTTTAGACGTACCAAATCCATTAATTCCCATCATAGCAAGCATGTCGTCTTCGTCATGCTCGTCTTCGATCCGTATATCATCGCCGTAGTCAACCTTCGCTCGGTTCGCGGCTTCGCGTTCCTTTCGCTTCCTCTGTTCATGTTCCTTTTTCTTCTTGCGTCGCGCCTCGAGCTCCTTCTCCCTTTCATGGACCCGTAAAGCTAAGCGGTCCTCAAGGCTTGTCGCGTTCTCCTCTTCGAGATCTTTCAGTCGCTGTATGTGGTAGTCGATTCGTGCATGAACCTCTTCCGCAGTTGCTCGCTTCACCTCGGTCTTCTGCCCCGAGTTGATAAGATGTTGAGTAGTGTTGATGTGCTCAACGAACTGCTTGGTATCGCGAAACGTAAGGTCACATGATTCGCAATAAAACCCGGCACCTCGACCGCGTTTTCCAACACCAGCCCCGGCAGGAACAAGTTGCGTCTTGCCAACAAGATTACTAAAGTCGAGGATGGACCGTCGAGCTTCGGCGAATGATTCATTTCCTGTTAGCGGTGTGTGGTATTTCTTTCCCGCAAGTTTTGCCTCGTATCGTGCTTTCGCTTCCTCTCTCTCCCTATCCTCTCGCTGCTTTGCTTTCGCGGCATATTCATCAAGGTCGTACTTCTTCCGAAAGTCAGTATCAGCGACAGGGGCGTTGTATGCTCCCTTCTTCAACTCAGCCATGGCCTGGTGTCGCAAACAGGCTCCTCCTAGTTGGAAATTTATGAGTTTCACGATATTCTACCGAGTGGGTCTTCTTGTTGGCTCTTTCAGAGGATGAATGAATTGAATTGAATTGGAACTGTTTACGCTTACGTGATCGTGTGCACTATTCTTATCTAATCGCGGAGCTGCTAGTGGTCCGTGCTACTGGGAGTACCTAGGAAAACCCATATCGCTGGGAAGAAAAACCTATCGTAAAATCTTGGTTCACTTTGCCTAGAAGGTGCCCTCTGGCCGGGGCCTCCGTTGGGGAAGAGAATTGTACGCAGAGCAGCAGAGCAGGGGAACGAAGAGAACTGTGGGTGTGCGCGTTGGTGCGCTGTTAGCCGTTCTGGGGCGCTGCCTCCTTTTGCAGGCTCAGGGCGAGTCGATATTCGTGGAGTCTTCCTGTGGCGAGTAGCCATCGAATGCTCTCCGGGCATCGCGTCCGGTAGTCTAGTGCTTCGTATAGGTCTTCCCTGTTTTCTATGGGGGGGGGGGGGTGGTCTCTGTTTTCCAGTTGGCATTCTAAAATGATATGCGCTGCTGTTTTGTATTGTGCTAGTCTTCCTCTTCGACAGTCGCACCCTCTTTCAGAGGACTTGGATAAACTTGTAACAAAACTACTCCGTAGAGCTGTACCAAGTACAAGCTTGCGGCCCACTTTAAGCAGTAGGGCCTGTTTCTGAAAGTTGAAGAGCATGTTGGCGGGGTGTGGTGGGGTTCAGCTTTTTTTTCTTATTCTTTTTTTGTCATGTCTACGTAGTGAGCAATCAGCTTCTACACATAACTTCTTTCGTTATTCAGTGGGAAAGCTTGTAATATCATCCATTCTATTCGTCTGATCAAACCTGAAGTTGCCGGATATAGGGAGACAAATATCACCAGCGAGATGCTTTACCTCATAGGCTTAGGTCTTTCAGACGAGACTGACATAACAGTCAAAGGCCTTGAGATTGTGAAGAAGGCCTCTCGAGTGTATCTTGAGGCCTATACCAGCATTCTCTTGGTCGACCAAGCTACTCTTGTCAGTCGTAATCAATTCATGCTAGCTGGCTATGCCCTTGAGCCGTTGCAGATGGTTATGGAATCTAGGCTGACTTGCTGTCGGATGTCTACAGGAAGCTTATTATGGTCGTCCAGTCATCATCGCAGACAGAGAAATGGTTGAATCCAATAGTGATGAGATACTGAGAGATGCAGCAACCGAAGATGTTGCATTTCTTGTCGTCGGAGATCCCTTTGGGTTTGTTTTTTTCAGACCGTTGATGCCCAATGGAGATGCTAATGGAGCATACCTAGTGCAACGACACATACAGATCTCGTCATAAGGGCACGAGAACAGTCTATACCAGTTCAAACGATACCAAATTCATCCATCATGTCGGCCATTGGCGCTGCAGGTCTCCAATTATACAACTTCGGCCAGACTGTGTCGATGGTCTTCTTCACAGACAACTGGAAACCCTCGTCATTCTATGATCGTATCAAAGAAAACAGAACAATCGGGCTCCATACTCTAATTCTCCTGGATATCAAGGTGAAAGAGCCCAGCTTGGAGAATCTAGCGCGAGGTAGAAAGATATATGAGCCGCCACGGTACATGACCGTTGCCCAATGTGCTAGCCAGATGCTTGAAATTGAAGAGGTTCGGAAGGAGGGCGTTTACACACCACAGAGTCTCGCAATCGGTGCTGCTCGGGTAGGTAGCAAGACTGAAAAATTCGTTGCTGGCACACTCAAACAACTGTGTGATTCGGACGGACTTCTTGGTGCCCCTCTTCATTGTATGGTTTTACTTGGACAACGGACTCATGACCTGGAACATGAATATGTACGTTCATTTGCTATTGATCAGGGTATATGGGACGAAGTTTGGAGGAATCAATATGCCATCCAGGGTTAAATCAAATGGGAGACCTATTGAATAGGCTAGCTGTACGTTTCTGTCATCAAGGGAGTTTGTTGGCACCTACGATTGTCTCTTTTAAAAGCCAGGATCACCTAGTAGGATATGCGTAGCCTCAAGCACTTTGCAGATAGGGTACACAGGGTTTATTACCTTCGATCATTACATGGAACAGTCCACTACTATGAAAATACTATGGAAATATAATTGGTTTCCTGATGTAACACGTGTGCTACAAGGTACAAGACATATATTAATAGGAGGTCAATCAGAAGCCAAGTACTAAGTTTATACTGCATGGCCATCCCGCAATATCACACGCTCTCTTCTTCGGCTTGGGGCATCGCATGGACAGCGCTGATGGTAAGTTTGGCGGCTATCCATGACTTTCTGACTACGCGAGATGTTCCATTCTTTGAGTGTGATCTTACAGAACCACTACGCCTAAACGACAACCCAATATCAAAGAGGAATAGTGTGAGAGTTTACCAGTACAAGTATACTGGACCATATTGTAATTCAGCTGGTCGAAGACACATTTGACCGTTACTCAGGAACTGCGGATACAAGTCTTCCCCTTTTTCAGAATGTGGACAAAATAGAGCTCTTGGGAAGGAACAAGCCGGATGATCGTTCAGCGGCCTAGAGCTTCCCCGATGCGTTTAGGGCATTCTCCCCATGCAAAAGGACACACCAGCCCGCGCCCCCAGGTCCATCATCACCAACGACGACTGCTTTGAAGCCACCCTGGGTACGAGCAAATTCAACAACCCTATCGTCAAAAGTTCCAGGTTGGAGCCAAACAGCTGGTATCCCAAGATCACGCGCCTCCTGGAGAACATTAAGTGTAACAGCTGGTGCAGTTATGATCGACACAGATGTTTCCTTCGGATTTTTGAGTTTGGACAGAGATGATAGCACTGGATAACTCCCATCCCCGACAGTAATGCTGGTTGCTGTGGGGTGGATGGGAGTTACGGAGAGGCCATGCTGGAGGTACCAGGCGAAAACTAGAGCAGAGGGTTGGCATGACGATCATAGCAAACAGCAGGGACAATATCCAGGTTGTCCAAACAAGTGTCTTATGATGTATAACTATACCTTTATATCCAAACTTTTCCGTATGAGAGCTCGCTCCCACAACGGCAAAGAATGGCGAGGTAAAGAATGCACGAGCACTGGCTTCACTTGACATTGCTCCTAAATATCGGTTATGATTATTCTTAACGCATTGGCTTGGCCCTTGGTTGGCTATGCCCCGGCCTTTTTTTTTTTTTTTTTTTCGTTCTTTTTTTTATCGGATTGGTTTGGCCGTTATGTCGGCTATACCCCGGCTACACGTATTTCTGGAGGAAAAAACCAATTGTCGCTTCTGCCCAGTGATCCTCTTTTCCTAGGTACTCCCAGTAGCCCGGACCACTAGCAGCTCCGCGATTAGATAAGAATAGTGCACACGATCACGTAAGCACGTAAATACCTAGATTCATTCATTCATTCAAACAACCCCGCCAAGTATTGCTTGATTTTTTAGTTAGGTTGACGAGAGGTTTTTCTTCCCTTTCGAGGGTTTTCCTTGGTAGATACGGTTTATGGGACCCACTTAGTATAGTCCCCGCCCAAACATAGCGGATAGTGCACACCTTAGGTAAGACACGCCAATAGAATCAGAATCAGAATCAGAATCAGAAGTATTGCTTGATGCTTCACCAAAGATACTAAATAGAATCTGCACTACTGGGCCAATTATTTGCCACGTAGACAACCAGCTTGCATTATTTCATTGAGCATCTGATCCAATCTTGCCATGCGTTTTTATCATCTTTTATTTCCTCCCTGTCTTGGTCTCTGAAATTAGCTCTTGAATTCGTCTGGTTTGGGAGGGCCTTGTGTGTGGCTAGGGCTTCTTCTCTCAGCCACAGCGACCTGTGGCGCGTAGCACTCAGTTCCATCAAGCAATTTTCACCACATCGATGGCCGAGGACATTGACCTACACAGACAGGGTTGAATAATAGCCGTCAGCTTCTTGTCAAACTTTTTCCCTCGTGCAAGATCAAGGTCAGTGATGTCGCTCTACCACGAGGCGGCACAGGCTTTGACGGCGCCGGACAAGGGGGGCAGCTTCAAATCACGAGTGTTTAAGAGCAAATTGAAATCACCGCCCGCCCAAGTTTATGCCCTTGCGCTCGAAACTTGCAAGTGGAGCGAGGTGTTAAAAGAAGTCGTCGAAAAATCGGAACTCTTGAAGAAAGAGAGAAAGGTACATGACATGGCATCTGCGTCTGCTCACAATCTAGGCCTTGGGCCTCAACCTAGAGCTGTTGGTAATAGCTAACAATTACAATAGCTCACACCAGTCCTAGCTCTCCTCCTAGTTCATGATTTCCTTCTAGCCAAGGGAGGCATTGCTTTGCCTTCTTCACATGGTCTACGGGCTGCAATCGAACACCACAAGGCTCGCCTATCATCTGAATTTACAAGAGCAAGAATCCGAAGAAAGCATGGCACACTCGAGGCCTTCAAGGCGGCCATCAATGATGAGTTCAAGCCCGAAGAGGCAGGGTATCCTCGGTGGGTACGAATCAATTCACTGAAAACCACTGTCGAGGACCAGCTAGAAAGCACATTTGCATCGTTCCAAAGAGTCTTGTCACTCGGTGAACTACTTGCAAAGCCAGCCTGCATCTACATCGACGAGCATGTCCCGAACCTGATAGCCGTATCGCCCGGGTCCGATGTTACCAAAACGCCAGCCTATGTTTCTGGCGCGCTTATTCTTCAGGACAAAGCGTCATGCTTCCCGGCTTACCTACTCGACCCACGGGCCGAAGACGGTGATGTGGTAGATGCTTGCGCAGCGCCGGGAAACAAAACCACGCATCTGGCAGCCATCATGACGGAGCACAAGCCGGAAGTGGGTGCTCGAGACTCGAAAATATTTGCTTTCGAAAAGAACTCGGGGCGTGCCGTGACCCTGTCCAAGATGGTCGAGAGGGCAGGCTCTAAGGCCATGACACGCATCGGACTCGGCCAAGACTTCCTCAAGGTGAAGCCCGATGACTCTACTTACCGTGACGTGGGTGCGCTCCTACTAGATCCTAGTTGCTCTGGCAGTGGTATCGTAGGCCGTGACTCGGCACCGCCCTTACATCTTCCGGCATCCGTCGAAAGCGTCGGCAATAAGCGCAGCGCCGGCGCCCGGTCCACGACTGCCCCGCCCACCGCAGACCAGAACAAGGATAGCAATTCTCGAAAACGTAAAAGGGAAGGGTCAAAGGACGATGCGGCCAACTTTACCATGGACGATGACGGCAACGTGGAGATGTCAACATCAGAGCAAGACTTTGACGCGAGGTTGCGGGCGCTCTCATCCTTTCAACTCACACTCCTTCTCCATGCCTTCCGTTTCCCGGCGGCCAAGAAGATTACGTACTCGACATGTTCGGTGCACGCTGAGGAGAACGAGCAGGTGGTTATCAAGGCGCTCCAGTCGGACATTGCGAAAAAGCAAGGTTGGGAATTACTGCCACGCGCCAAGCAAGTACGCGGGATGAGAGATTGGGATGTGCGCGGATCGGTCGAGGCTTCGAACGGAAATGCGACGGTCGCCGACGCCTGTATCCGGGCTTACAAGGACGACGGGCGCGGTGTCATGGGCTTCTTCGTAGCTGCCTTTGCCCGCAGGGTTGACGGCAATACCGGAGAAGACGGCAGCGATGATGGGCCGTACGTACGAGACCAGGATGGCGCAATCATCCGCGACATGCTGGGCATGCCCTTGCTCAAGTCAACGGGGCAGTTTGTATCGATGGAGAACGGTGCAGAGCAGGGTAGTGGGGACGGCGGGGACGGCGGGGACAGTGAGGATGATAAGGAAGATGAAGAGGACGATGAAAGTGACGAAAGTGAGACCAGTAGTTTGGGTGGTGATGATACGGACAACAATTCTTCAAGTGCGTCACCCGCCAAGAACAACCCGGCTGGCAACGACGGCAACCCGAGAGGCTCTCGACATGGGCGACAGGACTCTAGAAGTTCAGAAGACGAGTGGGCTGGTTTTGACGATTGAAATACAAGCCGATTTGGGAGGGGGGGAAGGGGAGGAAGAAGAGGGCCGATCGCGAGGTCACAGTGACAATACCTTTCATTACGGTTCCCCCATACTCGGTATAGTTCGCATATGTCGTGTACCCCACGATAAGACCGTGCAGACGAGACGATAGCGCAAGATAAGATACCCGCTGCCATCCAGCCTTGTTTTCTTTCTTTTTTTCTTCAGCTTCCGATGCGACAATGCGAAGGCGTCGTGTTGGGGTTCGCGTATGCTGTGATGGACTGTCGAAGGGTTGGAAAGGTTATTGAGAAGTCGTCCGAGGAGCAGCCGCCGCCGGAGATTTCCATTCCGCCTGCTATCGTCGGTGCCGGTACGCATTGGGTTGTTCTTGTTCCTCTTGCTGCTTCGGCGGTATTTGCTGTGGCCACCGTGCTGGTTTAACTCGGGTCTGATTAATTATCTCATGGCTACTTGTCTGTCCATTTAAGAATAAGACGCGGTAACGGTATCCAAACGCCACGCGCGCCACGAGGAACACCTTTGCAAGCGCCATGTCTCAATCCCAACATGTGAAGATTCCTCTTCCTCCCCGGCGTCCCGTCTACGAGTGCAATACAAGTACAGTCGCTTTGCCAAATGTCGCCATCCAGATTGCTATTAAGCTGTAGTTACAGATTCAGGCAAGAACCAAATGGTAAAAATAAAATGCTGCAATGGGGAACAAAAAAAGTAGAACCAGAGCACAGAAGGAGCCGTGTACAGCGATGCATCAACAAAGGTCGAGTTTGTTTGCGGCTTCAAGTCGGACCTCGAACCTGGGCGCCTGTGTTTTCCCCAGACATCGCCGATGATCTCCCTTATTCGTACGATGCTATACTCCGTAAGCTCGCCACAGATCTCTCTTCCAAACACGATCCGGCAAAAAAAAAAGTCCATGGCCCGAAAGGGTGTGCCTTCAAACTTTCCAAAGCCATGGGCATTTCAGAGGGCTATAAGAAACAAATAAAGCACAAAAGGGAGGGAACCTTTCAAGAGGGGGGGAAGGTGCGTCAACCCTGATCTGGCTAGATGAAGGGTTCGACGGCTCACGACCCAATGACGCCGACCCAGAAACGATGGCACTCTGGCACGACTCGCCTCAAACAAGAAAAGAAGCCCGTCCGTCCACTTTCCTCCCCCGCCATCCCCAGTTGGTCGTCTGTGGAAATTGCCATTCGAAACCAACAAGGTGAAAAAAAAAAGACCCCCCCCAAAAAAGACCAAAAATATATCCATGTCGGCTCACGGAACCATGTCTTCCTTCTTCTGTCATTCCACCCTCACCTGCTCCAACCATACAAGGCCATGTAAGATCTCACCATCCCCACCATTTGTGACCAGAGCACGCCCGGATTGCCATACTCTTTTTCCCCTTTGGTTTATCCTTCCTTTCCCTATCGGGCGTGTTCCCGTCCGGTACCGCACAACGTAGAAACATAAGAGGGGGGAACAAGTTCCTTTCTCGGACGCTGGGAGAGAGAGAGAGGAGGGGGGTGGGTGCTCTGCATCTTACCAAGATTGGGCCGTATATTAGTTCCAGAGTTTCTAATATACCGACGACCCTTTGCAAACGACGGGAGGGGGGAGGGCGAGGGCGAAAGGGGAAACGGTGAGGGGGTTAAAACAACACCAAAAGGACTGCTCCCTCATTGGAGCCAAAATGATGATAATGACCCCCCGGCTTATATCACGATAAAAGATTATGGTTCATAGGCCGTCAAGTGCGTAAAGAGAGAAAATACCCCGAAACTGCATCCAGCATCCAGCATCCAGCATCCAGCATCCAGCCTCTTCGGATCAGGAAGATGAAAGATCAGCCGTTTGACCGAGCGGCCTGCGCAGCCTGCGCACTAATCCTCCGTATGGGGCCTTGCAACTTGCCTCGTATCCTCCAAAATGGCTATTCCGTACTCCGTAATTTTACTCGAGAAGCCTAAGCTGTCATATTTCCCTCTGTTATACTCCGTAGACTCCTTTATTTGGGCTCAGCCTACCAATTCGCATAGTAGTTTACCCAAATGAGCCCTAGGACAGGCAACGTCGCAGCGAGCCTTGGGGCCCTCTTCCATTCCTCCAATGGAATGGCCAGAAATGCAAAAGGGATCTGTGTTTATCGCCGAAAAATACTACCTTGACATGTTGTCCAGTCCACCCCTTCTTCCCCCTGGTCTACAAGTACGGAGTAGTTTATTGCTAGGTACTAAAAAAAGGACCGTCATGATTAGGACAATTGTTCAATGCTGCATATCCACGG
Source organism: Graphium sp. VPRI43844 (assembly GCA_019925285.1). Classification (NCBI taxonomy): domain Eukaryota; kingdom Fungi; phylum Ascomycota; class Sordariomycetes; order Microascales; family Graphiaceae; genus Graphium; species Graphium sp. VPRI43844. The sequence goes on along the minus strand of JADHKT010000023.1, from coordinate 201,117 downwards.
GAGCATTCGCCATGGACTGGGACCCTCACCGTTACATCAGGTCTCGCCAGTTGACTCTTTACGCGCACATGAAACTCGCACCGAAATAAGACGGAATGATGGCAATTAACGGCCTGGCCAGCCAGCCAGCCCAGAGGTAGTCTTTCACCCCCCCCCCCCCCCTCCCCCGTTTGTCCTCCCCCGCATCGTTGACAAAATCGCAGTGACAAGTACAGACTACGTGTACGGAGTACTCCGTATGTTTTTGAGAGATGACGACGAGGCAGCTGGAGATTTGCATTGCTGGTGGAGAGGAGACGGCGGGGCAACGAGGTATCGATTCCCTGACTACGGAGTACATAGACGGCCTTGTTCTCAGCCGCGTCGATCGGCCATGGCTTTTTCGGCGGGGAAGCAAGGAAGCAATGGAGCTTCGGTATCCATACGCCGACCAATTCTTCAGTGTCCTCCGTAATACAATCGAGCAGGATGACGAGTCGTCAAGTCAAACTCGCTAGCAGCAGAAATCAGACCAACCAGATATCGAAAGAAGCTTCCCTGGCCGTGGCCGTGGTTCTTGTTCGTAGGCTAGATGAAGCGAGTTTCATGCAAGTTGGCGCCTCCAGAACCAGCTTTTGGCCAACTTGAAAACCCTGACAATACAATCCCTAAAGGGTAAGGCCAGGCCTTCGTTTGAAGTAATGGACGTCATCATCCACTAGAGACTTTTGCTACTTTGTTGCTGCCGATTGTTGCTGCCGTACTACGGGCATGCGATAATATGGAGTAGACAATGAGCTCAACCTCAACAGGAGGCATCGGATCCGAAAGTATTCGAGCTCAGTGTAAGTGGTGGCCAACCAGGTTGGCCTGGCCGCATTCGGGCACCGTGGCTTTAGTGCGATAACACAAAACGAAACCTGTGATAACCACCCTGGTTGACTGGTTGTGAAAGCCTCCTTGCCCCCAGACTCGTGGATCCTCGCCTTCAGTTGTCATACGATGCAAAATGACCAGATCTGATCTCCGAATGGCGGCGGCCCGACGGAATAAAAGAAAATTTTTCTCGCCTTCTTATTATTAGATAGTATGGACCCAGAAAGGGGGGCTTCAGTCAAGGCTCCCCAGCATATGCTCCGTCTTTTTTATGAACTAATATTTCGAGATATGGGTCATGTCAGGGGACTTTCTCGCCAAACCCTCGTTCTTAGGTTCGCCAGGCCTGTTATCTAAATCGAACTTGGTCAGCCCATTTGGAAAATCTAATTATTATTTGAAACCATCGCAAATACTCCGTAAGAAGGTGTAGCCGTTTCGGGGTCCCCTTGGGAGGCTTGGACAGACAGCAGGGTATCGCTAGTCTGGCGCGTGGGTCCCCTTATGCTGGGATTTCTGCATGTATCCGTAGTACTATTAGTGTCGAAGTGCCCCCGTCGTCGGGGAACTGTACGGAGTACTCTGTCGGGATAGGTTTCGACAAGGTGCGCTTGGCAAGATTGGTGGGCAATCCTCCCGGGAAAGTGTTCCCGAATAATAAGCCATGGAAATTATTGCCTTGTTGCACAGCCCTATGCAGGCAAATGGCAGTCGGCTAGGGTAGAGCACAATGGGGGAGGATCTACATACCTCCTGGCCCCCCCGGCCCCCTGCTCGAGAAGAGACCTCCTCCCAGAGCACTTTTGTGACGTGAGCTCTCCTGCCTGGTTCGGAATGGCTCAATCATACAGAGTAGAAAACCGATTCAGGGTGCAACACATGGAAGCTATCTGGTCTCCTAGCATAAGTGTGTGAGGCGCACCGGGGACAGAAGGATTCATACGTTGTACAACTGTCATCCCACCCAAACTTGGCTCCCTGTATTTATAGCCTATGATAGGAAGTGTGAGGCAGGAAATCCGAGCTGGCAGCGCAAAGGATTCCGACCCAATTTTGAACAAGCCAATAGACACGCCAAACACGCCGTTGAGCTTTCTTCCTGTGAAGCATCCTCACCTTCCCCTATCGAACCCCTAGTCCAAAACAGAGAGAGGCTTAGTAGACATTTATGCGTTTTGCCAAATCACATTCCCGGTAAGGGGGAAAGTCGGGTCACACTCCCCCCCTGTAGTTGTCAGCGAATGGATGGAATTCTCTGGTTTGCGTGCTGGGCTGGCCATGACCTTGTCGAGCATGCGTGAACACAAAGGAGACGTCGGCGATGAAAAGAAGTACCAAGCTTGTAAGCTTGCAAGGGGCCAGGGAAATTTCTCACATGGGCGAAGAATCGAACGAAACAAAAGAAACGAAACACAAGTGTTCGTTGGGAAGGAGCCCCTCTCTCGACTCTCCCGACTCCCTCGACACCCCCCTCCCCCCTCCCCTCCTCCCCTTTTTTTGAGTGCCAAAAATAGGAAAGAACAATTCGATTATTTGTTCGGTGCGTCAAGTTGGGCAGGGGCGAACCTAGTAGTAGTTTACTCCGTACTTCGTAGGTCCAGCTCAGCGCAAATCATCTATTCGTAATTGCTGACGAAGCCTTTCATCGTACGGGTGTAATACAGCTTACTCTTCAACTGAGATCCGTACACAGAGATACACTGCGATACACTGAAAGATACTTGAGGACTACTCCGTACTTGTACTTTTTTTTGTCTGTTGGACCCTTGTGTTGCCCATGTTAACTACCTCCATATAAGTCTGGTATTAATAGGAGCACAGCACAGCTGGCGTATCGTATGGAGTCCAGGTGTCCCCTTTGTGCCACCCTCCCCCATGCACCTGCACAACTGGCGCCTAACACGCCCCCCCCCCCCCCCCTTTCTCAGGGCCTGTGGCCTCGCCATATGGTACGCCACGCCTCCGCCACGTCTTGTCACCTCCACGTCGAGACAGTACGGAGTATTGCACATGCACCATGCACCATGCACAACGTGTAGCCGTATCTGATAAGCCACTCGATGTCCAAGCTACCACAGCTACCACAGCTGTCCAACCCCCACGAGGCGCGCGAGGCGAGCTCCCACGAGTCATGGTAGCTCAAGGACGACGTCTGCGAAATTGGCTGTGATTGTGACAATGTTGCACACGTCTTGCCGTTTCGTCTCGTCCCTCGTCAAGAGTTTTCTTCACCTCTGCTCTACGTAGAGGAAAGATGTAAACAGGGGGCGCTTGAAAACTTTTTGTTTATGACGACTGCTATCACTACTTGTAGCTATTTTTTTAAACCCGACATGATGCCCATTTCGCTCTTTACTCCATTATTACTCCATTACACGTGCACATCGGCGATGCCCGATAAAGGCTGTTTCATCAACCAGATGGCAATTTATTTGCATTTACAAGTACGGGGTACGCCATGCAAATTGGCAAGTCCTGTGCACAGTACTCCGTACAGAGTAGACAAGTAAGCCAGCCATTAACACAACTTGCCCATCCCAGTCGCGTGAACGGACCTCTCATCCCAATCATATTTATTTACTCCATACAGTCAAGAGGATATTAGGCCCGAGCATTTCATCGACATATTGGCACCAAAGTGTGTGTGGCAACGCAACACGGTACTCCGTAGAGCCTCTTCCAAACACAGGGTATTATTAGCGAGTAATTTTCCCGTCCCAAACAATTACACAAGATTAAACGATGGGGAAATGATTACGCCTCAAAAGACTCAAAAGAGAGCAAAAGGGACGACAAAAAATCCCACCGCATTCCGCCGGGCGCGGCGACACGCCGGCCAATTCTGCCGAAAGGTTTGGCAGGGATGAGCCTTGTTACTCTTCTCATCGAAGGGGGCCATCGAAGGGGGCCGGGCCAGAAAACCCTCTCCAGTTATTAGCCAGTTAGCGGGGGAAGTCTGTGTTCTTTCAGCGAAGATGGGTGGTACGAAGTCTGGTAACCTACTCTGTTCACTGGGTTTTACCCCCCATACGGAGTATTGATGCAAGAAGGGTCGCCCAACGTGCGCACCCCATTCCTTCCATGCTTCTGCTTTGGGTATCTGCTCTGGTCCCAGGGTTGGCGAGAAAAAGGTGGTGCTACTGCCTTAGTGGCAACATTATAGGGATGGACATGGTACAGTGAACTTGGCCTGGCCTGGCCTAATTCCAGTGGGCTGGGACTAGCGACAGCCCAGGTCAACGCCCAAATTTAGGCTGGCCAGGCCAGCCAAACTCTGGCTTGAGTGGTCTTGTTTACAAGCCTTCAGCGGCGCTCTGGAAGCACCCCAACGAGCCCCATAAGCAAAGGCCTGGCCGGCCTGGCCAGCCACCCTGCCACCCTTCCAGAAAATCAAATCCACTGGTTTTTTTTCTTTTTTCTTTTTTCTTTTTTCTTTTTTCTTTTTTCTTTTTTCTTTTTTCTTTTTTCTTTTTTCTTTTTTCTTTTTTCTTTTTTCTTTTTTCTTTTTTCTTTTTTGACAGGAAATGCTTCTGTTTCTCGTTTGCTATGACCCCGCCACCGGGTAAACCACTGCTTGAAACACCTGAACCCTGCAGCACGACAGAAGGACAAGAGGCGGAAATGGCTGGAGAGAAGGCCCGTGGTTATGTGCGCATCAAATCAAATCATCAAACGTCCGCTTTCCCAGAGGAGATTAGATGGCTGTATCCAGCGGGAAATGACACGGCCCCAGCCCCAGCCTCTCGACGGTGAGTGCCATGGCGCCATCGCGTGGCAACTTTCCGCCGCCTTCGAAATGTAGTTTACCTTGAAACGCGATGATAGGTCTTGTCGAAATGTCACGCACGAGTCTTTCCGTTGGTGAACGGCCAACTGTGTCCCGTTCTTGCATTGATCCGTCCCATCCCATCCCTGGTCCTTCCAGAAGCGTTTGGCCTGGCCTTGGAGGGGGCGACGCCGCTCCAAAGGGTCAAAGCGAGGCTGTGAGGAAAGAAAAAAGTGATTGTCGGGCCAGGATGAGAAGCGCGCCATCAACACGTCGTCTCGGCTTGAGAGATCCCAAAGACGAAGCCTTGGTACCATTGGAAAAGCTTTGTTCGCCTGCTCATGTTGATCATGTTGATATGTGGCCACCGGGCCATTTTCGTCGGTAGGTTTCGAGCCAAGCACGGCATGCCGGCCTGGAAGGGGGCCCTGAATAACAATGCAGCATGCAACTTTCAAAGCCATGCCACGGGGCCACGGGCCCGGCAAATGATGAGAAACAATAACACGGCAGCGTGCCGTTGGCCTTCCCACCCACCCCGTATCGCATTGCACATTCCATCGGACCTCGGAATCCCACTCCCCTCCACTCGAACCCCAAAGCCCCCTCCTCCTACTCGACCCACACACGGTCCCTTCCCCAGAGAAAGGATGATCCTTCTTGAAGAAGGAACATAATCAGCAAGTGGAATGGCGCCTGTGCAAAAAGACAGGAGAGATTGGGAGATGAGATCACAATGGCGTGTGTCGTTGCTGGCTACAGGCCAGCTCTTGACACAGACATACTCGGTACTAGTTCCTGCATCGTCATGTGCATAGACGGTCGCCCCCAACTGCCGTACCCTATTCCTCTTTCAGATAAACGAGAATTCAAGAGGGCAAAGAACTGCCAACAGCGCAGCCCAGACGAGTCGGGGGGGACGAATGAAAGAGCGCAAAAGAACGAACACGTCCGTGTCCCTGTGGGATAGAAAAAAAGAGGGTCACGTAACATTCGCACCCCCCCTCTCTCGCGTGGACGCTCGAACCAGTTCGTGTGCCCCCCCGCGGTACTTGGGCTGCAGGTCTGGGTCTGCCTGACTGACTGAGGAGGGGACAGACCCTAAAGAGGAAATAGAGAGGCAAGAAGGGAGAAAGGAGAAGGGAGGGGGCGTGTGGACTGTCTGCGCGCAAAGAGGAACAGAGACAGGGTCGATGCCAATACAAAGTATCAGCCGGGCCAGCCACGCATGATGAATGAAGATTGCAAAACGTAGCAGTAGATGGGCGGGCAGGCGAAGACCGGAATACAGAACGGAATACGGAGGATGGATTTGTCAAGGTGCAGAGTCGCCGCCGCCGGTAGTTTATTACTGCCAGGGGGGGGGGGGGGGGGGGGGGGGGGGGCCCCCCCCCCCGGGGGTTTACACAACAAACCAAAAAATATTGCAGCCCCCTTGTTT
>JADHKT010000023.1:70381-195045 GCA_019925285.1 Graphium sp. VPRI43844 | reverse complement strand
GCCCCGCCCCGCCCCCCCGCCCCCCCCCCCCCCCCCCCCCCCCCCCGCCGACGGTAGAGCAGACAGGCCGTTTCAGGAGACTAGGAGACCATTTGCATGGCACCTCGTTTTCTTCCTCGTTTTCTTCCTCGTTTTCTTCCAGTGTTGGAGATATGGAGGATGTACGGAGTACGTACAAGTACTCCGTACAGTGGCTTCGAGGGTACAGGACCCACTAACTTGACACTCGGCCGTGCTGTGGTGAACCGTAGAACAGAGGTGTGTTGGCTGCACACTTTTTACTCTTTGGCCGGTGCAGTTGGCGAGGTTGGTCTTGGTCGTTTTGGTTTGGATTTGCCTTCATGGGCAGAGCTCGAACGATGATCTGGAGTCAATGGGCATCTTTTGTCACATTGATTTCTGCAAGTACGGAGTAAGTAAACTAGTAAACTATACCCCCGTACACGTACTAGCTAGCGTGGCCAAGCCCCGACCCTGAAACTGAACTGCACTGGTCGGGCCACTGAGTTGGCAAGCCAAGGAGCTAAAGAGCACTCTGACTGGCTGCCCAGTTTACTCTCAGACGAGACGAGCCTCGTGCTTGCTTTCTTGCCATTTCCGTTATTCTTCTCCCCTCTTGTTTCTTTTCAAACCTTTGATTTCATTTCGCTCGTCTCTCTATTTCTGCCCCCCCCCCGCCTTTTCCCCGGTATCTCTTTGTCGGCTTCTCTTCCAGCCCTACTAGAGGCGAGACTGTCATGGACGGTCCAGGCCATTAACACCGCCCACACACCCCGTTAGTCTTCGCATTTTCTGTAAGCCGGCTGCAGGTTCGCACAACGTGATTGGCACGGGGAGACGCTTCGCCTAGGCCCGGACGGTGTGATCGACACCAGCTAGTCCACCGGGTCCCTCCGGTGTAGACAACCAAGCTAGATGACCCTTTTCTGCAGGTGAAGGGGAGAACTTTGCACCGGCGGCCGACGAAAGATTACACAAGAGCACGAGAAAGTTGACGGATAGGTTTAGACTGGAGCATCGCGCGTTTGCCACACCGTAGCGAGAGGGAGTCCCCGGTCCAACGATGAAGGGGGTAGAAGGGGAAAGTATGAGAGTAGAAGCGAGGGAGACTAAACACGTCGCCCCATTCGATACAAGGACGGACAGGATCTCGTCGCAGTTCGGTATCACAAAAGCAGCCAACAGGTAACACAGGGCGAGACAGAAAAGAAGAAAAGCACGCCATGAAGAGCACAAGATTGGATTTCTCGCCGCCGGTGCCACTCTGTACTACAAGTACAAGCTCGTTAAAATGGCCTGGCCAAAAAGGGGACAGACCAAAAAATGGAAGAAAGGCTGGCAGCCATGGCGCTTCAGGCCCCCTAAATGGTAAGAGGAGCTAAAGCAAGCTTTATTTCTTGACGAAGTATCCGTAATACTCCGTTTTTTAGTTTAGTATTTTAGGAGAGGGGGGGGGGGGTGACCCTTTGAATTTAGCGAGGGGGGACTCCACTGGTGGGACCTTACCCCGCGGACCCTGAGCCGGATACGTTGGCGTTGGGCTGGCCAAGTTCAAGTGCCCTCTCCCTTCTCTCTCCCTTCTCCCTGTGCGAATAAAGAGGCAAGGAGAGGGGAGAGGGGAGAGGGAGAGGAAAAGATGATGTGGCTGATAGATTTGACTTCTCGCCTTGTTTTCACGGAGATAAACCAGAGGCCATAAAACCAAGTCAAGAAAGAAAAGAAGAAAAAAAAAAAGGAAAGAAACAAACAAACAAACAAAAATAAGGCGTTTAAGCGAAAGAAATATTGACTTTTTGCTGGGGGTGGTTGAAGCACGAGTGTAATCTGAGTGCAATCTCTACTCCGTAGCCTCGATGCGGTGTTGCACAAGGGGAAGGGGGGAGAGAGGGTTTCGGCCAGCCAGCCAGCAACTCTGTATGCCCTTTTCATCGGAAGGGCGAACTCGCTTACAGAGTTTGAGTTGTAAACTAGTTTACGGAGTAGGGAGTACTACTACTGGTGAGTTGGCAGGGAAAGCCAGGCCAAGGTGCGACTATTAAACGTCGGTGTGGCTTTTCCAAAGCTTACTTAACTTGTACAGAGTGTACTTGGTATACGGGGGTATACGTATTAATTGGGAATTGCGGTGGTCGTCAACTCTGTCAACTGTTTTTTTTTGGCAGGCTATTCCCACCGATCGGTGAGACAGATGGAAGAAGAAGGATGCTGAGATGGGAGGAACGGCGATGAATATGCCGACGACAGCACCTAAATTCGACTTTTTTTTTTTTTCGCGGGGAGAAAGGGCCGAATTGGCAGACGGAGGACGGAGGACGGAGGACCGAGTACGGAGTATGTAGTTTGGTTTCACTACCACTCTTTTTCTCCCCTGTACTTGTATGCCGTACGGAGCAGTCGAACGGAATTTTTCCGCAGTGCCTAACCAACCTTTCCCCTTTTCAAACCTCTCCAACTAAACGTAAACGTCAACTCTTATAAATACCGAATATCCATTCCATTTAAATTTTAAAAATCTAGAGTAAACTAGACAAATCGCAATACCTCCCTCACGTAATCCATAGACAACATACCAAGAATTTTTTTTTGGCAGGCATCTTGTCTCCCCCAAACAAAAGAGAGAGCTTCAGCTCCTTTCAGCTCCTTGCAGCTCCACTTTAGCTTGGATTTCACAACCGAGACTAGCGGGGTCCCCTCTTTTTTTACCGGCCGGGTGCGCGCGCCAGAGTCGAGCGGAAGAAGGTGCAGTTTTTTTTTTTTTTTCCTTTTTTTTTTCTTTTTGCGATTCGATTCTTTAGTGTGAGGAAGTTTGACTGCGGAAAAGTATTGTTAGACCCGTTTAGTCAATATTTCGGGGCGCGGGAAATGTAGTTTAGTATGTACACTAAAGTACGGAGTAAGTATAGCATTCTAGTAGTTTGCTATTGTTCCAGAGAGGCAGACCGGGTGGCGAAGACATACCGAGTACGGAGTAGAGTTAGTATTGTGCTGCTGCTGCTGCTGCTGCATTACGCCGTACGGAGTATACTACAAGTACTCCGTAGACACGCCATGGTTGCACATTCAAAAAAAAAAAAAAAAAAAAAACCAAGCCTTGTTCCACAGTCTCGTCCGTGCTTGTATTCCATCTTTGCATGCATGATGCAAAGCATTCGCCAACCCCCTTTCGAATCCCTTTCAATCCTCTTCTCACCCTCTTCCTCTCCTAAAACCTCCATTCCTGACATCTCCAGCTTCCCACCGACGCCCCCTAGCTCCGAACCCGTCTGGTCTCATGCCCGCTTACAAGTCATGAAGCACAAGAAAAACAAGCGCCTCTTCTCCACACATAACATCACCAGTTTCTTTTCTTTTCCCCTTTTTCTTTTCGCTTGCCCGCGCTCCATTCCACCAGCTTACCATGGAAAAAAAGGGCTAGACGGGCTTCTTTCATCTGTCCCCGCTCCGGCTTGCACCCCCGCACACATCGTGATATCATCAGGGTCTCTTAGGTCCAGGATCTCAATCACGCCCCCTCCATCTTTCATGACCCAAACGAAAAAAAAAAGAAAAAAAAAAAAAGGAAATTCAACCTGCACAGGTCTTCATTCGGGGCGACCTAAGTTTCTGCCCGTCCCCATTCTCCCCCACCGCCCTAGATTCAAAGACATGGACTCATCTTGGAAAATCCGGACTCACGTCAAACCTTCTTTGCCTGCATAGATAATCTTTTTTTCCCTTTTCCAAGTTTTATTTAAACTTGCTTTGGGTCCGAGGCTCGCGGGAACCTCCGGGTAGATCGATCCACCATGACCAATGACATACAATAAGGCCGAGAAGCTTTTGTTCAAATCCTTGTTTTATGTACCAGTAGTAATCTCCCTCCTTTATTAAACTCTTGTACAGTTTATGATGCTCTTTGAACGTCTTAGCAAGGCCAGTTAATACAGCTCGAGCCACGAGTACGTGTACGTGTACCGAGTAGTTACAGCAGTTGGGACAAATCTGGTCGAGTGTGTCCGAGGCTCATGACAAATAACAACGCGCACTCCACAACACAACATCAACATTCCAGACCCCAAGCAAGTTACACGAACACCAACAGGAAAAACCCAATCACCGTACGGAGAAGTCCAAGTACTCGTACGTACTTGCTCAACTTACTCTACTTGACTAGATACATCCAACCAGTTCATAAAAACTACCATTTACCAAAACCCAAACATGCTCCTTAAAAAAAAAAAACCAAACCAACAACCCCCCCCCCCCCCCCCCCCCCCAAAGTATCGAAAGCAACACATGAAAAGAATAGACAAAGCGGAACACAAGAACAAGGAAAAGAATCCCTCAAACTCCGTAAACTTTATTAAATACTACACGTACGTAACTTCAAGGTTCGGAAACCACCGCTCCAAGCATACTCCGTACATCAGACTATTCCGTAAACAACCAAACCCGGCGGGACCCTTATTCTTCCCCCTCCCTTGCACCAGCAACCCGAACACCTCGGCAGAAAGGCTAAAAGAACCTCGATGACAGTACTCCCTAATTACTTCGTAAAATACAAGTACCAAAAGGAATAAATAAGCCAGCATGTGAGTTGCAATGTTGTCCATCCAAGGCAATAACAGTAATGATCCACGGGGTACGCCATGGAGTCCTACAGGCGAGCCTTTACGATCCATCATATTTCCATCACATGAATGGCACAATAAAAGTCCTTTCAAGCAATCCAATTTCCAAGAGTATTCTACCGAGTACGCTCAGGAACTCTCAGGAACTCACAAGAACTCACAGCATCTCACGGGAACGATCGCCAGACCACCCTTGTACGGAGTGTACTACTACTCCGTATGGAGTAATTATAGAAACAAAATTTCCCATACGGGGTATCCAAAAGAAAGCCCTATCGTCCCATCGTTGTCCCATCGTTGTCCCATCGTCCATCCCATCATGCCATCGTGCCATCGTGCCATCGTGCCATCGTGCCATCGTGCCATCGTGCCATCCTGTGCCCCGTCAACTTGCCCTGTGTTCGTCCACTATAAACACCAACTCTAGGCCAAAAGCATCGCCAAAGGGTCTCAAATGGGGTGTGATTGTGTGTCCTATGGTTACCTTGTGCCCCCCAATCATGACACACCGGTGAGGCTGCAAATGGGAGGGCAATGGGTCAAGTCCCCGCTTTGTGGTGGGCACACGGTGAAGAAAACTGGCAGGGGCCTGGCCCTCGTCTTCTTGAAGAAATACTAAACTACTAAACTACTAAACTAGTTTATTAGTTTACACCCTTGCCCGGCCAAAGCATTCTTGTAGTGAGTACTCCGTAGTAAATGGCTGGCTGGCTAGCTGGCTGGCTAGCTGGCTGGTCATTGGCTCCTCCTCGACGTATTAATTTAGAAGCCCTTCTTCCCAAATCCATTACCCAGTTCCCCCCATCTACAAGTAGGCTGTGGGACTGCTAGCTGGTGCACTGGAAAAAAAAAAAAAAAAAAAAGAAAGAGCAAGAGAAATGCTTTGGCGTCCGCACAACCTCGTGACTGGACAGCAATGCACTGCACCTTTGAACAAGGCCACATAATTTCCCACTTCCCCGCAAAACCCGAGCCCACCCCACCACTGCTCGCTCGCTACCTTGGCTGTGGGAAGCCCTGTGTCCCCCCCTTTATTTGCTGCAATTACAGAGCGGTTGCCCACTAACTCTAAACGTGTAAAGCCCCCCCTCCCCCCGGGACCACATTCGGCGTCGCCGTGTCCACTGGAAACAAACCCCCCAGGCGCCCAGTGGGCAATGCCTCACCCTCTCGCTGCGAGAAATCATTTCTCGGACGACGTGAATCGACTTACGGAGTAATCATCTCCTGGCATGCTCGCAGGCATGGATGGACAGACCATCCTGCATTGAAAATGCCAGTCGGAAAGAAACTCGTCAATGAAGCAAATCCTCTTCACAACAAGGGCTCTCCCCCGATCGGCTCTTTTGCCTTTCGTCCTTTCTTTACCTTCCATTTTCCTTCTTGAAACACCTTCTCCCAAGCGGCGGGGATCGAGGGGGACAAAGAGCCCCAAAGAAGGCCATGAATTGGCTCTGTTTTCTTCCATCGGCCTTCTCTGACAAGGGTCTGATCAGATCTGAGGCTATTCCGGGAGCCGGTTCCGTCCCCCCCTCCCTCAGTGCTCCCATACCCAACTCGCAATGTTCCAAGCTCCATAATACCCCCTCTCGCTCACCCACACCCTTTCTAGTTTACATTTGGGCAGGGATGAGGGATCAGCCCCTTCTGTCTTTCTACTCTGTACATCTTCCTGGTTTGGTTTGGGCCCTCGTCCCCTCACCTCCTCGACCTTTCGGTGAAATTGAAATGGCACAAAGTTGAGAGAAAGGACTAGGTAGGCACTACAAATACAAGTACTCCATACGTACGCGTCGTGAAGCTATCGTACGTGTACCCCGTACGTATGCGAAGTCTTGTTCCTCTGGTCTAGTTGTCGACGGAGAGAAGGCGGCCCTGACCTACTTCTGGGCTTTCTGCCATTCTTCCACTTGCATGGTTTTTCGTGTCCACAATTCTGAGACAAGAGAGCTTCTCCCCGCATTCCGGCATTGATGGCGAATCGTGGATTTTCAAAGGATGGGACTGGCTCGATTGGGGTAATCAGATGGTCCTGAGTCGAAGCAGCCATATGCTAGAAGACAGAGAGTTGCATGTTATGAACCCTGATCAGGATCTACAAACTCCGTTTCCAAGCTCACCACCGTTTGTCATCCTTGCATGAGGGCAAGGCTTCCTTTTCGGAAATCATCCTCATCCACCCCGTCGCCCTCTTCAATACTCTGTACTTTGAAAAAAGAAAAGCCTAGGAACCCAAGCCCCACGCCGTCTCTTGAGGCGGAAAAGTGGAGAGGTGGGGATAGATAAAGAACGGTTCCAAGGACAAGGTACACGTATGATGAGACGAGGCAACTGACAGAAGGAGTAAGCAAAGCAAAAAAAAGTCGCAGCCTCTCGCTCATCTGCATCAAAAAGCGGGATGCAACGTAATGATCCCTTGTCTGATTTCCTGGTCATCAGCTACGTCGGCATCGGCTCCTACGCCGCATGAACGACTCCGTGGCTCCCGGCCTTCTCTGCATCTAGAATACGACCCTTTTCGTCCCAACAGCCCTGAGGCGAAGGCCGTTCCAGAGCCACGCCCAGAGCGAAAGGCAAGATTGATCTACGCGGGGAAATATGATGCACGCGCAGAGGTTGTCGTCGGGTCTTTGCGCCATATGGAGTATGCAGACTCTCTCCTTGTCTGATGTCTATGGTTCGGCCGGCGGTGCCCCTTGAAGATCGGCAACGTGGGACAAGCAGAGGCAAACCATCGCAATATGGCCAGCCATCGAATGCGTCGTCGATTACACTTGTACCCGCCACTTCGTATAACCCAGGTTGTAAATCCATCAAGAGAAACTTGCATTGTTCGTCTGGTGTGCTCGAAACACCTTTCCCCGCCTTTATTTTTCGAGATTCACGATTTTACCTTCTCACACGGATCTAACTCGCCTGGCTCCGAGTGCCGGGGCCAGCAAAATATGTCCATCTATTTGGTCAAACCAAACTTGTCGCCGAGTTTTGGCCACGTATCATTTCTGGGTCTTCACGTTGTCCGCCTGCAATTTCCCCAAGATTGGTAAGTAAACGTCTCCAAATCTTTTGTTTGATAAATGATGTAAATATAGGATTTCCGCACATGACAGATCGCGGGGCCCTGGGGACCATTCCACGCCGGAGGCCACTGCCGAAGATGCAGTAGGGACACGAAAATGGAGGGGGGGGGGGGGGGGGGCGGGCAACCACATGGTTTCCTGTGCCTAGCCGAGAGGAGATAGGGGTGAAAAAGGTAACAACAGGAATGCGAAAACCACCTTTGCAAAGCTTCCGGTTTAGGAATGTCGCCCAGCATGAAGAGACAGAGCGATCAGAAGCTGGCATTTGCATACTCCGTATGTCCCCTGATCAGCCATTGCCGAGAAATAGATTGGATAAGTAAATACCCTTGGTACCTCGGACTCTGGACGAACACGCTCGCAACTCACCGAGAGCTTCGTTCAGGTGCGTTGATCCCATCTTTCTTCTTCCGTTTCTGTATTTCCTTTCTCCCTCGTTCGTTTTTATCCCTTCTCTACCGACGTTTTATCCAAATCTGGAACGATGCCTAGGGGCTAAGGTCGGTTGGTCCCCCTGGTGTGTGTGGGTGGTGGGTGCGGGTACCTTGGTACATAGCCATGGTCCAACTTAGCCTCAAGAGCTTGAAGTAGGGGTCATGGGATGACGACAGGATAAAGGTAAATGCCGAGACTGGAAAGATCTAGGGTCGAGGGCGGATGATGTTTAGAATTCCTCAGGAATATCGGTACGCACCGAGTCGGGGTCCGTTTGTTTCGACTGTGTGCACATGTAGCCTTTGGAATCTTTTCGTTTTCCCCTCTCTCTCATCTCGTCCCCCCCCTCATTACCTGGACCCTTGTAATATTAGCCTCCTTGTCGTCACCATTGGCATCGGGCCGGGTGGTTCTGTCCGTCTGAGCGAGATGAGCTGGCAATTAACGTGTCCAAAATTCAGGCAAACTGGGTCAAGTTGAACAACCGATACGTAAAGTAGGCCCGAGATTCCTGACGAATCCCCCAGCAAGCTGCTGGCGTACATGCCAATTTCGTTGCCAATTCCCTGCTGGGGGAGGGGGGAAGATGTCACTCTCGACATCATCAAAGATAAGACGTAGATCAGAGTAGAGTCTATCGCAGGAATGGCAGGATTACTCCGTAATACCAAGCTTCACAAGCAAGGCCTGGCCCAGTTCCACATGCAAGCTAACAAACAGCGCCCAAGTGCGCCACGACAAGAAGACAACCTACTCCGTATTGAACCTGCTGCTGCTGGAGCTCCAAGAATTTAGTGGACTATGGGTCCCGCTGGTCCAGTCCAATTTAGGAAGGGTCTTCAGTTCTCCCCAAATGTGGGGACAGACATCCAATACGGGCAAGCTTTGCAAGCTCAAAGCGGAAGGTAAGCTCATGGAGTGAAGTTTCCAATGTGGAAATGTGGAAGGAGTGGCTTCCAAAAACTGCATGCCTTCAAGGTTGAAACCAGGAAGGAGCCGTGAAGAATTTTCTGGGGAGGAAATTATGCTGATCCTAGTCTGGAAGGATAGAGCTGAGACGAGCCTAGAACAGAAAGCACCAGAAAACCACATGCTTGTGCCGTTGTATGTAGACGATGCATTTTCCCGTTTGCATTCCTCCCCTCTTCGTTCCAGCTCCTTTGGACCAGTCTAACCTGGCCAAGTGCAAATACGCTCTGCTCCTACGTCAGCGGTAGTTGCTCCTGTACTCTTTCGGCATCGAGGTCTGCATCTTCGTGCCTTTGTGCGGAGCGCTTTGTGCTGCTAGAGATGTCTTGGTTTGCCCATTCGTCCAACTTGAACATGGCGGGGGCAGGGTGTCTCGCTCTGACTTGCATGCACGGCATTTTAGGTGATCTTCTGTCTCGGAGGGTAATATCCTACCCCGATTAAAAGGTTAGACCATTGATCGATAGGGCCTGTGTCATTCGGGTCCACCTGGGGGACGGCGCATTCTACCGACTTCACCACTTTCGTCTGGAGGTCAGAACCACGCAATCAATCTACTCGGTATGGGGCCGAGAAAGGTACTACGACTCAAGGCGTGGGCATGCTCCGTAGTACTTCAGAATCGAAGCGACCAATCCTAGGGTCCCATGATGGCTCACGTAAGCCGGGAGCCAGACTTCGAACCACCAGCATCATGAGAACCATCAAAGAAATAGATGCCCTTTTGACTGGTATCGCAGAGCCTCTTGTTTTTCCACCACAGGTTCACACCTTGGAAATTGCGACGTGCTCTGTGCCACAAGGTTGTAAAGCCAGGCATTTCCTTGGTTTCCTTGGTTGTTGCGCAGATCGGACCTCTAACTCGACCGCTTTGGCAAAGATACAGTTTTTACGGTTGTGCGGATTTACGGGCCTTCATGCCCTGAGACCGTTATTCCCCTCTCAGTTATCATATTTTAGGCCCTGTTAATGTTGGTAACCCTCTGACTCCTCCCTAAGCGCTTCGCTCGACCGTCTCCACTTAATTTGTTGAGACCACCCCTAATTCGATTAACCACTTTGCCCACGAACTGGTTTCGCTTCAATTAGTGGTTGTGGACGTTACAAAGACAAAGTGCAAGGTTCGTCAAGATGCCTGATCCCTGTCTTTCGAACACTCCAAACAGTGCATATTCATGGGGATTTGGCATTCGTCGTGAAATGAATTGCCCCTCCCCTCCTTCAATCCCATCTCTTACACCCGCCTTGACGCCCAAACATGCACTTGATCTTCTCGTCTTTTCCCTTGGTATTGTAGGGCCGGCAATCCCCTCCTGCTAACCCATTTACGCAGGATATTGGACGAGAAGACAGGGAAGAGTTTGAAGAAGGAAAGGGGAAAGAGGGAAGCAACTTTGGGCACGCTGGGGCATTGATTCCAGAAGTGGTTAAGAAGGGATACCCTGAATACCTTACTCCACGCTCCCGGCACGCACCGGTTGATGGTCAGCCAGGGACCGTACAGATGCCCACACACACATGGAGTACAGAAACATGAAAAGAGAGGCCCTCAGTCGAATGATTGAATGGTGAGTAAATGATTGTACATATCCTGCATTTAATACAAGACGTCTAAATCTCTTATTAGTCCCGGGTAAGTTTAGTAACGAGGTGCGTAACTGGCTCTTGTAATATAACGCTCGCCCAGCAATACTGGAAGAAGAGGAGAAATGCGAAATTGTGGGGGAAAAAATGACAGAAATGACTCTTCCCGAACATCGCCGTACGGAGTACCCAACACACGGAGAAAACTCCCTGTTGCAGCAACTGCAGGATTAGACCTAGCGGGACCACCATGAAGGCGGACTTGATGAGCCTCTTTGGCGGGTCTTCCGGTCGCAGATAACGATCCATCCTCCGCTAGGAAAACAATTCATGGCAAGGAGGAAACTGGGGATGCGGGGCATGCTCCATACACACAAGCCCTGTTTTCTTTTCTTTTCTTTTCTTTTCTTATTCCTTTGTCGAGGCGGATTGCGGTTCGTTTTAAACTACGGAGTACTCCGTATTTCCTTGGGCTTTGACTGATCCTAGATTCGTATATTTGGGGGCTATCTATTCCAGTGGCTAGGCACATCTGAAGGAACCGCAACAGTCAAGTTGCTTTTTGGTAGATCTTGAAGAACATGTGGTTTGCATCTTTCCCAATCCTTCTCATACGGAGTAGAGCTATTACTCGCCTTATCCGCCCTATTCATGGCGCTTTTTTTTTTAGCGAATGTCATTGGAAGGTCACTGCGGAATACTAGTGGTCGCAAGTGCTAACAATACCTGTATTGTTAGCCCCTGCGGCTTAGAGCAGGTTCTGCGATAAGCTGTAATTCCAGCGGCCCAGCGAATGGAACCATCTCACGTAGTTTACAACGCCCATGACCGCTGGAGGGAGCCAAGGAATTTGTAACTTATGACAAAGTCATTTCATATCCTCCGAACCGTCTGAAAATAAATTCCATTTCAGCGCCGAGAATGTGGAACATACCCCCCCATCTGGGGATTTCAAAGGGCCAGCCAATAGACGAAGTTGGAGACTAAAATGGTGAATGATTGGTACATACCAGCCAGCCAGTCTCATATCTTGGCTGGCCTGGCCAGGCCAGGCCCCTTTCCAATTTCGCCTCGCTGAAAGTTTGATACGTTTCTTGTATTACTGGGTTGAGGAAACCATGTGCGCTGGCAAGGGCAAGTTGATTCGTAAACAGGAGAAGAGTTCGTATTACCTCTATCTTTTGGGTTGAATTTTTTTTATAACACGTCATGCAAGAAAGTTTCCCTGTTCCGTGGCGTTGCGTGGCCTGGCACAGAGCTAAATAAAGCACTTTTTAGCTCTTTTACCCTGGAAATACCCTTTTTTTTTTTCATGAGGGGGGCTACGGCGTGGTTCGTGCATGTCACGGGCGCAAAGTGATGATGTAAGGCGGGATGTTGGGAGGGCAGGAGTTGAAAGGCGGCGTTTTGGGGAAGGAGATGCGCCCTTTTTGGGGCGAGTTGAGTTTGGACTGGGTATACTGGGTTGCATTATGAGACCTTCTTGAGTGAGTGTGGCTTGTGTGGCACTTCAGGACAATGCTGACATTGGCCTTGAAAGTGTGTTTTGGGATTAAGCTGGAAAAATCGAATAATAACTTTCACAGGACAGCCTATCAACGATGTACTTGTAGCACTTTCTAAACTTGCCAGTTCTCGTATTTTTATTTTTATTTTTATTTTTATTTTTGGCAGGCCATTTTCATTTTAACATGTAATTGCCTCACCAAGACCGGTTGGCTGGCTGCTTTAGCTATCCCGCCCTGACATGCAGTTCGGAAGCTTGTCGGCATCGACAGCGCGCTCGGTCCTGGTTAGCTTCTTTCATGCCACTTTACTCGTGACTCTCCTTGTGTGTTGCTGTGTTGTCACTTCGTACTGTGGCAGCTTGTCACAAGCCAAAAGAAAGAAGCAAGGTGTGTGGTGTGCCCTGGTTGCAGAATGCTCCCATGTTTCAACAACAGGGATGCATGCCATTATCATAGATGGCGCCAACCGCAACCACCAGGTTGTGTGAATATTCGCTATTTCCCCCTCACTCTGATTACTGGATGGTTCGATTCGGCCCTTCGCCACGTCTTTTCGTCGTCACCCCGTTACTAGTGGACGTCTTCATGCTCCGTATGCCTCGTGCAACTTGGGTGCGTATGCGTTTCCTGTGCGAGTTATTTTCCCATGTTTAATTTACTTTGTTGGTGGTGCCCTGCATACGTTGATACTTTATGGTTTAAGGAACCGACTGGGGAAGGGGGTCCCACCCGCCGGTTTTGACCTTAGCCTCTTAGGTTTTCCTTTACCCTCACATGCACACTTTGTATTTGAAGGGGAAGCTTTTTTTTTGTGGCTATTTCACGAGGCAACGCTAGTGAGATCGTACCTTGGGCCACTCGTGTGGTATGGTATAAACTAACTGGAGGGGGCACGCGGACCGAGGATGGGGAATGTCGTGTCTGTTTTGGAAGAGGGGGGAGATGAAGCGGGAGCAAAAGAAATATGATAAAAATCAGGGACTGCTTATTTACCAGATATTTCTATCGGCAGGTGTCCGTCAACGTGAGGGCGAGTGCGTGCGAAGGGGGTGGGAAGAAGCCTCGGTTTGCCCCGACGGCCCTGTGTTGTCGGGAGGAGGGAACGAAAATGATTGGACTCGAGCTTCAATTTCAAAGGAACGGCTACGGAGAATTTTGTCAGTGGAATACGGAGTAGCTCTTCCAACTAGGAAGAGACGGAATTGTTGCAGAATTCAAATAGAGGAATAGTGTCCAGGACAAACCCTGGCCCCGCGGAATAGCCCACCAGCCGGAAGAGATACCTAGATGCCTAGGCACATATTACTCCATGCTATTCTGTACAAGTAAAATGAAGCATGGCGATACTATTGCTTTCCCAACTGCGGTAGGCCCTCAATGCCCTTCATTACAGCAGCGTTTCTGTCGTTTCTGTCGTAGGGGGCCAAGCCCGATTTTGCAGTTCAGGCCTTTTGAAGGGGTGTCCGGCTCATGACGACCCGAGGTTTGTGCGAGTTTCGCAGCCCAGCGGTGATTGACATCTTTTTTTTTTTCTTTTTTTCTTTTCGTCGAAGAACTCGGCCCAACGGACTGGGTGTCAAGATCCTGCAGGCCGGGACTTTTCGACAGTTGGGATCAAGGCAGAGAGAAGCCCGTCAAACCCCGACACCATCAATATCGTCTTGGAATCTATTTGGTAAGTCGACAGATGCGCTGTCCATGCTAGCCCTTAGCCATCTCTCAGGCTCAGGTCCAACAAGACAGAGACTGGACAAGACCGCCCCCCCTCCTCTCTTGTCCCTTTCCTTCTTTCCTAGAGCCCTTGGCCTTTTTGCATCTCAAGTCGCTCACGCCCCTAGTACTGTGATTCCACCCTTCCGTACTCCCTGGACCCACAAATCAAAAGTTGGTTCTCAACTACCAAGTGCTTTATCCACACCCCCCATCCACTATCAAAATCCCTAACCCCTCCCGCTTCACTTGGGCCTTTGCCCTTTCCCAAACTGGGATCTCTGGCTCCCTGTTTGTAAACTAACTGGGGGACCCACCACTCTACCCCCCCCCCCCCCAAATAGCTAGCTCTATTACCCTTCCGATACTTGCTTTCCCATATCGCAGCCTCTGCACTTTATTTTTTCATTTCGGGACTCTCGCCTTTTTTGCCTCGTCTGTATTTGCTACGATTCGAACTTCTAGGGTCCTTTATGCGTGACAGCTCCCGGAAGCTCCGCCCAGCCTTTTTTTTTTTTCTTCCTTTTTTTTCTGCCAGAGATTGGCGAATTTGGTAAAAGGTGTACGGAGTATGGGAATACACAAATCCTTACCAAAAAACCTCATAGAATACACCTCTTACAGCCACACCTCCTTATTAGAACTACTAAAGACCATACTCCGTACACCCCATACCCCCCCCCCCCCCCCAATATTTCCCTGTCCCCTTGATCCAAATACCTTGTTCTTTCCCCCGTAGCTAAGGCGTAATTAGTGAAGTAGTTTAAAAAGTCAGGCAAGTTGGGTCCCATCGTGCCTGCCTACATGTTGCGACATATCTGCCTCTGGAATACAAGTAGCTCATTCACCTCCTTCATCCTTTTCTTCCCCTTCTGGCACGACTACACACACCATCCACTCTTCAAGCTCTAAGGTTAAAGGTTAAAGCTCTTGTGCTATCCTCTTCCCCGAACACATATATACTTGTAGAGCCTCCTCGCCTCTTACATCCATTCCTTTCCGGATCTTCTTCATCTACACTCCCAGCAACCATACACACCTCTCATTACACTTCGACTTTCAACACTTTGTCTTAAGAAGCTTGCTCCCATAGACTTTTATACACACCTCTCTGCTATCTACATCCATAGTGGCCTGCTGCTATCCAAACCCCAAGAACAACTCGAAAAACTCTCCTAGCTATCCTCGACTCTAGCCCCTCTCTTATAAGGACTCCAAAGTTTCCCTCGACTTTGATAGGAATCGTCTCGCAGTGCGAAGACCCATCCCTATTCACTTATATCGAGCTCTCACTCCATAGGGTCTACCATTTCCCTGGACGATTCAGACAAGGGTTCTACACCTCTTACAAGCACACCTTCAGTCGCATTGTCACAACACCTCCAACACGGCAACAATGCATGTCACCGACGCTGCCGGCCGCAGGGTCTCGCTTCTAAACGATGATTCCCCCTCTTACTCCTACCACAGCCAGCCCGCACAACAGTCCAGCCATTTCACCTACTACAGAAGCCGCGACTCTACCTCTCCTCACACACCCGAACTCTTACGCTCCGATTCCTATGACAGCCATGCCAGCAACGAACCAATGTCGCCGCTAACACCAACGGCCGGTGCATACGACTACCGCTCACAACATGTATACGCCTCGATGCACCCACATGACGACTACAGGGAGCGCAAAGCACCGCCGGCCTATCTGGATACTCGGCGATCCGCGTCCTATGAAGAGGATTGCGCCACTCCCACTACCGAGCGCCCTGGCAAGCGGTATCCCTGCCGGTACCGAGATACTCATGGATGCGAGAAGACATTCACCACATCGGGTCACGCCTCTCGGCATTCTAAGATTCACACATCGGAGAAGGGAGTCCAGTGCACTTTCCCCGGCTGCCCGAAGAAGTTCACTCGGGCCGACAACATGAAGCAGCACCTGGAGACGCACAACAAGGACAAGTCGCGGGGTTCGGGACCTTCGAGGGGCATGAGCCGGCGATCGTCGGCTAGCCGCCCTTCTGGCCGACGGCCTTCAAGAGACCAAAGCTGGGGCGGACCTGACGGTTACACTCTGCCTCCCATGCCCATGCATCAAAGTCCTCTGCCGTCGCCCGGCCCATCATCCTCGACTTGGGATTTCCGGGGCATGAACTCCCAACTCACGGCCCGACCTGAGCCGAGCCGCCGTACCATGAGCAATGGCCTCGATGCGCTCGCCGCAATGGCTGTGGCCTGCAAGGAAGGGCCATAGGCGCTCATATACTCCTCCAGTCAATTCTCACTCACCTTTGTGCTTTTTATCTTTTCTTTTTGTGGACAAAGGGCTATTCCACTCAACGGCGTTTTCTTTCTGGCTGAGAATGCCACTTGGGATTTCAATGGAGAAAAAATATATATTTATACCCGATCTTTCCTCGTCGCCGCTTACAAAAGGGCCATGGTGGCTGGCTCCTCGAGGCCCTCCAGACTTCATCCTGTTGGACAGAAAACTCACACGTGAAGGCTGGTTCTCGCGCGCGCGAGCCTTGATCTTCTTGCGAGATTTTCTTTTCATATTTTTATCCTTTCGTTGCCTTCCCTTTGTATTATCTCTTGCTTCTGGAATACGAAGAGTCAATCATCTCATTGGTTCTTCATACCCTTTACCCCTTCTTTTTTTTTTCTTTTCTGGGCAGGGTGTTGAATAGAGAAGAGGAGGTGATTGGGAAACGAAGATTAAACGAAATCAGATTTATTAGAATTGGGAATAGGAAAATGCCGCAAGAGCTGGGAACCGGGTCTGAAGGAAAGATTGGATATATGGCGGGTGGGAGTTTTTTTTTTTTTTTTTTTTTCCCAGGACCTACCTGGTGCGCCTCGACTAATCAAGATTGTGAGTGGTTAGAGCACCAGGCATGGGTTTTGACAGGTTTGGTTTCCTATGTTGGCTACACGTCGCATCGCAAGACGCACAGAGGACAAGGGCGAAGGTTTGCATCTAGAGTACTGGGACAGGTCTTGGATAGAGAAATGAACACATTTTCCCCGTCGCGCGCTTGAGACGCACGCTCTCAATTCTTGCTCTTGCAACATGGCTCGGATTTTGTCAAGGCGCTAGACAATTGGACTGATGGAGGTTGTGCAGTCGGTTGTGCAGTCGGTTGCCGGAGCAGGTGGGAGGAATCGGTGATGGAAGGGTTTTCTCCCGGCGCAAGCTGGAATTTCCCGGGCCGGGGCAACCATAAAATGATGTGGCCCTTGAAGTTCTCAGACAAGAGATTTGAGATCT
Organism: Graphium sp. VPRI43844; assembly: GCA_019925285.1. Lineage (NCBI taxonomy): Eukaryota > Fungi > Ascomycota > Sordariomycetes > Microascales > Graphiaceae > Graphium > Graphium sp. VPRI43844. Next base: position 177,884 of record JADHKT010000023.1, on the reverse strand, counting down.
GATTAAGTTGAAAGGAGGGGGTGGCGTGAGGAGGTGCGGCTGGGGGGGGGAAGGATGTGAGACGCTGTCTACTATTTCCCTTGTGTTTCCCAGTAGTGGTCTCGGTGATGAGACAGCACTTCAGGATCTTTCACCCTTTTTTCTGGTCCTTTTTTTTCCCCCAACTGGGTTCATTCTTGCTGTACGGAGTATCTCTAGTCATGATGGTTTAAGCAACTATTCGAAGCCAGCTTCCTGCCTTTCACTGGACAGCGCAACAAACGGACGGCATCAATCATATCATGTCACTCATGTCACGGCATTCCGTTGTCAGGTCAAGCCATTTCTTGAGCTGCAAACGGCCTACAGAACTACTTGTACAGAACGGGATGAAATACCTTGGACCCCTTTTTTGTATGTGGCCAGGGTTTTCAAGAGACATGTGTACAAGTAAGTTTAGGGAGTTGTTTCAGTGTAATTCCCGAGACATTCTTTTCTCTTTTGGGGGGGGGTGAGTCAATGGGAGACATTGTTGCCTTTTTTTCGAGACATATCTTTCATTTTTTTAAAAACTTGGTTTCCAAGTCAGCGAGGCTGAAAGGTTTTCTTGGATTCGTATCTACTTGTATAGAATGAAGGCACAAAAAAAAGTGAAGAAGGAAGAAAATCGAATGTGTTGCCCGTTTCACCAGAGGGTATTGTCCTCGGAACATGTCCTCGCCATTTCGAATTGTTCATCAGTTCGACAGACTAATACGCCGTGTTTGGAACCCTCTGCGCCGACACTCCATACTTCGCCTTGGCCGTCGGATTCGTTCTTTGCGGCGTCGATTTGGAAACCTATGCACGAAGCCTGCTCCGCGACGCTGGCGCGGAGCTTTGCGCTTCGTTCGCCGATTCCGCCTGCAAAGACGAGTGCGTCGACGGAGCCTCGGAGTTTAAGGTAGTAGCTTCCTACATAGCCCGCAATTCTGTCGACGAAGATGTCGTAGGCGAGTTTGTGTTTGGGATCCGAGGAGGAGGCGATTACGCCAAAGTTTGTGGTGCCTGTGAGGGACTTCCAGCCGGATTCCTTGTTGAGAATTTCTTCGGCGCGGGAAATGTGTAGTTCTTTTGTGGAAGATGGCGCGAGGCGGCCTACGTCGCTTGCGTAGTGGAATACGAGACTTGGGTCTAGACTTCCGCTTCGCGTAGCGCCCGGTAGGCCGGCGAGGGGGGTGAGGCCCATGCTCGTGTCCAGACTCTTTCCACCCGAGATTGCGCAGGCGCTTGCGCCGCTCCCTAGATGCAAGGCGATGATATTCAAGTCTTTTGTGTCCTTTTTCAAATGTGCCGCGACAGCGCGCACGATGAAGGCGTAGCTGATGCCGTGGAACCCGTATTTGCGCAGGTGGTTGCTCTGCGCGATGCGTTGGTCAATAGGATACGTGTATACGTGCGGCGGCAACGTAGAGTGGAACTGCGAGTCGAAGCACGCGACGTTTGTGGCGCGCGACGAGAGCAGTTTCATGCAGGATTGCACGATGCGCAGCGCGTGGCTGTTGTGCAGGGGCGCGAGCTCCGCGAGATGCTCGAGTTGGTGGTACGTTTCGGTTGTGATTACACGGTGGCTGGAGAAGTCCCCGCCGTGCACGATGCGGTGCACGACAATATCAATGTCTTCCTTGGACGAGATCTCCTGGAGCGAGGCGTCGTCGATTAGTGTGTCGAGGAGGAGCTTGAAGGCGTCGTCCTGCGACTCGATTTTGCCGTCGATGCTTTCATCTTTCCGTATTTTCTCACCACCGCGGCTGTAGGAAAGTTGGGGTGGTGGTGCTGTGAGGCCGTTGATTTGGGTTTCGGCGATTTGCGTGGGCGATTGGCCTTGTTCTGCTGTGTAGACGGAGATCTTGACGGAGCTGGACCCCGCGTTGACCGAAAGGATGACCTTCATCTTGTGTGTGTGTGTGTGTGTGTAGGTTGTGAGAATACCAAAGTATTCTGTTTTTGGGGGGGAACCTACACGCCTTGGCCGTGCTGGATTTCGTTTGGATCAGTCCTTTGTCGCTGTTCTTTGATTCAGAGGTGGCTTGCTTGGCCGAGCTTTTGGAAGGAAAGCTTGCGAAGCTTCCAGTTTATCTGTGGTGGGGTTGGGCGTGCGAGGGCTCCGTAGAGGGGCTAGTAGAGGGGGGGTTAGTAGGCGGGGCTCTCCGTTAAGCTGCTCTGTCCTCCGTCATACGATGCGCAATTTTTGCCATTTCCAGCATGCAACACCACTGTGGGGTTGCCAATTAGTTCTCATTTGTCATCCTCCATATGACGTCTATGTATTTTCGTACAAACTTTTTGCCAGGCCAATCTTCGTAAACTGCAAACAGCCAACCAACCTCAGACCCAAGCTGTGCATCGTAAACTGTCCACTTCTAGAGCACACCACATTGTCCCAAAACATCCCATTGCTGCTTTTCCGCTGCTTCTCCCTTCTGCCCTTATCCGTCCAGTCGAGAGCACGGGTAGGCAATGGCTTAATGTGAATTCTCTGGGTATCCTGCTACCTTGTCCATCCAAATAACTCCAAACAGATTTCCACCGTAATCATTAATCCAGTCCTTGGTTGACCACCTCAGATCGGTGAGCCGAAACCTCAAATCACCAGATGCAGTACGAGGTTTCGTTCCCTCTCTTTTCTTTCTCAATGCCAGGGACAGGGCAGCTACCTGGTCGAAATGATGCAGAATGCATTATTTTCCACCCTGCTCGCTCCTCCTGCTTATTGAAAATGCCTCATTCCGGTACGGTTCTGTGGCCTCGCCTTGTCATAATCGCGATAGCATAGGACTTAAATTCCTAAGGCAGCGAGGCCGATGGGCCCTCTCCGAAACTGTCGTAAAAGCGTGCAACCCCATAGCACAAATAGCGTCGAGCATAAATTTGCTCGTTCTGTTATCTCCCTCAATAATTAAACAACCAACTTGGTTCAGAACATCTCACGTCACGTCGCTGCATCCGACTCCTCGTCTGGTTCGGGAACGGGAGGTAACCCGGCATCCAGCTCCGCAGCCATTGAGGGGATATGGGGCGACTCGAGTTCGGCCCGGTGGTCCGGAAAAGGCACGCCATTGAACTCGTTATCGGAGCTATGTATATGAGCCCATGAGTCCAGAAACCGCCGATAATCTACCCAGTTACATAGTTAGACGCATGCCGAATGCACGAAGGGGAAAAGCCTGTTGACAATGAAGGCGTTTGAGTCTGAGAGAACAACAAAATCTACCACTCACCCCGACGATTGCTAAACTGTATACCGAGGTAGCGAATATCGATTGATGGGTTTGGCGGCATGGCATGGTCATCATTGGACTGACTGCTATGGCCGACGGATCGCACGCGAGGCCGTCTACGTGTAAAAGAGAAGCGTCGAAGCGAGTCGGGGGCACTGCCTCGACGGCCGCGGATGGCGAGACGAACCTGATGATGCCGGTCATCACGGCCACGGAGCTCGTTTTCGAACCACTGCACCTCATATTCATGATATCTGCGGGTGGATCGATTTGCGAACACGGTGAGCGAATGTAAATTAGAATAACTGTCGCGCCAGAGTTTCAATCGCTGAACAAGCCCCAAGCCACGCACGCTACCAAAGCTGTCGGTCCGTGGGTGTCTGTCTGACCAAATCACGTCCACGTCGTAGTAGTCGAGCAGCCTCTTGGCGCGAACATCTCCTTGGAAGCGCACTGAACCATCGATGCTGGTGAACTCGTATCGGACCTCCGTCACTTGGTCGTGGACTACGGTGCCATTTTCATCCGTGTACCGTATCCGGTGGGGTTCTCGAAAAGTCAGAAATCTCTCCATTTCGGCAGGGTCCGTGAAGCGTCTGTGGCGAGCATGGAGGGTGTGAGGGTATATATCTCCATGGGGTACTGCATATTCAATGTCAGTGAGATCATGCGCGGGAGCTCACCAGCTTAGGCGGTCGGTGATTTCGGAGAAAGGCGGCAAGCCAGAGGGAAGGGGAGCCAACGGACAGAAATGTTCGAGGCGTTCATTTTCGTACGAGCAACGCCATAGAACGCGAGGGTGGTGGGAACCAACCACCTCCCAAGGACCTAGGTACACGGCTCTCTCATTCCGGGTGCCTTCCCAGAGAACGCTGTTAGGGAGAAGAGCATGTTAGAGTCTGGTTAAAAGTATGACTGTCCGCTGTCGGCGCCAATGGGGCATGAACCAGCCCTCTCTGGGCAAATGGGGGACGGGTGGTTACAGTGGAAGGGCTGGTTGTGATATCGTCCACCCGGCAGAGAGAAAGAGACCAAGGGCCGAGAGGTGCCCGCTGATCGTAGAAGGCGTACAAGGGAAGGGAAGCGCTGACTAATTGCAATGCACGAAAAGGGAAGCTGGATGACATAAAAAAGGTTGAACGTACATTACAGCTTCATAACCTGGGGGGCCGAGATCTAATGGTTGGAGAGAGGATTGCGGGGTGGAACCTTGGGAGGCGGCAGACACGGCGGTGCCCGATGTGGCAGAGTTCGGTGTCCATGTCGAGTCTAGCGGGCTCACATATGATCGCCCATGGGTGGGTGGGTGGCCGAGGGAGGATGTGGTAAAGGACGAGGACGAGGACGAGGATGCGGCCATCGCTTAATGGCGCATTGGTCGGCCTCGAAGTGCCCGGATCGGTGGAACGGGCCTGCTTTTCGTCCGGCACGATCGACAAGGCTGGCTGGTCCGGTCTGGTCTTGAAATGTCCGGGTGGTGGGAAGTGGGTGTGCCCGAAGAAGAGCTGGCGACTACTCGAATCCGGACAGACGTAAATGGGAGGTGAAGGTGAATTTTTTGGAACGTCTTCTGTGAATTTCCTCCCTTTTGGCGTTTACTTCACAGATACTCTCTCCTGGCTGGTCGCCGCCTTTTTTTTTCTCTCTCGTTATTCTCACCACTACAGAGGAGACGATCTTCGTTGTCTAATTACTAGTGGTGAAATTCCGGAGTGGACCAAAACAACCATAATCTTACATGGAAATCCAATCCGTAAGATCAATGAGGATATGGCAGGGGAGGCGAAAATATGTTTGACCAAGAAGATACGATAACCGTAGGGTGGAAGAGCAAAAGAAGAGTGTGGACTCGGAGTGGTTCAAGGTGGTGTAAACACTTGGCGAGCGCCCAGCGACCAGGCCGGGGGTTGGGGCCGGAAATAAAGAAGTTCGGAAAGGCCCTCTCGCGAATCGCAAGACGTGAGGGAAGAGGAATTGGGATACTGTTGTAGTCATCGGGCTTAGAGAAAGACTTAGGCTCGAACCCTCCCCCGCGTCAATGGCTCACCATGATGACTTTTGGGAAGCAGTAATATGTAGACCTCCCGTAGGGAAGGAAATGGAGAGGGGGCAGGCGACAATTGGGTATGTGCCCTGCGGCGCGAGTGTACTCCGTAGTATCATGTAATGGACCATGTGTCGTTTTGCTCGTGTGTGATTGTGTGGGCGAACCGGGATAAATTGGGGTAGTTTTGGGGCTTTCCCAGAAGACCCGACGTAGTGGGAGAAGCTGGAGTTGCGCTGGCGTGGGCTGTGGGTTGAAGGAGAAAGTGGAGGGGGGAGATCACTTGCTTGGACTGGGCTTCACTCTCACTCTGTTTAAACTACATGTACAAAGCGAGGCAAGATTGGGCAGAGGCGACTCCGTCCTTTATTCTGGCAACCTGACGATAGCACAGTGCCCCTTCCCTATTCATTAGATACTGCGTATGTCTCCTGTTTCCCGCCCTGCTCCTTCTTCGTGCTTCAAGCTGTAATTGTTTACCATTCTACTAATGGGGGGGGGGGGGCTTCGTTCATAGCTCTTTCCTCCACTTGCAAGTGCGAAGTGCGTATTATTAGTGCGTTGTAGTGGAAAGTGGAAAGTGGGCTTTTTTAGTGCCTCCTCGCCCTTCCTTTTTCGAGCTTGTCACAGCCACTACCCATAGCCATATAGGTACTGGTTTGCTTATGTGCATATCTGCGATCGTGTTAGGTAAATATCCTAATTTGCACCCTTTCTTAACTTCGGCCATCATTGAACATACCGCTACAGGATATCACCACGAACAGTTTGAAGGGTCAGTATGAAGAAGGAATCCAACTTGACTTCGAAAAGTCATCTGCCACCCAAGTTGTTTCTTTCCCGCTTCGAGGCGCCCACCCCGAGCATACACATGTGTGTGTGGTGCTAACAGCAGCTCTCAAATTACCCCAGAACCAGCGACCCATCCCCATGCTCTTCTCTAGATCTTTACGAACAGATCAGCTGTTGCTGACGGGAGAGGCTCGCCCTAGGAATCCAGACTGGCACCAAGCCCGTACCATTTCAAAGTACAACGCGCGCACCTTGGCCAGGGGAAGGACGGCAAAATTAGGCAAGGCCAGCCGCGAAAAAGAGGTGTGACATTCACCATTGCACCGTGCTCTGTACTGTACTGAAGCGAGGATGGAAAGATACAATGACGGCCAATAATGTACAAAGGATCTCTCTACTGGTCCAAGCATAGACCCTGCAACCTTTTGATATTGACCTGTTATATCCTCAGGGTGTGATCGAGCAGGCAACGAGTCGTCACCACCAACTTTTACCTCGTGCTCCTTTGACACGTTCACAGTTGAGCTCAATCGAACCACACCCACACAGAACCAAAAATATCCCCGTACATATCACTTTGCCTTCAATCTCATGCAAAATCTCACCGTAGACACAGTTTCAAAGAAACCCCCATCCTCAACTCAAACTAATCAAGGAGCTATGACCTGAACAAACTTGACCCGCCTCTTTACAAGGAGCCAGTCAGGGTGGCTGGCCCTTGATTATAAACCAGATGTTGTTGGTAGGTGGTTCAAGAAGAGGAGAAATACATTCAAGAATATAAAGGCTGATAGAATCCGGGGCGTACAGTTTGATCTTGTTATCGAGATGACGAGATGATGTCCCGGTTCCAAGGTGTGGGTACAAAGTATGGCGTACGAGCCAAGTCCATCCATCTATACGGAGTACTACTGGCAAATTGAATTTCCGAGTATTGGCAATAACCCGTTATCTGATCAGAATGTTTCAATACTCTGTACGCAAGCATAAGATTCCGAGCTCCCACACGGAGAACAAGTTTGGGACTTGGACCAACAGGTAGCTTGAAGGTTGAGGAGGGATTTGCGTTCAGCATCAGCATATATTAACCATTTAAAGGGGCTTTTCGATTACCAAAAAAAAACCCTAATTTCAAGGTGCTGACCCCTGCACTTGCGCTAGTCTTTGATGAACAAGGGTCCCCCGTCCCCACCATCCGGGCTCGGCCACTAGGAGAGCTTGATTCGAACACGGGGGCCGGAGCCGCGATTTTAGTTGTCAACATCGCAACAACTCAGACTCCGGTATTGCTCCACATTTCCCTCCACAAGAGATACGGAGTAGTAATAACTCGACAAGAGCTCAAAATGGGGAGAGAGAGAGAGAATACCGTTTAGGCATAAAAGCGAGAAATACCAGAAGTTTCTGTCTTGTTTGGCGTGACGAATGTATCTTAGGTGCGGCACATGTGAAATAACAATTGGTGCAACGGGAGGGCTTGCATAATAATACTCCGTATTTACGGAGTACACTTACTTGCATCTTGTTGGGCGAGGGGCAGCCTGCCCGTTTCAACAAAGCAGCGTACAAGTACTTCAACGAGCTTGACGTTGGCGGAGGTTCAAATGCGCCCGGTATTATTGTGTCACCTTTCTTTGCCGGATTTGCACAAAAACGTACGTGTAATAGGCCTGCATACGAGCTCCCCTCAGAGGGGCAAATTCCCCTGGCCGTTCGTAGCTATCAACCTTAGCGATATGCTAGTAGCCATTCACTGCTAAACTAAATAGATTTTTTCTACTAGGAGGAGAACGTGGGCTTGGCAGATTCCGACATCGAGGTCACTGCAGGGGCAGTAGAAAGACGAGAGAGGTGAATTACATCTTCTCTAGAGCTCATGGAACGCCGGCAGCTCCATACGTTGTGTTGTTCGAGTCATTAACCGCCAAGCGCAGGATTATCGCCTCGATTTCCAAGCCCTAACTAAGCCTTCATATTGGCCTCTGTTCGTTATCTTCCCACACATGGGCGATGTCGAAGCCGGCTGCTTCTCACAAACATGCGCATCAAAATTAAACTACTCCGTACAATGTCCACCCGCTGGACTTCAAGGGTCAGTCCTATTCTGGAATTAGCGCTGAGAAGCCCCTGGTAGCATGGCGTTATGCGCTATTTCACCCACTAAAGGCCTGTAACGGGCATGCCGCCAAAGAGGCTTTCCTCCAAATTATTATCGAGCCATTGAAGCGGAGTACTCTGTGTTAATAGTCGAGGTTAGGAAGAGAGAGGTAGAACGTTCTTGCCCAAAATCAGAAGTGATCGGGCACCCGCAGGGCCCTTTCCGAATACAGACTCCAAATACAAGAGTACTTTCCGTATTAGAAGCTTCGCCTCGCTTTTTTTTTTTTTTGGATCTCCCCTGCAAAAGTTTTCATTCTTGTTATCACCACTCGTCCTCACCTACTCCGTACGAACGAGCACAAGGGAGACACTATTCTGTCCATTTTCTTGGCCAGCCTCGTACCTTAACCTTGTTGTTGGGTTCTTGGCCGCCCCTCTGAATCTCGGTCTTTCCCGTCGAGCACCAACACCACTTGACGAACTTGTCAGAGTACAAAGCATCGCTAAGTCCCCTTTCCTCGCGGCCATGCTGGAATGCGATTTGAATTCTCCCCGATCCTTCTTGTCTTCCCCCTCCCCCTCTCCAACCTCCGTCCCCTCTTTTCTTCCCTTTGACGGTCCCTCTTGGCCTGGACTTTGAGTGCGTGTGCATGTGTGGAATTGAACTGAGCTGGCCGTTGTCGAGTTCCATCGCAGCCTTACCCACTCGGTTTCGGTCCCATTTCTTTCATCCCCCTCCCCATTGTGCACCTCTTCCTTTTCCACCTCATTTTCTTGCATGTCCCACTACGACTCGAGTTCGTGTGTCTCCACTTTCAAAGGAGAGAGACGTCGATAACTCGTCCCTAAATTAAGGACACCCGCGCTTCCTTGCGCCCCCCTCGGCCCTACTTCCCTTCTGACTTCCCCATAGCGAGAGCGACGGCGTAGAATCGAAAAGTCCACGGAGCCACGTGCCTCCCCCTCTTCCCGGAGATGGACCGTCTACAAAACCGATCTGGGCGGCGCAACAGAGGTTTCCTGGGCTCTGACAGCTCGGCCCTATCGCCCCAAGATGTTCAGGTATGTCAATGCCATCAGAAGAAGAAAAAAGACGCCAAGGTGGGCAGCAGTAAAGGAGCTCGCAGCAGCACTCAGCTCGCCCGAGTGATGGCTCAATGTGTCGTGTGTGGTGGATCTTGCTGTGGTCCTGCATCTACTTCTGCATCTTTGCTCCTTGTGTGGAATACCCGTGGCCTTTATGCAACCGGATGATCATTAGCCATTTGTGGTACTATTTCTAACCTCCCATTGGTTTTGTTGCTCATAGGACCGCCAACAACTACGTTATGAGCTCGATTTGAACTCGTGGAATCTTCGTATTTGGGGTGTGGCCGCCTCTGGATTTCTCACAGACTCGTAAGAAACTCGTTTGCTTTATTCTACTCTTCCCCCCCCAAGTGCACGTCACGGCCTTATGCAGTAGATGTGCACTCTTCCCATAAACAGCTCATCAATCTGACCTGTGCTCTCATCACCCTCAAGATACAATCTATTCTCCACCAACGTAATTCTCTCGTCTGTAGCCTTCGTTTATTGGCCCCATGGCCCAAGATGGCACGGTCTCGTCATCAACCTATTCACCCTGTTCGGCTCCGTCCTTGGTCAGCTAGTCTTTGGCTTCCTCGCTGACTACTACGGTCGAACGCGTTTGTATGGTATTGAGCTTGTCTTGGTCATTGTGTCGACCATCGGTGTAGCGTTGAGCAGCCATGGCTATCGAGATCTTTCGTTTCTTGCCATGTTTACTTGGGTATGTTGCTCATGCCGGGCCTCACTGGCACCTCGTATCGAGGGTTATCTACCTATTCTCATTTGGTCATTTGCTAACTGTCGCTTGTACTGAACAGTGGCGGTTTGTAATGGGCATAGGTTTGCAGAGCCCCTGAAAGTTGCCTTCTTGTAACCGACACCTCGATCGTCAGAGCGTACTCACGGGCTGCTGGATATGTTGATCTTAGACTAACCTCTCGGCCTTGTTTTCTTTAGGAATCGGCGCTGAGTACCCTTTGAGCGCTGTGATTACCTCCGAATGGGCAAGCACAAAGTCCCGAGCTACCATGATCTCGTCTGTTTTCATGATGCAGCCCATCGGTCAAGCATTGGCTCAGCTTGTCGGCCTATGGGTCCTTCTGGGCCGTCAGCACGAATTTGACATCCACGGTCTCCAATGCGGCCTCAATACCGCCCATGATGAAAGATGCAAGGAGATAGTTGATGGAATTTGGCGCATTGTTATCGGCTCAGGTGCTGTGCCCGCACTCCTAGCCATCATCTTCCGATTCTTTCTTTTTGACTGTGGTTTGTACAGTCTAGAAGTGAAGAGCAAGCCCGATCTTGCTTTAAAGAATACACAGCGCGTCTACGGAACTGTGCCAGAATCGACACCGAACGGCGGGTTTCCCATGCATCAATCCAATGGAGCCATGTCCCCTGTGAACGGGTCGCACCGCATGATGCTTATGGGTCAAGAACAAGAACAACCGAGCATGCCAATTCAGTTTTCAAAGGCCGATCTCTACAAGTATTTTATCGAAGAAGGGAACTGGTACTATTTACTTGGTGAGCTCATCACTGACCTGCACAGCATAGCAATGCCAAGGTTGAACCCTTCCGAAAATTGCGATGAGCTAACTTGCTTCCCTGGTAGGCACATCTGCAACATGGTTTTTCTTGGACGTTTCGTTCTACGGCCTTTCCCTCGATAATCGTGGTACTTTATCCGACATGTGGGCTACAGTTCCCAGACTCGAGGTCAATGAAAGCCTTCCTTGTTGGCCTTCGTCCATCCCCGGTGGCAACTCAACGGTGCCCAATTGGACTGATGGTCGTATTCCTATATGGGCTACTGATAAGACGGACCTCTGCCAGACGATTTACGAAGTGCTCGTTGAGCAGGCGAAACAGTACCTTTTGACCGTATCTTTGGCATCAATTGCCGGCAGCGCCTGCTTTGTGGTTTTCGCGAACCGGTTTCCAAGAAAGCAGTGGCTCACATACTCTTTTTTTGTGCTTGCCATTCTGTTCGTCATTACTGGCGGTGTGTATTATGGTGTAAATCATACGCCCGGGTCACCAGCAACGATAGTTTTCGTTGCCCTGTGCCATTTCATGTTCAACTTTGGTACGTTCGATTTTCACATCCTGGTTTGGCTCTTGGCTGGCTACAAGAGTACGGCTTCTCTAACTCGAAAATAGGCGCAAATACATTGACTTTCATCATTCCCGCTGAAATCTTCCCGACCTGTTATCGATGCACCTGCCACGGCATCTCTGCGGCTGCTGGGAAACTTGGCAGCATAGTCGCCCTCCTCCTGGTATATGCCATTAACGAGTTCTACACGAGTGATACCAAACAGGGTCTTATTTTCCTACTTTTCGGATCTGGCGTCACATTTGGCGCCTTCTACTCGTGGGCTTACCTGCCCGACTCGCAGCACCGTGTTCCTGTCGACGACGATGACAACTACGTCGACAACGAAGACGAAGAGGACGCCATCCCCACTGCCGCCAGAGACTGCCGGAGGACCAGGAGGAAGACGAGGCTCGAAAGTAAAGAACTGGAGGTTCTTGGAGAAGGGAGGGGCCGGGCCAAGAACGAAGGGGAGGTTATCACTCTTCGTGACAAGTGGGCGGATTCTAGGAGGAGAAGGAGGCTTGGAGCAAGGACCATAAGGGTGGCTGAATAAGACCAAGATGCGCTTCCTCTGGTTCTTTTTCGTTCTTCTGATAAGTTTGGATTTGGATGGTGGGATTTTGTTCTATTTGGTGACGTTCGATACCCCATATATATATTACGTCTTCTTGTATTATAGTTTTCATGTTCTGAATATTCTTTAATTTAGATAGAAAAAGTGAAGGGATGATAAAAACATGGATGAAAATGCATAATACTCCCTTGAGAGAGTGTGTCCCCCAACTCCGTGCATTTTATCGAGACCGTCAATAAAAAAGATGTGAAAACAAATGAAACAAGTATCCCGTCCCATTACCCCCCAAGTTTTTGATGGCATCCTTCGCCCTTGTCCTTCTCCATATGGTACAAAATCGAACGCGAAAAAGGGGTACTTTTCCCCTGTGTGCGCGCGTAGACAAGCGATTCCAAGGAATAGGAATCGATTTGCTTCAAACATCCCGCTATCACCGTAAGCCACGCATTCCATCGTTCCCCCCATTCTATTTGCTAGTAGACGGCCGACACAGCAGGAGATTTACTTGCGAGGGGGCGGTGGTCCCATTTTGCCGGCCCCAGTGTCGACTTTCTTGCGCGGGGGTTCGGGCACCTTGAAGCCGCCATTGCTGAGACTCGATGACGAGGAGCCAATCTGTGTAAAGGTGCCGCCCTTGAAGTAGCGGTCCTCCTCGGCTTTTCTCTTGCGGTTGACTTCTTCACGGAGTTTGGGGTCGACGAGCTCGAGGCCTTGGACGGGGGTGAAGGAGAGGGACGAGGCTGTTCCCGCGCCGGCGATGGTGCTGCCGACGCCCGAGGCGCGGAGACCGCGGCCGCGCAGGTCAATGTTGTTGGTGGCGCCGAAGCCGCCGATTGTCGAAGCGGCTCCGTTGAGTGAGGTTGCGCCGCCCCAGCCCTTATGTTTTTGGCTGAGTTTGGCACGTGTGCGTTGGTCGATTTGGAGATTGCGGATTTTGCCGCCGTCTGATTGGCCAATCATTCCCATGCCGGCGGTGCTGTCGCCGACTCCGTAGCCGACCTCCTTTTCTTCCTTGCCAAAGGCCATGCGGTTTTGGGCCTTGCGTAGATCTGTCATGGCTGTGGCCTCTTTAGCCTTTCGCGCGCGCCGACCTCCTCGTTTGCGAGAGGGCTTGTCATCGGGCGCGGGGAGTGCTCTGTGTCCCTTGTTGGGAGGCGGTGCCGTGAGCTTATCTAGTCTCTCGAGCGCGTCCGACTTGAGAGTCTCGCCTGTGAGCCCGTTTGGACTAGAGTGGATGCGATCGACTCGTGCTGCTAATACAAGTTTTGCGGAGACGATCCGCATGGCCTGTCGCTTCAGGTCTTGGGGGATGCCCTTGATGATGGGCGCATGGAAGAGGAACCCTTGTTGCCGGATGCCGACATTTGTTGCTAGTCCCGGACCGTGCTGCTTCTTCGAGCCCCAGGCGGGAATGTTGCAGGCAGGTGTTTTAGAAAGGCCTGTGAGACCGCCTGCAGCGTTGAGTAGTTGTGCAGCTGTTAACGATCCGATGAGCGCTGTCAAGTTGGGTGCAAACAAATTCATTCGCGACTGGACATATTCTGTCAGTGTCGTTTTGGCCTTATCCAGCGCAACAACCATTTCGCAGGCTCGGTAGACACGTGCTAGCTCGTCGGTACTCATTTCTCGCCCCTTTGTGGTAGTGGCTTCAACTGTAACAATCATGAGATGGGGGCCATCGAGTACGGATCGTAGTGTCAGTCCAAGAGGGTTGTCTGTAGAGTTTTGGAGCTTCTTAATGCCTTCGGCGTCGAATGGCCCGTTTCCGAGGATGGATACGACTTTGGCATATTGTAAAGGGTTGCCAACAAGTGTCTCAAGCTCGGGGAATCTAACGGAGTAGTGGTCGCGAATAAATTTGTGTACGAGAACAACTTCGCTGTCGATATGGGTGGCAAGTCCATTGGATTGAGTCAAGAGATGATATTCAGGGTGGTCTTCTATATTACCGATAATCTCTGTATCTGGCTCCGCTCGAAACTTTTCGATTTTCTAGATGAGCGGGTCGGCAAATCATTAGCAACATAATCAGGAGAGCAAACGGAAAGCTAGAGGAGAGAGAAACAGGTTCAACCAAACGCAATGCTCGCGCGCACGTTACGTTCAAGACCGGGGAAAGTAGCAGAGAAGAAAAAACTTACCTCTAAGACAGGCTCGAGCTCCTGCATCAGTTTGGCCACACTCCGGATATCTTTGACTAGACCGAGCTTCATCTTCTCGACTCGCGCTTTCGCCTCTTCAGCATCCTCTACGGTCTCATTGCCGCGCGAGGTAGCGTCTCCCATTACCTCATCTTCGTCGTCATCGTCATTCTCGTCATCTTTGTCGAAGTCCATCTTATCACCGCCCGTAAGTTCTGGCCCGGGCGACGAGACGTCGCCCTCCTCCCCAAGCTCTTCCTCATCTCCATCATCCTCAAAATCGTTCAGCAGTTCATCCGCAAGAGTCGACATTTTTGATCACGTAGGGATGGAGAGCTTACACACAGCAAACTGTTTTCCGCACCGCTATATGTGATGAGAAGTGACGACGTGGTTGATGAATTGATCCAACAAGGTGCCTCGTGCTTTTCGCAATGGTTGTTAGGCAGGACAGGACATATTATCACAAGGCTGTTCAGGACTTTGGACTGCCCCACACTCTGTTAGAGAATATACTCCGTACTTTTACTTAATCGTTTATAGTGATATCCACAAGCGACTTGGATCTGGCCCTCGTAGTCTACAAAGAAGAAAAAGGTTTCGATTCGATCTCCTAACACAAAATCGATGTTAGGTTTCATTTTCCAGAGCTTAAAAGTCATCAATAAGCTTTTTTTTGCATCCCAACCTGGTTGTAACTTTATCTACTCCGTAAAAGCGGTGGAATACGCTTATGGGGGAGAAGTTCTTATCGATAAGAACTTTTTCTACGGAGTACTGGCCTGCCTGTTGGTGATGTTTTATTTGTCTTGCTTGTTGGTTCAGCCTTTTGGTAGCGACAGTTACTTCAAAACGGCGGATTGGGTGTCGCCATAACCCACGCAAAATTCCGAAGGGCAACAAAAATTGTTTTTGATACACACAAACAACCATGGAATCCTCACGTGGCCCTCCAAGGGTCAAAAACAAGGCTGCCGCGCCCATTCAGATCTCAGCTGAGCAGCTTCTTCGCGAAGCCGTTGATCGCCAAGAGGTCCCTATCGAAGCTCCCGCCCAAAGATTCGCCGATCTCGAAGAATTACACGAATACCAAGGCCGCAAGCGACGCGAATTCGAGGATTATATTCGGCGAAATCGAATCAGTCTTCACAACTGGCTGCGATACGCCACGTGGGAGTTGGAGCAGAAAGAATTTGCGCGAGCCAGGAGTATTTTCGAACGAGCCCTCGATGTCCACCCGCACTCGGTTCCGATATGGCTTCGCTATGCCGAGTCCGAGATGAAGTGAGTTTCCGGCCCTGTGTACGGCTGCTATTGGGTTCTGGAATCGTCTCAAAGAGCGGAGCGTGCTAACAGACAATTTTAGATCGAGAAACATCAACCACAGCCGAAACATTCTTGATAGAGCCGTGACGATTCTTCCCCGAGAGAACAAACTATGGTACCGCTATGTGTATATGGAGGAGACTCTCGAGAATATTCCGGGAGTGAGGCAAATCTTTGACAGATGGATGCACTGGCAGCCAGGCGAAGAGGTATGGGCTGCGTACATCAAGTTTGAGAAACGGTACGGCGAGACCGACAGGGCCCGCGCTATCTACGAGGCCATGACAATTGTGCACCCCGAGCCGCGCACGTGGATCAAATGGGCGAGTTTCGAGGAAGAGTTCGGGACGAGTGAAACGGTGCGCGAGGTATTCGGAAATGCTATCGAATCAATCGGTGATCTTGCAGATGAGAAATTGTTCATAGCATATGCCCGCTTCGAGTGTCGGCTCAAGGAGTACGAGCGGGCTCGAGCCATCTACAGGTTTGCGCTCGACAACCTACCGCGCTCCAAATCCATGCAACTACACAAAGCGTACACGACATTTGAGAAGCAATTCGGCGACAAGGATGGTGTGGAGGATGTGGTGCTGGCGAAGCGTCGGCGCATGTACGAGGCAGAAATCGCCGAGAACCCCAAACACTACGACGCCTGGTTCGGCCTCACGCAACTGGAGGAGACGGCAGGCGACGCCGACCGAGTCCGCGATGCGTACGAACGTGCCGTGGCCCAGATGCCACCAGCACAGGAGAAGCGGCTGTGGAGACGGTACATTTACCTCTGGCTTTTTTACGCCATCTGGGAGGAGACGGAGGCCAAGGACACAAACCGAGCTCGACAGGTGTACAAACTATGTCTCGACATTATCCCGCACAAAAAGTTCACCTTTGCCAAGGTCTGGATCCTCAAAGCACACTTTGAAATCCGCCAAGGCGATGTCACAGCGGCGCGCAAAACACTAGGAACGGCCATCGGCATGTGTCCCAAAGACAAGCTCTTCCGCGAATACATTGCACTCGAACTCAAAATGTTTGAATTCGTACGGTGCAGAACGCTCTACGAAAAACACCTAGAATGGAATCCGGAAAGCTGCCAAACCTGGATCCGCTTCGCCGAACTCGAACGCGGCCTCGACGACCTCGACCGCGCGCGCGCCATCTTCGAACTAGCAGTCAACCAAGCCGTCCTCGACATGCCCGAACTCCTCTGGAAAGCCTACATCGACTTCGAAGACGAAGAAGGCGAATACGAACGCACCCGCGCCCTCTACGAACGCCTCCTCAAAAAGACAGACCACGCCAAAGTCTGGAAATCCTACGCAGAATTCGAAATCGGCGTCCCGGACTCCCAAGCCCAAGACCGAGAAGAAGAAGAAGAAGAAGAAGAAGAAGAAACCCCAGTCACGGAAGAAGCCATCTCCCGCGCCCGCGAAATCTTCAAAAGAGCACACACCCAAATGCGCGAAAAAGACCTCAAAGAAGAACGCGCCGAGCTCCTCCGCTACTGGCTCGCCTTCGAACAGGAATACGGCTCTCCAGACTCCCTCGAGGACGTCCGGAAAAAGATGCCGTCGCGCACCAAGCGCCGGAGAAAACTGGAAGACGGCACGTTCGAGGAGTACGTCGAACTCGTCTTCCCCGACGAGGGACAGAGGATGCGGAATTTGTCGGGTGTTTTGGCCATGGCTCGACAATGGAAGGCTGCTGGTTCTTGAGTTTCTTTTGACTGTTGTTTTTTTTTAATCTACTGGCCGCCTGTTTAAAGCCTCGTGCCTTTTCTTCCTTTTTTTTTTTCGAATCCGTCGCCGTCTTATTCAACTCGTCAAGACGCCCTTTTTGTAGTTATAAAGCCACTTTGACTGTTCCCTTTTGCTATGTAGCTATTTTGAAAAAAAAAAATTGTATAAAGGTATCAGGAAGTATCGGGAACAGTCTACTTGTACACGGCTGCTTCGTCCCATTCACTCCCCTCCACAAAATCCAGGCGTCTCGGTCAAGCCGGCATCACGTCATGGCCACGTCCACGTCCGGCTCCGCTTGCTCCGCTTGCTCATGCACACTCCCCCCCGAACTTCTCAACTCCCAACTCCCGTTCCCCAACAACACCTGCATCCAACCTGTTGGCAACCTTTGACTTTTACTGCGCCTTCTGATTGGTTTCACGGCAGGAAGTCGGGAGGGGGGCAGGAAAAAAGACCTCCGGACTTGACATCATTACACTCCGTACTCCGTATAGTAGAGCCCATATACTTGCAAGTAAAAGCCAGCATACAAAGGTAGTCGTCAATTCATCAAAGTATTTGAAGCACATTCTCGAGAAAAAAAAAAGGTCAGGAGAGGAGACAGAAAAAAAAAGGAGAAAAAAAAGAGTCCCAGATATCCCAATAGTTCAAAATTCCGCCTCGCATTCTTCAGGGCAATCAACCAATGTCAGTGTCTTGCCCTCCTCCGTACAGTTCGCAGCTCTAGGTATCCCAGCCTTGACGTCATCCCTTCGCCACGCATTGTCAAACGCGACACAGTCTCGTTCCCAACGAGTTCCCTGCTCTTCTCACGGTTCCACGCCTATTTTCGTGCACACCTGGTCGATCCATCTTAGTTTCCTGTAATCGGATTCGCTCGTTGTCATTGGGCTGCGACATGCCCACCTTCGCCAGTGATTCTGTTCCCAGCTGCTGGTGCTGCATGAGACGGTAATAGACTTTGCGTTCACCCATGTAGATCCGTGCCTCTAGCGACGGCGCGGCTCATCTGTACACAACCAATAGTCATTAGTTATTTGGTCAAGTGTCCATTCATGCTTCATTGCATTTTGTTGCTCCCGAAACCAACACTACCCAAATGAAAACAACGTGAAAAGAATAGAGACAGAAAAAAGAAAGCCCGCCAAGCTCCATATATAATTAAAGGGGCAGCTTTATTCAATGTGCATGTTGCTAGCCAAAGGCGCGCCGCTCAATCATGGCTCATTATCATTTGCGTGGCCAGAAAAAAAAATTGCAAAAAAGACGACCAGGCGTATTTGGCACATAGCAAACCCAAAGGATGGCAAAGGGTGTGCAAAGAGGACATCAACTATCCAGGCACCACGAAATCGATGAGGGGTGAGAGGTGTAAGCCCAAGCCCGTAACAATTGGGTGGTGCTGATGAAAGAAGCGGGCATGCAATGACGACACCTTCTGACGACGAGGGATTCAATTTCATTTGCTGGTCCAGCCCATTTCTTGACCCCCGCTTTCGTTCCGTGTGTATGTGGATAGTCTCCCGGGGTGTCGTGAAGCTTTCATCTCAACGGTCTGTTTCTATCGCCGGTAATCTCCAACTGGAGGCGCCGGGAGAGGGGGGGAGTTGCGGTTCCTGTCATAGTAGCGCGCCCCGTAGTCGTAATAGTCTGGTCGCGACGGCTCTGGAGACAAGTCGTCAGCCGTTTCTCTCCCGTATCCGATGAAGTCGTTACCAGAATAAAACCGGCCGTAACTAGTAGGTAAACTTTGGGACCGAGACTGGCTGTCAAGGCTGCCCCCCGTCCCGGTGCTCCTTTGGCGTGCAATTCGTTTTTGGTGCCGCACAGCCTTTTCTCGTTGGAATTCCCGACACTCGTGGGAAATCTCTTTGGCCTCTTTCATCTCGCTCAGGGCACCTCGAATTCCCACGACGGCAAGGCCAACGGCTACGCCGTCCTTCATCATCGCCTTCGTCTTTTCCTTTGCCGCCTCCTCGGCGCTGAGGTGGCCTTGCCCCACAGCCTTTCTTCTCTCTTTGCTCTTCTCCATACTCTTGTAAATTTCATTCACAGCGTGGACCGTGGCAACAGCCGCGAGTCCACTTTTAAAAATCTGCTTACCTTTCATTCGTCTTGCGTTTCGCTCATCAGTGTCCGAATCTCCTAGATCCGAGGCAGATCCGACACTCGTGGTCCTTCCCTTGTTCCGGGAGGAACGGTAAGAACGGTCGTCATCATAATAGCGATCATCCCGACCGCCACCTCCCCGAGTAGACCGGCGTTCATAGTAGTCATCATCATCATCGTAATCGTTCCGGCGGCGGTGGCGCCGCGAAGAGCCCCTGTCGTCATATTCGTCCGAGTACCGGCGACCCTTCTCTTTCTCGTCGGGTTCGTTACCGAAGCCGATTCGAGCTAAACCTTTCCGTGCAGCGTCGACCACGCTTCGGCTTCGGCTGCGGTGCCGGGGTGGGGAATCATCCCTGTCTCGGCCGCGGTCCGAGTCCGGGCTTCGCGAGCGGTTGTCCAGAGCTTTCTTGCCGAGCACTGCAGCGAGGCCACCACTGGCGAGAGCAGCAATCTTGCTGCTTCCCGACCCCGATCCGCCAAGCGAGCGTGCGCGCGATCGCGAGCGGCTCCGGCCCGTCTTCTCGTCCTCTTCAATGTTCTTCTTTGAGCCGTTGACAATACGGCTGCCCAGGAGACCGCCAATAACGGACTCGGCAAGGCTAAGCTTTTTGGACTTGTCGGGGTTCTGGGCCGTGTCGATTGCGCCAGCCGTTAGAGCGGCTGTGGCCATTCGCTTCATCTTCTCACCCTTCCAGCCACCCGGCTCCTTGGCAATACGGAACGCCTCGGCGGCGCCAGCCATCAGAGATGCAATGGCGGCCTGTTGAACCTTTGAGCGGTTTCCGCCACGTGATCGGGTACTCGAGTTCGAGCGACTACGGCTATGGGTGCTACCACCGGCCGAAGAACGACTGCGCGCATCACGGTTTCGGTCCGACTTGGAGTCCTTGTCGTCTTCAGAGAATGCCTTGAGAGCGGCACCAAGGCTGCTCACGCCAAGCATGGACTCGAGGAAAGATTTGTGTCCCTTCTTGACAGTAGGATCCTCCTCATCATCTGAGTAGTATTCAATGAGCTTCCCGTCACGTCCGCGGTGGATGACGTAGGTTGGCTCGGGGTCTCCCTTTTCGGCCCACTGCTTATTGTACGTGGCAGCACCGCCGTACCCAGCGAGGGCTCCAGCGGCAGCCAGAGCACCGGACTGCATGTAGTTTCGATGGACGCGATGGCCCTCCTCCTTGGCCTCATGGCGGTCATACAGTTCTTTGCCTCCGAGAGCCAGTGCAGCGCCAGCGAGGGCCACCATGAGTTTCTCTTGTCGAGTAAGGACATGTCTCTTGGACGGGCGCGACCGCTCCTTCTCGTATCGGCTCTTTACGCGGCGGCGGTCGCGGTCTCGGTCTCGGTCATAGTAGTCGCGGTCGTCGTCGTAATATCCCGGCTCGGCAGAGCGAGTCCGGCGAACATCTCTCGAGTTTGGGGGTGGGAAATCGCGATGGACTTCTTCGACCGAGAGGTCACTATCCTCCCGGCGACGAACAAGCTCGCGGGATTCGGGGTAGACTCGCAAGTAGTCGTCACGGGGGTCGGCATAGCGAGTCTCTCGTCGATCTTCGTAAGCGTGGCGGTGCGACCGCTCGCGAGGGGCATCGTAAGGGTCGTAAGACATGTTTGGAGGTATTATCAGCGGGGTATATTCTTGAGAGCCCGTCAGGCGGGGTTTACTCCAATAGTCTTGTTACTCTGATAACGCGAAAGATGAAGAAAAGAAATCTTGATGTATTGTCGGTACGCAATAAAGTATAATGTAAAGTATAATAATGAATGCGTAAGGTCCGTAATCTAAGGTGTCTCCCAGACGATGGAAAAATACGTATGAGGGGATAAAATGAGGAATTAGTGAAAGGAAGAATCTGGAGGAACGAAAGGGAGGGGAAAGCCAGTCTAGTTGTATTGGAAGGAGGGGGGTGCGTATTGGTGCGTGTTGGTTCCGTGGTGTAATGACTGTCCGTATTCCTGTTGGGTTTCTGGCAGGTGGCATGGTATTATGAGAGAAGCCGGGAAGGAGGGGGTGGGGGAGGGGTTCAGAGGGGGGGGAGGGGGGGGGGGGGGGGTGCAGGGCAGCAGAGGCGTGTATCTACGTGCCTCAGTACTACTACTCCGTACTGGTCCTGTTTCCGGAGGCGCCCACCAAGTTTCGAAAAATACCACAGCTCGGGCCACGGCCACTCAAAGCTCCAGGCAGCAAGTGGCGCGCTTATGTTCAGAACTGTCAGTTGAATTCTGAGGGAGCCCTTGAGGGCCATTATAACTGGACAGCACAGCCTGTCCATGGCCAGCCAAAGCCCGAGCACCACACATACCCTCAAAAGAATGTGAGAGATGAGAGACGAGAGAAAGGGAGGGGACTACGATACGCCCCGCGCCCCGGCCAGGCAGAACGGATTCCACAAGGGCTTGGCTCGTGCAACATGGATACAAAGACTCGATCGAGTCTTGAACGAACGAAAGTTGCAGTCAACACTAAACTATGCCTCACTCGTATCCAGTATCCTATCCAACAGTCCAGCAGATCATCACAATGCACAGCATAACATAATACTCCATACAGCGAAGAGGTTGGCGAGGAGCATTTAGTATGCCCTAAGTCCGGAGTACACAAAACAAGAACCGCCACCAAAAAAATACCGTCTGTCACCTGTCGAGGCTCCAGCCGGCGCCGTCTGACAGGAGCCATCCTCTTAGTTCGTTCCTGGCCTAAACGGCGCTAATACGCCCTGTCAAGCCAAATGACGACTTGCCACAAGTTCTCCAGCCACATATTATACAAGTATCTTTTACTCCATATTACAAGTATTTACAGAGAAGTTTCCCGACCAAGGGATCATTTAGGGATCATTTCATTTCATGAGCTGCCATCCCAATGCGTTTCGCGTTTCATATCAATCTTCCAATCCTTTGAAGACTGAGTAAAAATAGCAATCATGACAGCATTTGGACGGAGAAAAGGGATCATTCCTAACCCACAGCTATTATATCATTTGCGATGGAACAAAGCCTGGAAGATTCGACCTCTTCCACCCCGCCCCCCCCGCACATATGCACAAATACCTCATCGCCAAGGATCAACCACCGTGCTTCCGAACATCCAGGGACAGCGACAGAACCACCACGAGAACAAGCACCTGAATTCAATGTTTCAATGTCTTATACATCTCATACATGGTACTCAATACTCAGCACACCATGTAAACTGTGCCAAAGTGGCAATGTCGACGCCACCCGATATCGTGATTTAATACTCCGCATGGGTGCCCTCAGGGCCTCATATCAAAGAAGCACTGCCCAAATCCATTTTCAAAAGAATCCGGAGTCTCCGTAGCCCCCACACAAAATATGTGTAAAATGTCGAGAATACACGTATTCCTTCCCTCATAGCCCAAACGAGGCAAAAGAATTATAAAGACAAAGTTGCATTTTCCCATTCCAAGAAGATAAATTCCGAAAGACAAAAGAAAACGAAAAGTGAAAGGTCATGTGATTTCTACATGTGGCTTTGAAGACATTTTTGCGTCTTCATCGTCAGGGTGCCACACATCGCCACAAGACAAGGTATCTGATCTGAAAGTCGCAAAGTTGCGGGTGGCTTAGACTATTCCACACCCTATCAGCCTATTAGCCATCATGTCGGCTGCTCCAAAAGTATATCCAGTCATGTGAACTAGCACCAGGCGCTCGGCGAAAAGCTAACCTGCGCCTCGTATGCCCGCTTATTGAGCAAAACGGCGGGCGCCCGACACCGAAGCCCGTTCTCGTCATAGGACAGTGGTCATGAGGGGACGGGCCTCAGTTGAAAAGTTGGCCGTCATGACACCAGTCAACTGCTAAACATAAGCTTCTAAGCCCTCGGTTTGTTGCCCTCGATTTGTTCTGTAGACTTTTTTTTATGTTTATAAAGGCCATTATTACTCTTACAGGCAAAAAATCAAAAGCAAAATGTCAACTCCTATCGCCTCCCGAAATTGCGTCTAAAAAAGCAGACAAAGGAGGAATGCACAAGAAGCCCAAGTGCAACTGTCGAAACAAGTCCCCATGTCCTTCTTGTAGATCTCGAGCCATTTGCTTTTCTCCTCTCACCATTTTATTTTTGAAAAAAGAAGAAAAAGAAAAAGAAAAGAAATTCCGACCATATGCAACCCGCCGAGTTCAGCAATCCGTCCAGAGAAAGGGGTTGCGTTGCGTATTGTCGTTCTCGTGCGCCCTTGTCGTTTGCCCAGTTATAGCTCGAGAGAAGGACAATAGAGTCACCAAATTGAATCCACGCGCGTCCCTCAACCATCTTTTCCATATGCAGTGATTCCTTTTTTTGGGTGGGTTGGCGCAAAACGAAAACCATACCAGCAGAAAAAAAACTTTGGTTCAAAAGATATCCTTTTTTTGTCTAATAAAACCGCAGAACCACCCCGTGGGAAAGAGAACAAAAAAGACAAAAAAAGTACTAAAAAGAAATGAAGCCTGCTTTTAGCAGAGAGAAGAAAAAGATAACGCATACGGCCATGCAGAGATTCTGGATTTTGTCGAGAAAAAGAATGAAAAAAAAAAAAAGGGTAAGCAAGTGGTAATGAAAGAAATGGAGTAGAAAGTCTGCCAAGGCTTCATCCTGCACGCCATAGAGTAGTATCTCGCAACAAGAGAAGAAGCTGGCAGCCGGGTACACCTTTTTCGAGCCCTCCACCCTCGTATGAAATACCGCGAGAAGAATGTCATTAAAAACGGGAATATTTCGGGGACCAACTCGAGTGATGGCTTCACTCTTCCTAGGCCATCATTATTTTGTGCTGCTTGTTTTTTTTCTGTTTTGCGGTTGTATAAAATTTTGTGTATGAGATATTGACGGTCGAGTACATGCCGATCCCGTTGGAGTCCTTGTCTTCTGGATATAGTGGGCCTGTCCAGCGATAAGAGGCGTAGGAGAAGACTCCCCATAGAAATGACAAAGGTAGATCGACCGCGCAATCTAAGGTAAACGGCGTACCAAAGCCAAAGTTCGAAACTCTTGTTGGTCGCCCCGTGATATCGCCTTCGATGTCCCGGGGCCATTGCAGCAGCACCGACTGCCCAACCGCCCAAAACGAATACCAAAAGCCATTTTGCCGAGAGAAATGCCGTCTGAAAGGCAATGCCACATATAATGGCCGAATCAACGGACCAAGGGAGAAATAGAGAGTGGAAAGAAGGGAACGATGCATGCGAAGTCAATGTGTCGTATTCGAAATAGGAGGAGACGAGAGATTCCAAGATTCAATCACTCCCTTCTCCAATCACCGATTTTGCCATCAGCGGTTCGATGCAACGAGGTTCATGTGTCAAGAGCGAATCTTGCAAGCACGTCATTATTCATGACCTTTGCAAGATAGCTCCAACCGAGTACTCTCAAAACACCAGTTCCCCCCCTGCTCAGCAAGTGGGAGTCTCCCAGCCAGGGAAGAACTTGGTTTGCCAAATGGCGGATCTAGTTTCCAGTTACGGCCTCGGTAGCTAGAGTCGAGACGGGCGCTTCACCAGACTCTGCATCTGTAGAGTTTTCTGCGGGCACAGCGGTGACCTCTGGAGTGGACTTAGCGTCTCCATTTGTGTTCCTGACGAGAGGTGTGAGCCCGACGGGCGAGAACTCAGGCACGGCGGCCGAAAGTACGTGGCGCGTGGGTACGCTCACAGCACCGTTCATGTAGGGTTCGGTCATGAGCTGCTCAAGATACGGAGCATATTGGTCGACCCCATTAGGCGCCATCATTGGACCGGGCATGGGGTACATGCCATTCATCATGTGGGGAGCGTACGGCTGTTGCCCCAATGTCTGAGGCGCCGGGAAGACTTGTCGGGGACCCTCGTGGCGGGCCAACTCGAATCTTGCTTCTGCGGGCATGATGAACTTGGCCCAGTTGTCGCGGCGACGTAGGCGCTCGATTCTATCATCGCCAATAACATACTCGACTTCGGGCACAGAGGCACAGGCAAACCGGAAGGCCTCAAGAGGTTCGGGGGCATCACTGGAAATCTCCTGGACACGCTTGAAGTTGAAGATGACAGTGAGTGGGACCCAGCCCTGGGAATCCATGTGCTGTCTCAAATGCATATCTCGCAACAAGTTGTCGATAGAGAAGTAGTAGCTGATCTGGCCGGTGAGCATTCTGAACATGAGAGGCTGGACGAGGGCGAGATTGGGCTGCCCGTAAGGTAGTCCGCCGGCCATTGGCTGCTGCATGTATCCCTCATATTGTTGCTGGACGCCGGGGGCAGCGGTACCGTTTGCCCGGTTCAAGTTCCCATTTGCGGGACCGGCATTGCCACTTCGGTTGGGGTTGGAATTCGTCCGGCCATTACCACGGTTACCCCCTCTTGAGGGCATACCACCATAAACGCCGCCGAAGGCGCCCTGTCGGGACGGTGGGCTGTAAGGAGTTTGGGATTGACGAGCAGGGCCGTTGCCTTGGGGAGCATATCCGTTGGTATAGACAGCCTGAGAGTTCATCTGCGAGTTCGAGAAGCCGCCACGGCCTCGGTGGCCGCCACGGGGACGATCGCCGCGTTCACGTGGAGCGTGATTCCGCTCCTTGAAAAAAAAAAAAAGGTTAGTGAAAAGTGGAAGCAAGGGGGGGTGCAGGTGGAGCAGAGCGGGGCTATGCTTCAATAAAAATATAGAGAGAAAAAAAGTGCTGTTTCGCGAGGGTTGAAAGCTTACAGTGGGCGTTGACTCCTTGGAGCGTTCGGCTGAAGGAGCAGATGGTTTCCGCTGGTCCTTAGCATTGGCCGCATCCAGCGAGGCCCGCTTGGAAGATGAAGGAGCAGAGCCGGTTGGGGCCGACGAAGCTTCGTCCCGGCCGCGATCTCGGCCTTCGGCCTTGGTGCTAGCTGCTGTAGCGGAGGGTGCCTTCTCTCCATCTCGGGCATTGTTGGCACCATGTCCGCCACGACCGGAGTCCCTACCGCCTCGGCCTCCACCTCTGGGGCGTGCAGACTTGTGCTGGGGAAGGGGTGTTTGGAAAACGGGGTTGGGAACAAACTCCATCTTCACCCACTTCTTATCCGGGCCGCGGGACTTGAGGGACGCATCTTCCTGAGAAGCCGAGTCGGTCTTCTCACTGGGTTTCTCGGCAGACTTGCGCTTGTCTTCCTTGATTGCAATGTCAGGGGTAGGCCAAGCAGCCGAGTCCTCTCCTGTTAGCTCGCTAGTTCCACGGTGGCCATGCTTCTGTGTGTGTTTCGGACCATGATGGGGCCCGTTACGGCGGGGATGGCTCTCGGGGGCAGAAGACTCTGCAGTTGCCTTGTGGCTCTTGTTGCTGTTTGCAGGCACGCCATTCGGGCCGGCATCGGCACTCTTCTTGGACGCATCAGGGGAGGCATCGGTACTGGCGGAAGCAAAGGGTTTCACTGCCACGGTAGTCTTTTCGCGGTCCTCACGGCGGCGGTGCCAGATATTCACAGCGGGGATGGGTGCTTCGGTCAACTTGACCTTTTGCGCCTTCTCAGGTGCACTATCGGAAGCCTTCTTCCCACGATTCCTAGCCGAGTCTGTTTCGTTGGTACGACGCGATGCGACGCTCGAGTCCCGAGCCTCCTTCTCGCTCCGAGCAGATAAATCTGTACTTGTATCATCACCGTCTCTGCGCGAGTCGGTCGAAGAGGGGGCAGTCACGTCGTTGTTGGCACTGCTACTCGAGCCCGATACACTCGCGGCAGTATCAACATGCGGTGTCGTGCCATTGATGTCGCCGGATGATCGGAGCTTGGTCTCGCCAGCCTCGGCGGGAGTCGATGATTGCAAAGAGAGGGATGGGGCATCGTCGGAGTGTCCGTCTTTCGAAAGACCGTTTGTCGAAGGCGTGTCAGAGGTAATGGGAGTGGCAGGAGTCGGCGGTGCGGAAGTTGAGGTGGTGGTAGAGGTAGGGACCTTTTGACCCTTTGCCGCTTGGGCATATGAAAATGTGCTGGGTGTAGACATTTTTGTTGAACAATAAAAGAGTGTTCTTTTTCTTCTCGTCTAGCCGAATCTCTTCGAGCTAATTTATGCTCTCTTCTCTTTCTCAATTGACTCGACCCGTCTATCGGAATCGCGTCGTGTGACAAAAGATCTCAAGGATCCAAACTAGGTACCTGAGTCAGAAACACCGGCCGCAGCTGGGTTTGGTGGTTTGAACTGCCGTCAAGGGCAGTTGCAGCAGACCTCGGGAATCGAGGCTGAGCTCCACGAACGTCCCCAGGCAGAGGTTCGTCCGGAGAGGTGTCAACAGCCTCCTCCCCGCACAAATGTCTGGAAGGGGGGACAGCCAGTCGGTCGAAGGACTCGAATATGAGGTGGGTGGTATTCCGATCGATATCGAGAGTCAGATCGGAGCGGCGTTGGCAACAGGTGACGGTGCAATCGATGAAGATGCTGTGTGTCGAGCCAAAGAAAAAGAAAAAATAACAAAAGAGAAATGTTAGGGACAAAAAAAACCGAATCAGAATTGTAATCGAATCCTGGCCCAAATGAGGGGGAAACTTGCACGGAAGGACGAGTTTTAGGAGGGAAAGCTCGTTGCAATATCGAATCGGGGCGAGTGACAGTGTCGCGACGGCGGTTCTGTTACTGCCCTTTTCAACGTGTGCGTGAGATGGGTTTGAGGATGGTTTTGTAGGGAAGGGAAAAAAAAATTCACAATAGGGAAAAATCAAGCGGAGAAAGTTGGGTAGTGGAAAAAAATAATGGTCGGGAAGATGGGGACACTAAGCGTGCCTCATAAAAAAGGAATTAAGAAAAAAACCCTTGCGGACCCATCCAAAACCCGATCAATCGCGTGAGGTCCGGAAACCCAGTGAGCTAGAGGCACAGCACTGGAAGAAAGTTGGTATTGGGCAGATTTGTTAGCAAAAGAGGTTCTTGGTTTGATTTTGGGTGTCGAAGGGGGAGAACGAGGCAAAGGGGCAATTAAATACCGTCTTTGGGAGGGAATACGGAATATGATTCACGCAAACTACTATGTATTTATTTAAACTACGCAAACAGACGTCCTGCTAAAAAGTTTCGAAGTCTGGATGTCAATAGCCAACACCAACAGGTGCATTGTACCATTACTCAGTATTACTCCGTATACCATTACTATTACCTCTTTACCCCCCCCTCCCCTCCCCTCTCCCCTCTCTCCCCTCTCCCCTCTCATGCTCTAGAATTTTTGGTCCTGTGCCCAAAAGAAGCTAAAGCTGCAGGTGGAGATGGCCCTGTAGTTTAGAACAGGGCCAATTGCCCTCCCACCCTCTACTCCGTACTCCGTATAATAATACTCCGTACAAGTATAGATTTGAAGAGTGAATATTGTAGTTTATTATTTTGATTATGTGGGAAGGACCAAGTAAAGGCGCCAAAAGAAAAGAGACAGTATCATTGGGGCTTTTGTCTCTCTTTGGCCAGGCCCACACCTATTCCCAACGCACAAATTCGTCATTAACAGGGCAATCAATCGAGCAGCCTCCAGCATCCCCTCTCCGCAGGTTAGGGCTCCACAGCGCATTTATGGAGTAATACTCAGTGAACACGACGTCCAGAGATACCTGATGATAATCATGGAGTGAATATCGGTGCAGAGATGCAAATTGCATACCTGCAAAATGCAATTTTCTCCACGAAGATACTTCCTTGCCAATTTTGTATCTTTTTGACCGCAAAAAGTTCGTGCTTGTACTCCGTATCATCACCATCGTCCATCGTTTGTTCACTGCAGTCAGTGCCAAAGAAGGTCTGGATGGGGTCTAGACTAGTCCTGCATGGCATTTCTGCATGCAATCAATCAAATGGGCTTGTTTGACACGAGAACAAAAAAACCATCATACTCCGTATGTTGATATGGGAAATGGGAACCAATCTCAATGGACAGACTGTAATGTGGTGAATGTAAATCTCACGCTAACCACCAGGTCCAGTTCATGTCAGCGGCAAGCAAGAAGACAAGTTATGAGAAGGAAAGTCGTCCACTGGCCAGTAGGGTGCTACAAGAACAGGTGAATGGGATAGTATGGTAACTCTGGTGTACTCTGTATATAGAGTATATAAATACATCATCTCTAACCGGCCTCTAGTCAATTTGCGTAGACAGTAGGGATTCTGTTGCGAAGCTCGAAATAGAATCAAAATAGCCAAGTCGGACCGTTTTTGTAGTTGGGGGAAAACCTGCGTCGATGCGGGCAATGTTATGCAACACTTATCACAAAACAAGTGAAGAGGGCAAGAATCACGAATTGCCCTACGCCTCCTCACCTCTGAGCAAGTGAGCAAGCGTCGCCGTGAATGCTAATAGATTCCACATTGAGGCAGAGAACATGTGGCTCATGGGGCGTTCAACCTAACCCTACTGAGTACGTACATACAAGTACATGTACGGCGTACGAGGAAACACACCTACTCCGTAGGCCTGGACCTTGCTACATGTACTCCCATTTGACATGTGCACAAAAACAAGACAGCGAGGCTAATAATGAATCTAAAATACTACAAGCGCCGACGTGTTACAGTTGAGTTGGTTGGTCTGGTCGTTCTGCTTGGCAGATAAATGATAGATGCCACTACAGAGTACTACCGCTTTTTTCTTCTGGCATCTGGGCTTTGGGATCCCCCCCATCCCTATGGACTCTATCGAAACCCTTTGCAGTGATACAGAACTAGACTGTACATTTTCCGATGCGACTATCAATATACTGTAATATTTGTAGTCATTTCTACAAATAATTGGCACTTGCCATTGCTTCGTTTTTACTTTTTGATCATTCAACTTTTGCTTCTGGCGACACTCAAGAATTGATGAGGACCCCACTCACCATTCCCCCTCGGCTTAATCTGGCAGGCGGTGGCACAGGAGAATATGGGGCATGGAAGCAGATCCAGTTCTACAAGTACAACCAGTTCCACGGTCCATAACCCATCGCTCCATAAGCTCACTACTCCGTGTAGTTTACTCCGTATACTACACGTACGGAGTACAAGTACACATTTTCCCCTCGTGCATCATCGCCCAAAGGAGAATTGCTCAGCCTTCTGACGTTCGGCAGTTCAACAATATTCAACAATAATATACTCAATGATCAAACTGCGTGGAAATCGGGGATGGGGCGAGGCTGACGGCATACGGAGTACGGAATACAGAGTACTACAGTGCCCTGTTTGATCTTCAACCTTTTTTTTGAGGCCTCGAATAAAATACTCGTGTTTCGGCAAGCTTGGCTCTTTGGTGTTAGGCCGAGGGACTTACTCATAGCTTCATCACTGGTGTCACTGGTCCTTGCCGCAGGTCCTGGCCATGAAAATCAGCAAGGCTTCAAAGTACTGGACTTTCCCGACTGCAACTCGCTGCTGATCCATGCATACAGTATTGCACATCCCTCTCAAGGGCTGCATAAGGGTTGGTACGGAACATGACAGGATCGTGTTCGCCTCTTTTTTTGGGCGTCTTGGATTCCCTTGACCTAGGATTTCTACGTCCCTTTCTAATGGCTGGCCAAGTCCAGCCGCCAGGAGCTAGAGCCCCAGAAATTAACGAACACGGAGATGTGGAGAACCAAGCCAAACCCTAAGAGGGAATTAATATACTTGTACTCCGTATATTATGGGGGCCATTCGATTTCCAGACGAGCCGAATGGAAGCCTCGCCTTTTTTTTTCAACGCTCTGCCCTGCCACTCAAAATTTGCTTTTTTTTTTATCAGCTCAGTGCTTACCTCATATCATCAGGCTTAACGATGATGGGAAGGGCAGATGGGAATGATTGAAGACAAGAAATTATACGTAAAAAAAAAATCTGGATCTCCTGTCTGGCCCCCCCCTTCTTCTCCTTCGGCGCAGAAAATTCCTGTGCTGTGGATATGGCTCTCTAAAGCGAAATAAAGGAGGACGGAGCATATCGGCTAGTAGTTCTGCCTTCTCCACAATACTTTACAGGACAACCAGTCTGCACAGGTGTGAAAGAGACAGTCCACTCCAGAGATGCGATGCATGGGTCGCCTCTGGATTGGATGACCAAGTTGGTCAGTCAGCCAAAATCGCAAAGATTCTTTCTCGCCCAGTGTGGATATTTGGATATTTGTTTCCCAGTGCAACCATGCTTCTAGGCAGACCAGGTTCTCGAGAAAGCAATTCGGAAGTTGAGGGACGGGCCACTCGGACGAAATGAAAGGTTTGGCAAGCTGGGACATCGTATTCGCAATCCCACCTGCACAGTAATCACTTCTAACAAATCTTCATTACCCCCCCCCCCATCATGTGCATATTCTCCGGCCTTCAACTGGCTCGGTCCTCGCCATCCGTCTTTCCGCTTTCCGGAGGACGTGGTTCGCGGCGGTTATGCCCGTTGGTTAAAGATGGTAAAAGGGGAGGAAGGGAATCCGAAGGGGAAGTTGAAATGGGTGGGTTGCATATTTCCCCTCTCAAGACCCGGACCTGGCCTGATACGGACAGGACTTTGACTTTGACTTCCTAGCCAGGTCTTCAGCTCCTATCCGACTCCATACTTGCGAAATAAAACCAGAATCTCCGCCCTGCCTTTCATCCGATTTCTCAGGCTACACGCAGTCTACACGTAGTTTCCCATCAGCCCTCAAACCAGGCTTTGTTTTCAGAGGGGCGCCGGGTTTCAGTACGCCCCATGTAATGAGGCAAAACACTGTAACCTCGGAGCTTGAATATTGGTGGCCCAGAAGTGTCTACAAGTACTCGATCCGATTTAGGCCAAAGTCCGAAATGGATGGACATTGCCTATCAATATTGGAACACGCATGCTACAGTATCCGGGAAAGATTCGCCCCCCCAAGCTGAATTACAGCAATGAGGGGGAAACCCCGATGCCCCCCAAACTTCGCCCATGTTTTCGATGACTAAAGAACGAAAAGAATCATGAAGAATACCCCCAAGACGGAGTACTTACACGTACAGTGGAGAGCACAGGCTGTAAGACACTCCGAGTCACACAGTCACAAGAACCTCTGTTCAACTCCTTAGGTTGGGCCAAAAGAAGAGTGGCTGGATTAAGGTAACCAGTGAGGTGGAAAAAGTAAAGGTGCATTAAAAATGACGAAACTCGATGGGAATATCAGCAACTTTGTATACCCAAGGCCGGGGGGACCAATATTTATACGGAAATATAGGATGTGACATACCGAAGGTAGAGTACGGATGCATGCTGAGATGTCGAATTGCGGGGAGGTGGTTGATAGAGTCGTATTTTGAACGGAGGGAGTAGTTAGGATAATGAGGGTAATTGCCCAAATAGATTGAAATTGGCCCCCATCATTCGCAAGTAAACTACGGAGTAGCCTTTCAACCCTTTTCCCGTTAACCTCGCAACGTTCTACACGTATTATGGTTTGGGTATTTGAGAAATTGACTTTTGGTTGAGACGGCCTAACCATGAAATCAGCAGTACATCCTCCTAAAGGGAGAAACAATGTCTCCCCCTTTTTGCTTATGGCCTGGCCTATTGGCATGTGGCGACACCTGCTACATATCAATCCAACCAAAAAAAAAAGGGAAAAAAAG
Source organism: Graphium sp. VPRI43844 (assembly GCA_019925285.1). NCBI lineage: Eukaryota > Fungi > Ascomycota > Sordariomycetes > Microascales > Graphiaceae > Graphium > Graphium sp. VPRI43844. The sequence continues at coordinate 145,139 of JADHKT010000023.1, read as the reverse complement.
TTAATTCCACCGAAAAGAAAATACAACACCAAAACTCTATCTCTATTCCTTGTATTTCTGTTCCAAAGTCAATCCAATGCATGAATACACCACCCGAAACTCCCGCCTAATTCCATTCTCAAACTACAAGTATTTCTACCAGACACTTCCAAAAATTTGAAGAAAAGTACTCCGTACTCCGTACAAAAACGTTTGAAAGCGGTGGGGAATTTGGATGGACTTGCGGTAGACGGCTTCTTTGTCGATCCGATCCTCGGTTAGGGCGAGGCCCGAAAGGCAGAGGAATACTTACCGCAAACTCTGCTCAATCTTTCGCGCGTATTATTCCTCCTGGATTTAATCTTCTTCGTCGTTATTTATTTTGTTGAAATCAAGCTCCGTGAAATACATGGGGAATACGGAGTATAAAGTACACCTGTCCTCTTCAAGAAAGGTTACATGCGTCTTTCCTTCCATCGTTCAAAGTTCCAGAAGATAATTCTAGCGCGATTTTAGAAGCCTTGGGCCTTGGGCCAGCCAATGTGGGCCCTTTCGTTTTGTGGAATTGCGGAAACTCGGAGATCGGACGCAATAATCGATCCCGGATGTCCTTTTTTCCCATCCCCCTTCATGATGGCTCACGGGACAAAGGTGGTTTAGGTAAATAGTCCCAGCCTCGTCTTCTTTCACATACACTTGGACTTTTCCTCTTCGTCGAAGGCTGGCTTAATGGATGAAAGGTCAATCAATTGGTCAAAGCTGAGACGAAGCTGGGAGTATGACAGGTCTCTTAATATGGTTTCCGACATTACCCAGATCATGGGTGAAAGCAAGCACAAGTTGACAACAGTACGAGGGAGCAAAAGCCTCATACCAAGTGAAGACGTCCCCAACAATAACTCGCTATGATAAGGGGGAGTAAATGGGCGGAAGGACCAGAGTACCAAATAGGCATTATCGCGGTGCTCGTAGCGTTCTTCTCAATCATCCCAGGAGTTAACCAATCCAGTAAACCCTCGTTTCAGATGACGATACCGGAAGCTCCCCAGCTAGAGTTGCTGTATGCTGCCCGAAACCCCACCACTATCAAACGGGGCCCGTAACGACTGATTTGGCTGGCCGAGCAAATACTTTTCAATAACAAAGACTTTTGTAACCTCGAGAGAGAATATAGATACAGCAATTTTCACACAAGTCCATATGAACCTCGCCTCGTCCAAACAGTACACGATCATGCCTCGGTATAATTCGCCTAGTGCCATTGATCGCACTGTCTATCCGCTCATCCAGGCAGTCGCCCTCTGCGCACCAAAGCTCGTCGCCATACGCAGTCCAGCCGATCCCATGGGGAAGTAGCTTACAAGATACCAAACGAGGCAGGCAAGCTGGATGATAGCCGAGATGAGGGTGAGAATCGTGCTATGAAGCTGTGTAAAGAAGCATGGGTTAGGATGCGAAACTACCTTTCTAAAAGAAAGACCAGGGCCGTCACTTACGCCGAGGGAGAAATAAAGAGAGAGTCCGAGGGATCCGAAGTAGGCGGCTGTGAAGGGAAGGCGAGGAGTGGAAATGAGATGAGCCGCATAAGTCCTGGGACCCATGACAGCCGCAAAGGAACCCAGGAAGAGCAACGATCCAAGAGTCCACCTAAATATAAAGTCAGCCTCGATGCTTCATAGAAACGTCATTGATGTCCAAAAGGTCGCCGATTTCAACCTTGCAGAGTTGTTCCGAGAGAAAACAAGAGGGCGTGACAGTAACAGGTTGAGGATAAAACGCAAAACAAGATCGTCATGCGCAACAGCCCTGACTGGATGGATCACCACCACAGCGTACCACGGGGTCTCCAAACACCAGCCCCCCCAAAAAAAGGGAAGCCAAAATCCTCCGAGACGACGTCTTGCAACATTGCCTCCCCAAAGGACAGTTCTTGGAGAGCATATCATATGACGTCATTGCAAGAGAAAAAGGGCAGTTGAGTTAAGAGGACTTGAAAGGTCAGGTTCACTTACAAAATAACAAACTTCCGTGGTCGAAGTGACAGGACTGGGAAGAGAGCAAAACACATTACAAAGCAGGCTAAGGCGCCGAGATTGCAGGCGCCGAAGACGAGAAGTCTATCCCAGCTACTCACTACCATCAAGTTAGCATATCCATCACACAAACAGAAGCATATCAACAACATCTGCACTGGTATATACTCGGGAAAGGGGCGGCATGGGATAGGCTGCGCAAAAGAGAAGTAAACCGGCCGAGAGCGAAAAACACAAGGGTGGGCAGATACACCCTGGGAGGGTGTGGGCAATTTTGTTCACATGGGCAATCAAAATCAAGGCTTTCACCTGCGTCATGCAGAAACAAGTGCCGCTGCAAGGGGAGCCCGGGTATGCAGGGAAAACCGAAGATGAATTAAGGGAATGGCCACTCACAGACAAACCAGCCCTCTTCCTCTTCTCGTCGGGTACGGGCAGGCAAGGGCGCGCCAGGATTTTCTGTAGTTGGAAGTTGGACATAGCCACCGCCCTGGAAAGGGTTCCACGAGCGAAGGGTGCCCATGACGCCACTATTTTGCGAAGTGCTCACAGGAATATCATTGTCTCTCCGACTCCAACCCAGCGAGTTGATCGAGTCTCGGAACGATGTCGAAGCCATGGCGGAAAAGAATATCTCGTCGGGGAGTTTTATCCAACCTTTCAAGGGCCGCGCTTGGCGAAGAAAAGTTCAAAAGAGATCGACAGGGTAGCAGCCGTTCGAGAAACAGCTGAAAGCGAGAATGTATCTTCAAGCAGTCGGTGGGCGGGCTGATCAAATGACTAGTGTGGTCTTCTCAGCCAAGAGAAAATATGCACACGGGAGGGCGCCGCGGTGGACTACGAAGTCGGAATTGGGGTCGGCGGGGACAGGGATAGTAGGTGTAGTCGCTTTCGATCACAGTGGGAAGCAAAGGGCGAGAGTGGAACGGGCCTGGTCTATAATAAAGTCAGCATCTTATTGCTGCCTGGCATGCGGAGTATCACGGGAGGATCCCTCTAGTCGAGATGGTGGGTAGGAAATGGTCATGCAAGGCGCCGAATGAGGGCTCGGTTGACAAAGTGGGTGGTGAGTGGGCGGGGGGGCGAAATGTGCAGAAACCAAGAATCCTGATAGGTCTGAACAAAAAGTGCAAAGCAAGACTGAACCACAAATTGGGGGGGCAAGTGCAGAGAGTAGAGGCAACCGGGCGCGCTCAAGCAGCACATAGGAGTGCGAGCGTAAGTATATGGCGTGTTGTAGCCTCATTCCATGCACGCATCCCCAAACATCTTGCGGCGAAGAGACTGTGGCACACCACCAAAGCAAAGGGCAGGTCTTACAGGACAGAACTACGGGAGAAGATCGGACGAAATAAAATGGCCTGTAGAAAGGAGGAGCAACAAATCGGCAAGCTGCTCAGAAGACGGCGTTGGTTATCTATCGGTTGGTTGCCTACTAGCGGGTTCGTTACGAAAGCCACCGAGGCTGAAGGCCGTCAAGGGAGGGAAAACTGGGTCTGGAGTGCGCTGAAATTGAAAAGAATACGTAAACTATACGAGGATCCGCTAGTTCTGAGTGGGTGGGTGGACGGCTCGATGACGAGACAAGTATTATCAAAGTTGAGCTCTCACCAAGGACGTAGGATCGCAGACTCCAGTTCCCCGTATGAAAGAGCTTCGTTGTGCATGAGGAAAGGAGATGCTTGGACGCTAGGGGGCTAGTGGTGCACGAGCCACTGGCCCGTGGCTGGAGATTGGATAGACACATGATTGGTGGTTGTCTCACCTGCCACACCGTACGAAACTGAAAACGAAAGTCATAGAAGATGCCATTGCACGCACAGTGTGGAGTCGCCAACTTCCACAGTGCACTACTTCCGCTAATGCTGCCAGCGCTCTTCCACCGTCCCTCAAACCCCTAACAACGTGTTTGGTTTGACAATGGCAGACTGGCCGGGCTGGCCCATGGTAGACGGGAATACCCTTTTCTTTTGTTCCCTCTATATTGATTCTTGTCCGTCTTTTGGGCTTCAATCTCTCCTACTTTTTGAGTGCCCTGACTAATTCTCTCTTCGGACCTTGGCAAGTGCTTGAGACTTGAGAAACCGTTTAGGACAGGGTCAACGCGTATTACTCCGCAAGACGAACCCTCTCCAATATCAAGCCTTCCCCTTTCAAGCGGAACACCTGCATAACTCATCGCTTCGTACTACATACCTGCAAGACGACAATTATTGACCCACCTGTCCACCCCCGCATCTTTGTGAATGGCTGGTCTGTCCATTCAACCCCTCTCAACTACCACGATCCTCCCGTCATCCAGAGAGGGGACGAGGCCTTGGTGACCGTATTTACGGTTTCAAAACAGCCAGGTGCGGAAACTTACTGCATGCACCATACATTTATATACAAAAGGATGGGGACGGAAAGGCAAGAATCGAAATGATTCTAGGCTTGAACTTTGCCTTTGGCGACCTCGACTTACGTCGGTACTATGTCATGGAACAGAAGCAAATGGTGTACAAGTAAAGAGGGAGGTGGGTGAGAAAGGTGAGGGTGTGTGCGCATGCCCATGTGTCCCGTGCGGGCTCAACACCCCGGCCACCTTCCAAGACGAACCTCCAGACTCATTGCGGAGTAGTACCGGAGGCTTCTCCAACTTCACCAAGTTTGGAGTAGTAATAAAAGCTTATCTACCTTCTTAAGATAACAAATGGTGTATACGGAGGGATGAGAGACAAATATCCACACCTCTGGCGAGCTTCTTAAAAAGTGTAGGCTCAAAGTACTTGTCGCATGGGTATGGCGGCAAGCGGTCACTTGTGGGCTCTGGTGATGGATGGTTGTGAACTAGCAGTGTTTCTCTTCCTCCACGCCTACGTTGAATCGGTGCAAATCGACCGACCACCGCGCGTCAAGTGTGGATGGGGAAGTGATGGTAGGGAAGGCGAGGGGAGATGAGTGGGGGAAGAGGACACGAATTATCTTCAAGCTGTTGCTGAAACGACGAGGCAGGAATATAACACAAAGTGAAACTCGCACACTCTCCTCCTCTCCTCCAAACGAAACAGTCGGATTTCCTGAACCTATCAGTGGAATCTTGAAGCAGGTCGTTCATCGAATACCACATTAATCTCAGCCTAACCTTTGATCCCTGAACCCCTCGGGAGCTCTCGCTTCGTTGTAGCTCCATATCAGAAAGGATATGTAGACGGTAGTGGTGGGCAGGTATTATTGGGTGCGATGATCTCGGCTGTTTTCTAAGTCGTACGGATATGCAAGTTCGTCCTGCAGGGCATGGGGGATCTGCGACCGGGGGACCCTTGCAACCCGCTTCTTTTCTTTGAGCCAAACGGAAGAAACAAAAGTGACCAGCAAATGAGCTGAGAGCTTCCCCTCTCGACAGCCGATGCGACGTTGAAAAAAAGGGCAACGAATAAAAACAGAGAACTATCAGGCCCTTGTCGCAAACAACCAACGACGCCTCATTGCGGTAAGTAAGATACTTTCAATAGAGGGGAGGGTAGCAAGACAGAAACCGAGGGGGGATCCCATAGAGACAGGGTACTCCGTACACTTGTTCCATTTCCTACCACAGATCCTTGTTGATGGCTGCGCCCAACTTGTCTTTTCTAAAGGTACGCTCATTCGACTGTGAAGATGACATGGCTGTACTTTATTGCAGTGCCCCTTTCCTTTTTCTCATGACAAGCCGCAATATGATAGTCGGTATAAAAAAAGGAATGTTGAAAAGGATCCTATTATGGGCGCGTGAGAGAAATCAGGGCAACATGTGCCCACCTAAATGGGAAAGCATGATGTAAATCTTTCAGTATCTCGAGACTCCAAGGGCAGAAACGGTGGCTCTCCTGTGAGTCATGTCCAAAAATTCGCCCAAAATCATCAGGTGCCTAAATGGATTGTTCTTTGCTCTTCTAGGACGTTGCCCTCGGCCGCATCCCTTCCTCAAAAGTGTACTGAGTAGAGCTTCTGTACAGACTTTTCCGGTGCAAGTAGGTATGTACCTTGTCGGTCTGGATGTGTACGTGTATCTTTTACGAAATGTACTATGTACGGACAAGGCTTTCTTTTCTGTTCATTAAATGGAAAGTATACAATGGCCATTTCAAAGTATCTCCCCTTCCCGAAACGTTGAACGATGGTCCTGCGCCACTAGCGTCCGTTTTAAAGCACGAGCCTGGGCTTGGAAACTTTCTGAGCAGGAAATAGAGATGAGACGTGTAACTTGAGAGTTACACGCGAGCGCACTGTCGGTCGGTGTAGGTGAATATGTGAAGAGGCCTTCTTCAACTGTCTCGACGAACAATGTTGCCCATGACGACTATGAAATCCTACCAGGGTCTACATTTTCTTCTATTCTTTCACAGGTTGATTTCGCCAGTGTTACATGGGGCAGGGGGAACAGACTTTCCAACTGGGACATCGCGCTAGAGAGACGACACTTATCCTAAAGACTTTTTGGGGGGGAAGAACAAAGAAATCAGATATGGGTACGTCTAAATTTGAATGGGGCTCTCGTTATCTTCTCACCGACGTCATGGGATCCGGAACTGGGACGTATTTGACAGGCAGTTGCAAACGGTGTCACACGGTGTCACGGCGAACAGACGGTAAAGGGTGCGAGCCAAGTCAGAACTTGAAACTTCTATGCAGCAAACATATTAGTGTATTCATGCTGAGTTCTGTGAAATCTGCCCAAGTCATAAGGGAGCCTTTTGTTTTCACTTGCATTATGCTATTGCTATCTACGTCGCAGAGCTACATTCTATTCTATCCAAGATTCCCAAGCCTTTACATTTGGATTTTAGCGGCCCATCCGGACCTCCCACAACTTGTGGCTCAAGGCTCCATAAAACGTCTACAATACTCACCTTCGATATCTCGTCCAGTTCGCCTTGTACAAGTAGTCACCATGCCTTGGAGTTGCCTAGTCGAGCAAACCAACAAGAGCTGCCCCCCACCTAGCGTGAAGCTCTCGATTCCCATCTACCCCGGTGCATCCGCCAATGGGGAAACAGCCTCGTCAGCTCCTTCCCCAAAACCCAGAGCAGGGAGTCTTTTGATTTTTTTTGGATTTTTTTTTTCCAAAACAAGGGAAGGAGGCTACACGGGAAACATGTATTGTGGAGTTTTCGGAGGGGATGCAGCTTTACAGGAAGTACTTATCGTGTTCAGATGATGGATGTATCATTTTCAAGACCCTCGGAATTCTATCATCACGCCCCTCCACCCCTCTTTTTTCCAATCTTGTGGGCATCTTCCATAGCCCCCCCCCCCCCCCTTTTCCACCCACACGATGCAATCCTGTAGAAGTATTAGTCTCTTCTGAATGATTCTGCAAGTAGACAGTTGAAGAGAAGGCATCCAATGATACCAAAATTGTTACTTTTCATTCTTTGAGATACTCGTCTCTTTTGACTCCCTTTATAAAGCACTTTTTACTTCCCGTTGTTCTAAGTCTGCTCTCACTTTTATACTAGCGACAACAAGATTATCCAACCCCTCGAAGAAACTTCTTTTCAACACCTGGTAGGCGGTAAACAAGTCTCTACTTGTCTCTTGATAGCCATGTAAGTCTTTATGTTTCTTACCATGATTGTTGTACACCGGGACGGAGTACCATTCCGCTTTTTGGACACCCCCCCTCCTCTTAAAGCCATCACCATACACACCCGAGCCTTTCTTTTCTTTTGTACCTTGCCCGATAGACAACCTTCAACAAGCCACAGCACACCCTTCCCTCAATAATCGTCTCGCACGCGGCCCTAGTGGGAGGGAGTGCGCGTGCATCTGAACTCGGCGTCTGAACTCGGCGTGACAGGACCGACCCGCTAAACCAGATGTTGGTAATCGAACGAGCCCCCTTGGAGGGTTACAGGATTCATATAAAGGCGAAAGTCTGCTCTTTTTGAATATTTCTTTCGGTCGGAAGTTTTTGGACAGTCATTTCCCTTAACTTTTCATACTCGAGCATCGCGAAAAATATAATCCAACAGTGTTCTGTCGTTTCTCTCTTCGAGGCTAATATCGAACCAACCAGCTGTTCAGCTACAACGGGCAATCCATCGGACAAAAACACGATCGCTAGCGAACACATGTCCTCTGGATGCGAGCCAATACATTGACAAACAAGTGCGTAAGACAGGACATATTGAGGGGACCCGATATTGTTACAGGACAGTCGGGATATTGATTTCGGGATATTATTCCTACCCGCTGGGAATCTGCCTACGCGCCTCTAAGAATAGCAGCACCAAATATTGGCCGGAGCAGCAATAGTAATCTGTTATCTGTATTGGTTCGTCTTGTCCCCCTCATACTCATAGAACCCACAGGGTACCCCGAATGCGATTTATTACATTGAAAGAGGACACAACACCCATTTCGACGTTATATAGAGCTAACGTGAGTGACACCAGTACGCAAAAGGGAAAGAAGAGGAGAAACAAGCCGACTATCAGAGTGGTAGGTTCTTTTTAACTTTTACTTTTTTTTGCGTTCCTCTCGCCTTTCCCATTTTGATCTGGTCTGAACTGGTCATGTCGGTTTGCTTGCTTTGGTGCAACGGAAGAAAGCATTTGGCGCCACAGTGCATCTGCATGTACAAGTAGTACTATGGTGCTGAGGTTAGGCTCGATTGGAGTCTTGCCTCGCACGCCCCGCCCCCTTTTGGACCCGATGCAAGACGGGTGTTTGTGGGCAACTTTTGGATGAACAGACAGACACATGCGACGGGCCTCAAGCGAAATCGATTGGCGGCACCCCACACGCCATACTCGGTACGGAGTATTGGGCCTGGCCAGGCCTTCTCACCCTATTAATATCCCAATTCCCATCCAATTTGCCATGGCGTGCCATGGCCAGCCACAGCCTGCCCAACCGACTTGACCCCATTTTACCCCATACCCATACGGAGTACTGGCCTGGCCCTGACACCTCCTCCCCACCCCACCAACAGAAGCTCAAGTCCTAGCGACTCGGGCGAGCACAAAGCAGCGCTGACTACTCCGTACTTTGTACTATTGTGACTCCCTCCAGGCTTTGCCACTGCACACTCGGCCACCAATAACTCCCAGCTAACGACTTCATTCTATTCACCGCCGCTTCTAGACACCGTGTTATGCTAATTGCCTCGCCAACATTGAACAAGCGACTACGAATAATACTTCGTTCTGTTGAAAAAAAAAGTCCTGGACGCTTGGTTAGTCACACCAATCCTCCCTGTCTTGGCCTCTCTTTCGTCTTGTCCTTTTCCCTCGCCCCGGAGCTTGTGGCCCGTCTCGTTTCTGCGGTTTGGACCCCAACCTAGCGCCTTAGTCCGCAAATAGCGCTCCGGGTCTCTGATTCTGGTATTACGGAGTATTCACCATTGATAATACACGCTCTAGACTCGTTGCCCCTCTCAGCCCCTCCACCCCTGTCGCACTCGCTCTCACCGCCGCAAAGTTCGTGTCTGGCTGCCTACGGAGTAATAGTACGTATTAAACGCCCTTCTCCCCCCCATTCATACTTGTACATATGTACTAGTTTACATACCCCCTCCTCCGAAAAAAGATAACCATCTTTTGACCTGAGCTTCTTCTACTAAACTACGTCAATAGATCCCACCCTCACTTCTTAATCCTACACTCTTGCCGCCCCTTGAATCATCTTCATCCTCCTTTTTCCACTTGCGTTGCTGTTGCATTGCCACGGTGCAAGAGGCTAGAAGAACTAGAACCTACGGAGTACATTACTATCATTCCAACCCCTTTGGGCAGAGTCCGTCCTGCAGCACAGCACCCTTGCCACCATTTCTACCCTTTCCGCCCTCTTTGCTACTTGTACACCGACTCGGGATTGGCCCCCTTTACAAACCAACCTGAGCATCTTTGGCCATCCCCCCCTGCCTCCTCTACGGAGTAGAGCTCCTGACATTGACTTTTTAGCCATACTCGGCCGACGACTTGTCGACTTTCTGATTGACTCTACAACTTTCGGTACACGTTTCGCCTTTAGCGTCACACCAAGTCTGCGACCTTTGCAGATTTATTCCATTGCCAACTACACGTACCCCTTAATACCCCTTAAAGCAGCCACATTGCCGCTCTTGCCGCCTCATTTCGCAAGGAGTGAGAAGAGAAGGGGAAAAAATACTGACCATTTGTCTCTACTGCCCCGCTGTTCTGATACCCTATGGTCTAAACCGTTGGATCTCGACACTGGAAACCATTTTTTCTCGACTCCAAGTAAGTAAGCGACAAGGTGCATCTCTGGCTGCCTCACTAGTTCTCCCCATCAAAGACAAAAAAAAAGCACTGCGGGAAAAAAGGATGCCCAAGTAGGGGGGTCTCCAGAAAAGGTTGCTGCTATTGCTGCTATTACTGCAAAGCTGGAACCTCGACTCTTTTGCTTTTTTACTGGCTTCCGTCCAGCTTCGTGTGTCCCGCCCACCTTCCCTTCAAATTCCACCTGAGTCATTTCTGACCGCATTTCTTCCTTTGATCTCTGACCGCCATTCCAACATCCTCATTCAAGGCTTTTTTTTGTGGGCTAAAAACTGACTCGCCCATCAGCCATTTATAGCATCTTTCTTTCAACGTCAGCCTTTCGCCATTTGCACTCGACAAAACAGCCTTTCTGCGCGCGCTCTCCACTGAACTCAACCGGGCGTTGTCGCGTATTAACCCCCCGGTCGATCTCTTTACCTCCGCATCCGGAACTGGTCGCCTCATTAACCTACTACACATACACACACACACACGCACACACGCCGCCGTAATGGCGCAACACAACTTCAACCAGTTCAACGCGGGTGCTAGCGGAGGGGGTGTTGACCCCAACGACCTTGCCATGTCTGGAAACTATCCTTCGTCCTTTTCCAACTTCAACTCTGGCCTCAACAACCCGTCAAATGCCTACTCGAGCGGCGGTGGTATGCTAGAAGACGACGACCTGCTCGATGGCCTTAGTAGTCCGACAGACCCTTCCATGCGCGGCCCCGGCTACGACAACAACGGATTAGATAACGTGGCCATGGGCTTTGGCCAGAGCATATACAACAGCCACCAAGACCCTTCGGGAATCGGTATCGGCCAGCACATCAACGGCTATTCCAACACCCCTGACGGGAATCCCATCCAAAGCCCCTTCGTCCACAGTTTCAACGACACTCCGTTTCGCTCCATGCACCATGCCATGCAATCACCCATGGCCGGCTATCCGGGCTCGCCCCTGACGCCTGGCGCCGATGTTAACCCCGACGACGGTAGCTTTGCCAAGAACCGCGCTCGCTTGTCCCAGCAAATGCAGCGCAAGGCCTCGAATACGCGCAGTCCCATGACATCGGCCGGGAAAGCCGTTCATCCCATGCCCATGGGTTCCCTGGATTCCCCCGCCTTCGGCTCGCAACCCATTCGTACCGCAGGTTTGCAGGAGAAGTCGCCGTCGGGCCAACAATGGATGCACACACCCAACGGCAGCATCGCCGCCTCGTACGGTTCGGGCTTTTCTTCCCCCGTCCAACATGGCTTGATGCAAATCAACGAGGTCATGATCAAGGGTGGCACCTCGATGCCGACTAAATTGGGCACGCCCGGCGCCGGCCCCGTCTCGACCCAGGAGATGAAGCGGAAGCGACGGAGAGAATCGCATAACCTAGTTGAACGGCGCCGGCGCGACAATATCAATGAGCGCATCCAAGACCTAAGCCGCCTTGTTCCCTCGCACCGGCTCGAGGATGAAAAGATCCGCAAACTCATTCAGAATGGTACGCCTTTGTCGCCCACGCTCACCGGTCTCTCAAACGCCAACCAAGCGACGTCGAGTCTTGCTGGCCCTGGCGCACGGCGAGCCGCGGGCGGCTCAGCTGGTAACATCACGACAGGCCTTCCGATCGAAGACAAAGACAAGGGTCCCAACAAGGGCGACATCCTCAATGGTGCCGTTTCATGGACGCGCGATCTCATGTGGATGCTCCATCTCAAACTACAGCAGCAGGAAGAACTTATGAACACCATCTCGGAACTCGGTGGCCACTTTCCCTTTGAGCTGACGGAAGACGAGAAACGAATGCAGACCGAGCTAATGGATGCCATGGCCAAGAATGAGGGCGTCTCCTTCTCGTACTCGCGCGCTCCAGGATCTGGGCTCCGCGTCCCTCACCACACTGATTATCGAGGCGAATCCATCCACGGAACTGGTAATGGCTCGGGGATGCCAATGGGTATCAGTACCGATGGGTTAGATGCGAACCAATACCTCTTCGATCCCGATGATGATGGCAGCGGCCGGAACTCGCTCCAATTCAAGGAGGAGGACGAATACGACATGGACCTCGCTCTTTGAGTCATCTCACCACCCCAACTTTGGGGGATTTCTCGTCACCCCCTCACCTATCCTCCCGCCTCCCCTTTCTAGCCCGTTGTCCGTTCTATCCTACATTTGCTGTCTCTTTTTTTATACTTTTATACCCTTGCATTACACGTTCCGAACAATCTCCCTATGCACTTGCCATGACTAGGCCCTCTCTCTACTCTTCCTCTCCATGGGTATTTCAACCTCGGACCATCATGTACACTTCTTTTTCCACGCCGGATTATGGAGCCCTTTATAACCTCTCCTGTTGACTCGTTTTCTCCTTCCATCTCTTTTCTTTTCAAAGAGTCTTCTCGCTACATTGCTGCGATCTCGGATGCCGGCGGGTTTGACCTCCTTGCAGTGTCGCATGCATACGCACAAACCTATCCGCCCATGTGATGACGGAGTGTTGCTTTCCTGTTCTAAGGATGTACCCATTGCCTTGAAGGGGGGGATGTGCACGTGGCCCCCTGATAGATGCAGGCGAGCTTTATATTTTCCTTGCCACGAGATGTGCGTTATTAGTGATGTTGTCGAGATACCTCTGGTGTTTTATTGTCTCTTTTCCCCTTTCTTTTTTTTTCCCTTGCCTTCTCTTGGGGTTTGTCGGTTGGAGTTTTATGCATTTGTGGGATTTGGTGCTTATTTTTGTATTAATTGCTTCTCATTAAACCTAGTCGAGTGTATTGGGGTTTCGGGGCTTTATTATTTTCTTTTCAATTCATGATTTTTACCAATGGAAATCCATCTTCCAAGTTTTTATACTTCTCTGCGTGATGTTGCTCTCACCTAAGTAAGTGCATTGTGAAACATACAAAGACCCGAGATATGAAAAAGGTAAGAAGTAAAAACAAGTAACGCTGAGAGTAAAACCCCTTCACCAGTGCCGAACAGTCAATAAATACTCACTCATACTAGACAAGAGAGCCCAGGACTCCTTTCTTTTGATATCCTCATGCAAAGGCACTCTCTCCAACGCCGTCCTCCCATCAAAGTAAATCCAAAATCTCTGCCACGCCTCACCGACGCCCAGCGGCGTCGCTGCGCCACTACTCGAGTGGCCCTTGTACTTGGCCTCCTGCTCGGCGAGGCGCCGGCCAATGGCCGCGAGGTACATGGAGTCGCGGCCCGTGGCGCGGCGGGCGTCGGTGATGACGTAGGGCGCGATGCCGGCGAGGTGAGGCGCCGCGTTGGTTGAAGGGTGCGGGGTTCGGATGGGGGGTGGACGGCGGGCGTGGTCTAGGATGCGGTTTGCGAGGTCGTGTTGGGCTTTGGTGGCTATGCGGTCTAGGCGGGCGCGTTCGGCGATTTGTTCGCCTAGGGTCTGGGCGGGTTCTTCATCTTCGGGGTCTGGTTGCGCGGGGTCTTGGTTTGAGGGTGTTGGCGGGCTTGAAGGTTCTGTGTGAGCTGCAGAGGGAGAGGAGGAGGGGGTTGCGGTGGTAGTGGTGGTGGCTGGGGGTTTTGCTTTGGGACTGGATGGCTGCGAGGCTTTGGGTTCTGGAAGGTTAGACTCGGGAGATGTTGCATGAGGGGTGTTGTTTCCGTTACTTCTTCCGCTATTGCTGTTGCTACCGCTTGCATTGGATTGTTTCCGGGCTTTGCCGAGTGCTTGCTTCTCCTTTGCTGCTAGATCTTCCTTTGCGGCGCGGATTTCGTCATCCTCGATTTGATAATCGACCTCGTATAGAATCTCGGGCCATACGACAACATAGGCAAAGGTACATAGCTGTGTGACCCAGCCGTTCCGGAGGAGCCAAGCGAGCATCATAAAGTAGCGTGGTCGGTCCGGATGGTGCTTGCTTGGACACAGAACCTTGTATGGCCGTGGGTTGCGGGAGAGATCCATGAGGAAGTCAGGTAGGGGAGAAGCGAGAGGGAATAAGCGCGCCCATTCCTGTGCAGCGCGGGGCAGACGGGTCAAATCGCAGTTTGGGGACACGATGTAAGTGTCTCGGGCGTGGAGGGGCGGGACGGCCATGGCGCGGCGCCAGTACATGAAGTGTTGGGCGAAGCGGCGTACTTGGTGAATATTGAGAAGATTGCTCTGTCCAATCTGGTGGAAGCTGTGACGGTAGAAGGCTTGTTGTTAACTCTCGCACAATTTGGTTTTTGTTTGTAGGATTAAGAGGGGACTCAAGATAGAAAAATAGGGCAAATCTTACGAGACGGTGGGCTTTGCATGGCGGACAAATTCGACCATGGCTGCCGTGGTGTGGTCAGAATCAGCCTGGAGTTCGTTGATGATCTTCTTTTCATTATCAAGCAATAGTAAAGCAAAATTCCGGTCGAGAAACACGGGATCGTCTAGAGAATCGTCTGATATAAAAGTGTTCGCTGTGGTTAGCCACAACCCCCGACGGTTCTCGTCCGTCTCAGGGATGATGTCGTCGACAAAGAACGGCACGGGAATTTGCAGCGATGGCGTGACGGGCCCGTTGATAGTGTCCAGTTGCAGAGTCGCAATCTTGTTTTGCGAAATGGCTTCGTAGAGCGTTTGGAGTGAGGTGGCGAGGGAGCTTGTCGACAGAATCTCCTTCCAGACTTCGCTCATGCGACGGCGGTCCTCGAGCGCTTGCTCTTTCATGGCCAGGATGCGCTTAGACTCCTTCCACACGAAATCGCTGTGTTGCTGGGCGTACTTGAGCGCCTTGTTGAGTTTCTTGAGAACGTTGATGTGAAGCACATTGACGAGCTCACGCGCCTCGTCTGGTTTTGGGTTCAATATTAAAACGAGATTGAACATGGTCATTGAACTGCGTTTCTCGTCGGCTGGCGGTGCCGTCTCCTCGGAATGCCGTCGTGTTTCTTGTTTCCTAGGGGTAGTGGGGGTGGAAGGGCCCGTCGGGGTCAGGTTGGCCAATCGGTCAGAAGCAAGGCGTCGGAAGGGGTCGAGGTCTCGAGACGAGGATATGCTTTCGCTCTTCTTTTGGGATTTGTTGTCGGCCGGCTTTGGCTGCTTCTTCTTTTTCCACTGGCCGTCCTCGGGAACGTGTATAGGGCAGGATATAAAGTGTAACGGGTCCAGTGACAATTCGAACAGCTTCTTGTGGTAGCCACGCGCGGGGGTCAGGAGGTTGACGAGATCTTTAACGGGAAAGCCGGCCAGGTAGTCCCACGGCGCTACCTGCGTCCCATCCTTGGTGACTACATGGTGATCCGGATCGCCGACACGAAAGTATGAGGGGTCAGGTTGGGAGTCTGGGTTGCTCGTGGCGGCCTCGGGCTTAAAGATGCGTTCCAAAAGAATGTCGAGGTGGGTAGGTACAGCGAGAGGATCGCTAGGACTTGTGGTCAATGGAAGATGCGGCGGATAGTGGAAGACAAGGGCCGGACCATCGCGGGACCTTTTGACGGCGAGGGCCACAGCGAGAAAGTTTTGAGGGTTGGGGAGAACGGGGACGGTCATAGCTGTCGGCACTGGCAATGGCGGGGAGAACGGTGGGGGAATGGCGTCGACGTTGACGGGCCGAGCCCTGAAGGAATGAAAGCAATGAATGAAGAGGTCTCGAAACCTTCAATTGCCAATGATAGTATGGACCGAAGAGATATCATAGAGACCAACATAAAACCCCGCGATAAAACCTCCAAATAAATGTGTTGCGCATAGAGATAGCGTGGCTTATGATCTCGACAAGCTAGAAGCAAAACTACTGCCCACCTTTAAGGCCGATAATTGGACCGCTAGCCTTGTCTTTGACTCTTGGCGGGGGTAGCCACACCCATCAGAATTCAGTGTGGCGTTTGGCACGTGAATTGGGCGAGTGGCTTCTGAGCGCTCCTTTTCAGTGGGAAAATTCATGTTTTACTGAGTATTACGGAGTACTCCGTACAAGGTACTGCCACTGCAACTTGGCATTTGTCTGGGTACTGTTTCCGTACCAGATATTTTGGACAGAGCCTCTCTTTCTCTTCGCCATTCTCAAGATTCAACTCTTGAGCCATAGAATGCAGAATAATCAGGTAAATGTACTAGCAAATCAACAAGGGTGTATCATTGAACAATCTACTCCGTAGGCAGCACAGAGTTGCAAACGGTCACGTTTACCACCTACTCCGTAGTTCTCTCTCGAGCATGGGGGTAGTTTCACCCAGCCCGCTCTCCCACCAGGCTCCAACCGCGAAGGATGGCAGACAACACAATGGAGCCCGCGTCTACCCAAGGCACCCGAGGAGCATGTCGAATTGGTGGCGCCGCCCGGTTCATCATTATCAAGACTTGTCGTCGGTGGCGCAAAGGGGAAAGGAGGCACAACTAAACTACTCCGTGCATCAAGCCCCTCAAGTCTTTTTTGGTCGACGGGGCCAACTCCAGAGACCCAAATATCCATTTCAGGTAAGTAGAGGCGTGACCTTTGGGTTGGCATATGAAATGCCTCGCATAGTATCCGCGGGGAGGCCCAATAGGGCAGACCGTCTCGATGACCTCCTTTTGTCGATACCTCACCTGCCAGCGACTGCCAGCGACTGCCGAAACGGAACTTGTCGGAAAGACAAGTACTAATACTACTGCTAGGTGTCCACCAGAGGCGCCAGGGCAGCGCCGCTTTTGCATTATTTGAATTCCCAAGTTGTGTATCCGAATTGGAATACTTTGATAGGATGCAATCAAATCCACCCTTGCCCCCGCACAAGATGGCTTTAAATATTCTAGCTCAATGAACTTGCTCCTGCCATACTCCGTACATAGCCAACATAAGTAGTACACCCCCTCCCCCACTCTAGGGAATCCTGATGCACCCTGGTGCCTGGTTATTATTTGGTTGTGCTCTTACTCTGTAGACGGCCCCCCCCTGCCCTGATTGCCCTGAAAACATGTGAAAGTGAACCCTTTTCCTCTTACGAGTAAAAGTACTCTTATGTTACCACTGGTACCCCTCAACCAGTGTTCTCAACAAAAATCAGAGTCATTAGGAAGGACCAAATACGGAGTACCACCACTTCCGCCACTGCCATAGGTCATGAGGTTTTGAAAGGCCGAAAATGGAAACAGGTCGTGTGCGTTGGCGGTAGGTCCCAGCCAAGTAGTAGCCTCTGAAAAGCGGTAAGCTAGTTTATTACCCCCTTACGTAGTAATTACTGTGCTTTTACTACTCCGTACACTCTACTCCGTATTACCGTCCGCTATGAGGTTTAAAGGGTACTTTAAGCCCTGGAGGCAACAAGCCACATAACCCCCGCCGCCCTGGCTCTCCCAGGCTTCACTACTCCGTATTTTAATCGAGTATGGAGTACGGAGTACTCCGTACAGAGTATTGTTACGTGGCGTCCACCAATCGAATCAGGCCTCTCTTCCAGCATCCTGCCGCGTGGTTTCGTTTTTCGTTTTTCGTTTTTCGTTTCTTTGCCTGCGAGGGAACAGTACGACTGACGACTGAAATTGCCGCTTTCCCTCGCTTGGCTCAATGCCTGGCTCAACACCTGGCTCAACGCCTGCCTAACCCCCAACACCGCCCATTACTCCTATGTCTGTCTCTGCCGCTATTCTTTCTGTAGATTAGTACATTAACACTTGCATACTCCGTAGCTTCTAGTTTAGTCGGTAAATAAATTAGATCTCAACAAAGGCCAGCCAGCCCCTAGCCCCTGTTGACAAGACCCCTCCCCTCCCTGTCCCCCCCCCACCTCCTCTCTCACCCCTCCCCCCAACTACTACACGTAACCACTAGCACTCATTTCATTTCACCACTTCTCTTCCCCCTGTACAAGTATGTACTACGGAGTAGAGTACCGAGTATAAATTCCTTGTGATTCCCAATTGTCCCCCTCTACTTGTTAATTTGGAATCCTCTTGTTTTCTGCCACTCTCTATACTCTATAGGCAGGGCCCATCGTAACATGGTATCTCCAAGATCAATACCTTCGAAATATTAGAAACAAAGATTTACCCAAATGCGCGCCCATCTTGAAGGCACGTCTAGTCTGTGAAACCAAAAAAAAAAGAAGAGAAAAACAAAAGGGAGGATCGAGCACGTCTTGCTACGTCATACCTTTACCCTTGCCTCTTTTCTACCACCAGCCTTCCTCTTGATCTTTTACTCCGCCTTCCCCAAGTTTTCAGAGTTCTTGTGTCCTACCGATTGCGTGGATAAGTGAAGTGAAGCTGTAAACCGATCATTCGCCATACAGTTGCCCGACGGAGCATCAATGGCTACAGCATCTGCCACAAACAATGGTGTACCATTGACTACACCCAATGGCGCCAAGTCGCAAAATGCTTTCGCCCATGGCATTGTAAACGGCGCGCCGGACAGCCACAGCCACTTGGACGCTTACGGCAAATCCAACGGCAACCACAGCAACGTGCCTGTTCTCCCCTTTGGGTACGATGGCAACGACTCTCACAAGTCTGCCTTGCGTCTCATCTTGGCCGTTTGCCCTCAATGGAATATGCCAGATGCCAACATTCGCTTCATCCGCTGCAAGGACGGCATCACCAATACCCTCCTCAAGGCAGTCAACGAACTGCCTGGTCTCACCGAAGCTCAAATAGACGAATCAGCAGTGCTCTTGCGTGCTTATGGACCTGGAACCCATGTCATCATTGACCGTGAGAGGGAGGCAGAAAACCACGAGCTTCTCTGGAAGCACAACTTGGCCCCCGAACTGCTAGCACGCTTCCGAAACGGCATGATGTACCGATTCATTCGCGGCACCGTAGCTGCTCCTGACATGTTGCAGAACCCCGATCTGTACGCTGCCGTCGCGAACAGGTTGGCCATGTGGCACGCTACCATTCCTTGCATCCCGTCTTCCACATGCCTTCCAGAGAGCCACATTGTGCCAGGCCTTCCCGTACCCAACCTGTGGTCGGTGATGCAGAAATGGATCAAGGCCTTGCCCGATGCCGCAGACAAGCAAAAAGAGAGGAAGAAGCTTCTCCAGGCTGAACTGGAATACCTTGTGCACGACTTCCGTACGAGACCGCAGTCTTCTCTAGGAGAGAATGGCGTAAGTTATTTCCAACACACATTCAAAATTTCCTCCTTCAGACGCTTGCTAATCTTCATCTAGCTCGTATTTGCCCACTGCGATCTCCTTTGCGGAAACATCATTATTGAGCCCTCTCAAACGAACGGTGACCGCCCCGTCGTCAGTTTCATCGACTATGAATATGCCACTCCATCCCCGGCCGCGTTTGATATTGCAAACCACTTTGCCGAATGGGCCGGCTTCGAATGCCGGTATGAAGGCCTGCCAACTGCATCCCAGCGCCGGAACTTCATCCGAACCTACATCCAATCATTCTATGACAACCTCTCTCAAAAGCCGTCTCTCTCGCCAGATGTAGACGCTGAGGCAGCCAAGCTCGAGTCCGACGTCGACCTCTACCGGGGCATCCCCGGGCTCTACTGGGGCATCTGGGCCCTGATCCAGGCAGACATTTCCGACATCGACTTCGACTATGCCTCGTACGCGGAACTGCGTCTCGACGAGTACTGGGTCTGGAAAGCCGAAGACGACGGTTCCCGCAAAGCCGCCAACAAGCCTCTCTCGCTGAGGGAACAGATGTGGATTCGGGAGAACCCTTAGAACCTCTCAGCACCGAGGCCGAGAGCCAACGAGCAGTGCTCGTGAAAGAGGGAACGTATCCTGACAGAACTGTATGCTCATGACGTGATGACCAAAGAAAAAAAGGGGGAAAAGAGGAGGAAGGGGTCTGATAGGATGGAGAGACAATACCCCCAAGTGACTCGCTTTTCTATTTTCAGTTTTGCTCTTCGTTTTTTTGTTTTGTCTCGTTCAGCGGCGTCTTATAGAAGCATGTATTCAACATGCATGTACAGGATACATACCAAATATTGGCGGTTTTCATTACAGGGTTTCTTTGGGGGTATGATGGGAGTCGTGTCATCTCATTTTCAACATGGATAGCTACTGCTAGGTCGAAGGAAGGTTTGAGATGCAGAATTTTGTGGGGGGACACAAGCTTAGAATTCGGAATAAACCAGGACAGGCATTGCCAGGCTTCATTGTCCGTAATAAGCAACTAGACCGCCCGCTGATTTGTTTTGAATTTTTTTTTTTTCAGAACATCTAATAGCCTTTCGGAGACTTGCAGCCAAAACAATCGGTCCTCTGGATAGGTATGTACATTGAATTGAGCCTCGAGGCCAAAGTCTGTTGAATGCGCGCACGCTTGTGTACATGAGGAAAGAATGATACATACAAGTAAATGACCAAGGCCGACGCGATATGAAGTGAATGTTGTAAAAAAGGAAAAAAAATGTGTCGCCGGCTCTCAGAAAAAGGCATAAAAGAAAACATTTGAAGAAGATAAAAAAGTGGGATTCAGAAGGGAATTTGAAAGATGGCCAAATAATCCCGTCTTCAACTACAAGTCCGGGCATGATTGCGCTAAAAAACATAGTCAATCCTGAAGTGAAAGTTCATCCAAAAACATCATCGGTACATCATGTAAATATATCCATGCTAGCTCTGTTAAAACGAAAGTGGAAAGTGGAAAAGAAGCGTAGAGGGTGTCTACGGGGTCGTCTTCATGGCGTCCGGCGACTTGGACGTCTTGGTCACTGGCGGTTCGGCCGTATCAAGTGCACGTTTCGCCGACGGCACCAGGACACTGAGGACGCAGTCATCGAGATGTTCGTAAAAGTCTTGTGCTGTGGCATAGTGGCATTTGCAGATCGAGCACCTTGCGCCCACGCCAGCTCGACTTTGCGTCGATCCGCTGACAATAAGCTTTCGACTATTGGGCGGTGCCTGCTCTACATTGTGTACAGTAGTCAAGTGTCGTTTGAATACGTCTGCCCTATTGAACGTTTTTTGGTAAACACTCCCGAGCCCGGGACAAAATGGACAGGCCATTGTTCCCTTGTAATGAGTCAAGGCGTGTCGGTTTTTGTCATATTTTCGAGCGAACCCTTTCGTGTGGTAGTCACAGGTTTCAATGGGACACTTCTCGGGCCGCTCCTCCAAGTGGGTCAACATATGCGATGTCAAATCCTTGAATACCTTTCCGCAGCCCGGATGGCGACACCTCGAGCGGTTTTCAGGTGTTTTCGATGGCGGGCTATCGATAATCTGCGTCGACGTCGGAGTAGCGGCCGTCGGGGTACTGGGTTCGTGTGGCAGGTGGGCCGGCGGGGCTGGCCGGATCGGTGTATGCCCGGGTGTGGAAAGGGAAGCCATGGGCAGCGGCGGAGGCGCTGGAACATCTTGCATTTCAGTAGTGGGGGAATGGTGTAACGGATAAAACTCTTGAGTGGCCGGCTTGTAGTCATCTTCTTCGTCTCCGCTCGAAGACTCATTGTCCCGAACATCCACCGCTTGGCGCACTTCTTTCATCCAGTCTTTGAGAATAGACATTGGCGGCCAATCGCCACTAGCTTTGCCGCCGCGATTGGGGTTGAAGTGAGCACGACGCAAGTGAGCAGCTGCATTGTAATATGCCCCATAACGCTTTTGGTTCACACATGCCTTACATTTCGAGAGCGATACGACTGGTTGGGGAAGAGTGGAAGGATAGGATTCAGGTTCGGAGCACACCCATCGCTTGACTGTCGGTGCATGTTTGGCGTCGGTATGGCGTCTGAGCTCATGTTCTCCACGAAACCCTTCCGGATACTCGTTACACTTGCTACAGTGAACCCGGCGTAGGGGAGGACGTTGATACGAAGCACGCAGCCGACCAGAGGTGTACGGAGAGTCTAAACCCCGCGAGCTCCCTGCACGTCCAAACGAAGGACTCTCGCTTACCGTATGACGTCGGCTTAAGCCAGAGTCAATGGCTTGCGGAGAAGCGAGTAGTCGAGATTGTGGCTCCCTGGTGCCAAACCCTGTAGTTTCAAGTACCGAAGCAGAGTTTGGCGCCCACGGATCAGCGAGGGCGACTGGCTCGGGAATATGGCGTCTCATGTCATCCGATATTTTGAGGTGCGGTAGATGCGGGCCATGCCCTGTTCGCTCCACATGACGGCCCCTTATGAAGCCGCGGAAGGTGGCGCTCCGGTTGTCATCGGCACCGAGGCCCATAAGAAAGTCGTGCACTGAGGAAATGGACTGTTCATGCCAGAGAGACCTTCTCACAAGGCCGTTGATCGCATGGATTACGGCACGTTCGCTCTCGTCGATTCCGGGTCTCGCATCGGTCGGTATTTCGTTGTTGCATCGGGTAAACATCGCCACCAAGATATAGTATACGTTGTTTATTGAAGCTGATGCATCGCTCACCATCCGCGGGGTCCATCGGGGGGCGGAGAAGCGAAAGGTGGTATCGAAGGAGGAAGACGTAGCTATATCGAGAAGAATAGTCCTGATAACGCTGAAAATGCAGAGCGAGAGAAAAACAGAGAACCAGTCCGAGCTATGCAGAGGTTTGCTGTCTAAAACCGTCGTTTCGAAAGTTTGTAGGAACTGCCCACAGAGTTCGTGTAGAAGTCGATAGCGTCTTTGGGCGTCAGAATCATCGGGGAAAGGAGGTCGGCGCGAGTGGTTCTGGTCAAGAGTAATAGCCGGGTTGGGCTGTTGAAGGTCAAAGAAGAGTAGCTCCCGGAGCAAGAGTTTGACTTGGTGGAGAAGCTTGAAGGACTCTTCCTGGGAGCCCCTATTGACACCCAGCCCGCCACTAATCTTCAAAAGGTACAAAAAGTCATAGAGTGTACCACGCATGTTGGAGCTGTAGGCTAGTATTCCTAAAACAAGTGGCGGTCGAGCGGCGACATCTCGCTGGAATACAGATGCTTGCGAAAACTCTTCCGACCAAAAAGTATCATTGAAGTCACAGGTGGCCCCCACAGTGGCGACCCAGTCGTGGGGAAGGTTGTATGTTAGCTCGAGATAGTCGTCTAAACCGCGCCTTGGCTCGAGAGGGGATATAATGGAAGTTTGAGATGGTCGTGGTGATAGGAGATCTAATCGAAACGTGTCAGTGTATGTACATTACGCAAAGAAAAGAAACTTATAAAAAAGAATCCAGGATTCCTCAACGATATGAAGTGCTCTGGATAAGCAGCCAGGCTCTAGCCGCTGAAATAAAACATACCAGGGAGAAGTATATCGGCAAGGAACGTGAGAGAACCTCGCCTACAACCGATGACTCGCCATGCTTCATCTTCTTGCGAAGCGGGGACTTCGGTACACGAAGAACAGGGACTCGCCGCATTGCACTACGCGAAACATTAGTTGGGTTAAGGCATGCTCAATCCGGGGGTTGCAAAAATGTACCTGTTTGTTTAGAACTCTACACCTCAGGCAAGGTCCTTCAAGCTTCACTAGTTTCAATTCATCAATAGACTGAAGTCTGGAGCGGCCAGTCCGGCTAAACTTGAGGGGGGGAAGAAGTTGGTCGACCTCCGAATCAATTGAACCCCGACCGTGACCCGAGATGTCACTCGTTGCAGAAAATGATGGCAAAGAGTCGCCTCTAGGCCTGAGCGGGTTGTTTGTCGTTAGGGGGTGTAATTGGGTTGGAGTAGTGAGGGTAGGCCTGGGCAGCTGAAAACCAGGCGAAGGCCTCGGTGGTTCGCCGATAAAACCGCGGGTGGGCAAATGATCTGAGAATCGAAGAGGATTGGGGCTCCCAAGTGATAACGCCGAGTCCCGCTTGCTGGGGCTTGCGTACGAGTGTTCCCTTGCATGGTAATCACGGTCATCCTGGCCGTGGAAGCCGTAGATATAATGGATACAGGAGTCATCCCAACACTTGTAGGACCGAAGATCGCGGGGTTGCCCAGGCGCTTCATGGGATTCTCTTAATCTGGCGCTTCGGAACACAGGGTCGTAGCGTGTGAGGTTTTGGTCTAGCCAGGCAGGGTATCCCGATGGGAGTTCTTCAGAATTGGTATATTGAAGTGCGCCGACCACAGAGGGATCGCATATATTCAGGCCTATCCGTTGTTAGATTGGGCTTGCCTGACACAGAGCGAATAGCAGAATTTAACAATTGCAAAATATATTTGCAAGTCGGGAAGGAGGGTTTACCATGTCCTACAAGAGCAGCCTCGACGCGCTCGCACTGGTACTGTAATAATCTTGCCTCCTCCGCTTCAGACAGGGGTGAGTCTGGTACTGGAATGTCTAGGTTTTCAAATATCAGTACGACACGCGGCAGAACGGGCAGAACGGGCAGAAAGTTTCGTTGAATGACAGTAAGAAGCGTCAATTACGATAGAACATCTTCTTGGATTTCCCGTCGATTGAAAAAAAATGCAGAAATTGGGAGGGCCCCTACTGTGGAATGATGAGTACGCCTGCAGAGCATGGAGCTTGTGGCGCAGCATGGCCAGCTCAAGCTTGATGTCAGGCGCATACTTAGCCGGGAGCAGGACAGCCAACTTGGATTGAATTTCTGTCTGCTGTTCGAGTAAGTTTTGGATAGTGGCGTCTACTGAAAGATCGGGAAAGGGCAGAGCCTCGGCCGCCATTGGCTCTCAAGTAATAAGCAGCTGTCTACCGAGGCGCAGATACTAAGGGCTGGTAGCAAAAGGGCAAGTTTTCGAGAAGGGCGATTGGACGCCGCTCGGAAGGGCAATGCCAGACTATTATACGTAGGACAAACTCGGACACTCCCGCTTCTCGTGGTGGGCCGCTGACGAGGTTCTTTTAGCTGCGGGGAAGGAGTGTATTCTATTGGGATCGTACGGAGTAGGGAAGTCTCTGGGCTACCCATGGGCCGCGCGTGGTAATTGTTCGGGATCCAGGAGTCCTGGCAGGCGATCCCCTCTTCTTCCCAACACACTCGTATCGTTTCTCGCTCTCGTCTCGCACTCGCGCGTGGGTACGGTTATACATGCATGCATAAGCACATAAGTTGAACTACCCAAGGCATCTAACGTCTAGTAGTTTTCGAAATTGGACATCTAGCTAGCGGGTAAAATTAGCCATGGGGGAGGGGCAAGACAAGACAGACTGCTAAACGGGCGGAGAAGGAGTAGGTTTGCCTTAATAGACAAGAGGTCTGCGATCCTTCGGGTTCAAGTCAAGGGGGAAGACCAGCCACTTACAAGAGCAGCACCAAAAAGGCATAGCACGAAGATTTTCAGTGTCGGTCCTTAATCGCTGCGATCGATTACTCTGAGGCGGTGACAGCAACGAGGTGGTGGGGTGAGATCGGAGCCAAATGAGTTGGGAGAGCAGAAGGGTCGAAAAGATGTGGCAATGGCCAGTACGGTCAAACAATGGAACAAGATCAGATTTGGGATCAAAGGCGAGCCAAAAAGTTCGAAGAGTACTAAGTGACTAGGCTGGGGTGGATGATGTGCCCAAGGTGACGAGTCGGGTTGAAGAAATGAGTGAGATAGATATGTCGACAAGGCAAAGCGGCGCGAGAAAGAGGGCCGGTCCGTAAGAGCAAACAGCAGATATCAAGGGGCTCTATTCGACATTGAAGTAATCAAGCCTTCGGCGGACAAAAGGGCGAAGTGGCTGGTCGTTATTGTTGTCTCATCATTGGTGATTATACCGACAAGGAGCAACTGGCTCACCGGGGACGGGCGATATGTAGAAATGGGCGGCCCACAGACTAATGATGATGAACAGGGCGTGGGGGGAGTAGGTTGCTTGAACGTGGGCCGGGAATGAGAACAGACCTATGCAGGAGAGTGCCGGCTCATGTGCGAAGCATAAGGGAGGATTTTGGGTGAGAGGAGGGTGAGAGAAGCACGGAGGAAAATATGAAGATACGATGTTGCAAGTATTTTTTTCTGCCACGATGACTGAAGTGGCTGGTGGATATTGTTGTCTCTGGGCCTTTTCGGGGGAGCTTGAAAGGGGAGGGGGGGTGTGTGATGTTAGTTTTGGACCCCTTCCCTTCTTCTATCCAACTTCTCGTCTCTTTCCTAATCTAAACCTCGTCTTAGTGTCTGGTTTTGGGAGCGTCGACTGGGCTGAAGCAACTGTACTCCGTACATGAGCCGACTCCTGCCTGGTTCGAGGTATTAATACGTCGTAATGAGAGGGGGAGGGAGGTATGGGGTACAGAGAACGGGAGGAGATAGCTCCCCTCACTTGGTACTCCGTACAGGTTTTAAGGAAGGGGCGCGCGCAACGGCCGCCTGGATTTCTTATGGCAACGGTTGGTTGGGGTCCTGGGCTAGCAGGAGCGATTGACAGTTGCTATTAATTGGGGAAAGTGGGTCGTGCGGCAACACTACGGAGTACTTGTACCTAGTCCACGGGAAAAGAGAAGACGTGGAAACGAAAAATGTGAGTAGGGGGCGGACCGGGTAGAGACAAGGGCAAAAGGGAGTGGTAGAAAATACCTACGGAGTAGGGTGGATAGGGAGGGGGTGGAAAGTGAAGGACATGGACTGGAACTGGATGGCACTGCCAGACAGAGATTGCCATCTACGGAGTACTTCACTGTATCAAATACAGAGTACAGAGTTTCAATCAATTTTATTCGACACTTGTAGAGTGGAGGGGAGGGTAGCATTTGTTTCTGTTGCGACTGTACTCCGTTTTTGTCTTTCTTTTTTTTTCCCTTTCACAAAGCACTCCAGAAATGGCATGTGCGTTGCATGCCCTTGCGTAAAGAGACTTCGCGCGTCCAGACAAGTACTTTGACTACCCTGGTAGATAGGTATTTGTACGGAGTAATTACAGAGCAGCAATACTCCGTACTTCGTAGTTGGGTTTACTGGAGTTGCCAGTTGTCTTGATGCTGTGGATATCCGCCATTTAACTGACAACCAAACACAAGTTTCTCCCTGAAGATTATTCAATCATCGCAGGTCAAGAGCAGTCTACAAGCAAAGAGGAATCTGGCCCGTGGGCCCTGTAGTAAAAGTATTAAACCATGGGTGATAAAGAAGAGCTCCCTCTCAAGGGTGGCAACATAAAATATTGGCTCGAATGGATGTGTCAAGCTCATCTAAATACGTGCATTTGCAGTTTAGCTAGACAAGTAGCCTTGTGTTGGGCATTGGCAAAGATCAAGAAGCACTGCCTCGTCTCCTTACAAAGTCTAAGCCCTGTCTCTAAATGGTAAACATCGCTCAAGTCGTGCTCTCTGTATTTTATGTACGGAGTAAACTACTCTTGAATAATTATGTCGATTCTTAGACACCCTAGAACCCGCCTGGTTTGGAATGACTGGCAGGTTCTAGACTGCCTTAGTTGTCTCATGTGTGTGCCGAATGTGCAGCTTTTTCAGGGATACCCGTAGTACCTGCAGGGTTAAAGGCTCCCAAAAGGCACAGCCAGTTTACTCCATGCACAGTTTTACTTAAGCACAGGCATTTCAAGGAAGCTCAGATTTAAGCTACTTGCACATGTTTTGAAGGCAAATACGGAGTACTCCGTATTAGATGCACAGCGCAGCACGGTTAATCTGCTTACCAGGCTAGATACTCCGTATTACTTTGTGAAGTATCCAAGTATTCGCCAAGTGCGGAGTACTCCGTACTCGCATATCACTTCTGACTGATTTTGGGAAGTTAAGGGTGGGTGGGGGGAGATTGGAAGGGGGCGTGAAGTCCAACGGCGGTTGTGGCCAGCCATGTGGGCCTTGGCGAGATTTGGATGGGATATTCTAAAAGCTAGCTCTTGGGCTCTTTTATTAGATATACGGAGTACGTATGGTCCTTTACGGAGCGTTCACCATACTAGAAAGGCTGACCGAAATCTTCAAACCTTGATTCCTGTCGTCCCTTTCCTTCTTGCACGGAGTAGTTTAAATGAAAGGACAGGGTTGGTCTCCCTCGCCCCTGTCCTTCACGGGCAAGTGCGTTCCGAGTTTTCATATTTGCTTTTCTCCCCCACCAGGGATGTTTAGGGTGGTGTTCTAAGGTTCTAAACTACATACCCAGATAAGCTAAATACTGAGAGAATGGCATTCCGACACATAATATGACACTAGCGGGTGCCTGTCCCCATGCATGTCACATGTATCTACGCCGCCCCATCATCAGAATGAAGTACCACGCTACGCAGTTCAACGTCTGGCAATGTCTTTATTCAAGGTCAAGCCTCTCTCATCTTAGCATGTTATCCGTGTAGTATTGGCTCTTACCCTTAATACCCCT
The DNA here is from genome assembly GCA_019925285.1 of Graphium sp. VPRI43844. Classification (NCBI taxonomy): domain Eukaryota; kingdom Fungi; phylum Ascomycota; class Sordariomycetes; order Microascales; family Graphiaceae; genus Graphium; species Graphium sp. VPRI43844. The sequence continues at coordinate 116,809 of JADHKT010000023.1, read as the reverse complement.
CGTCGAGATGCTCCAGGTACGATACCACTTTGTGCTTTGTCTAACATCAGCAACATCAGCGGGGTCCCAATTGGTTTCGGAAAGAAGTTGGCTTTGGCCATCCTGCAAAGCTGGAAGCTGCGATCGTTTTTAATAGTTTATCTCATCGGTTAACCGCTCCTGCTTCATAAGGCTGGCTGAGCCACCTGCACCCCTGTGGTGTATGGAGCTGGTACTCTGTACTCGCGTTTGATTATATTCACTCCAAAATACATTCTACAGAAGTGCAAGAGGGAGTATTGTGTACTCGGGGATACTCCGTACAACAGTGTCTTGTTTTTGCTTTTTTCTTGGATTTTTTCTCCTCCTTCTTCTTCTTTTCTTTTTTCTGCACCCGAGTCATTCTTCGCTTCACTCTTGGACCAAACAAACACTATTACCCAGTAGCCAGTAGCCAGTCGCACCAGCGAATCCGCGCACCTCCAAGACCAGCCTCTACAAAGCCTCCAGTCTCTGACGACCAAGGGAATCCGGGCGAGATGCAAGTCTGCGATGGTTGGCCTAGCTCCCGCAGACCATTACCACCAAACGCTCAAGATTCGAACAGGGTCGCGAGGAGTATGGATTTAAAGACCCCCGGTCTCCTTTTTCCTCTCTAGCCAAACTACGACGAGATCGGCGCGTGCTCCTGGTGTCGTTTATCCTCTTTGAAAGCAACCTGTTAAATACGGAGTACATTACAGATCCTGGCTTGTTGTCCTTCATTTCTACTTCGTAAATACTTGTAATACGGGACGTTTCCCGCAATGGCCCAACACGTGAATTATGTGTCACAAACATGGCAGGTACGTAAATAACGAGGCATTAGTCTACTCCGTATGGAGTTCAGGTACGTACTGTTCCTGGCTTGATCGCCCTGGATTCAATTGCGCCAATTTAACCCCGTCATAATCATAGCCTTCAATCAAGATCCGCTCCAAGAGACGGTCCTGCTAATCAAAGGCCATGACCCAGGCCCGCGGGGGTGTTCATCCTTGGCGATGTTTCGTTCTTCTCCAACTTTGTCGTGTCTTCGACGCACTAGCAATCAACTGCAAACATGAGATACTTTATACGGAAAACCTTCAATATCACGACTACTATTCGGATCACATCGGCCGGTTTCAGCGAATAGAAGACGATGTCAGCTCTGTAAACTACTAAGGATCACGAGTTTTCGTACGGAGCAGTTCAGTGTAATACGGAGGAGTAGTTTACAAAATGTCCAGGCCTAAACAGTATCAAGGTGGCTTAATTTCTCTGTTGGTGAGGACGCGCACGCATTTTTAGCACTAACCAGCGTGAGAGATATTATTACCAATTACCCTTGGGCTCCACAATGCATAATGGTGATCCTGGATGCTTCCAGGGTAAGTCCATTTCCATGGGTCGCTCCCTGGCTGGCCATTGCTCTTATTAAGCCGAGGAAGCCCTGGCACCCAACTAGTTTAGGTTAAATGTCACACACCCCTTCCTCCCACAATTTACGGAGTAGAGCAATGCAATAGCAGAAGAAAAACAGGCCAGAACAGCGAACCAGCACTGCCCTATGAAGGCCGAGGGGTTTGAGGATTCCATTCTAAACTACGGCCTAGCAGACAAGGTACGGAGTATGATGGCCCCCACCACCCCCAGTTTCCCAACTTTTTGGGCGCCCTTAAACTACTCCATAGAGAGGATGCCTGCTCGGTCTTCCTGAAGCTCCAGTGTACTAATCTTCTCTTGGCCCCAAGTTGGCACACGAACCAAGTCTTACCATGTGCGAAGCCCACTAAGAATGGATACGTATACGGAGTAGGTAATAATCCATTTCAGACCTCTTTAGGTAAATACATGTTCCTTAGGGGAGTAGTCAAGATGGATCATCGCCTCGACGAGCGGGGCAGCGAGCTGATATGGAGTTGGTCCTGACTCTCTTCGAAACTAAATAGTTTATTTGCATGGAGCCACCCACACACACACCGGAGTATGGCTCCCACCACACGGCGAACGTTGTTTGAATAGGTACTCCGTCCACTGGTAATACTACTCCGTATTGGCTGCGCAAGCCCTGTTTGGAATGAGCTAGCTGCGTCCTCGGTTAGACGATTAGTAGCTGGCCTTCCCACCAAATGCCCCACGGCAACCTCCGTTGTGTTATGTCGGGAAGGGAGGGTTCGATTGTTTTTTTCTTCTCTCGGGGTGGTCCCCGAAGGAGGAGGTAATACGGAGTAGGTGCTCAAGTCTGGTCTCGAGTCATCTGCATTCATACCTGTACTCCGTACTCCGCATTCACACAAGACTAACACGTTTGTGACAGGAATTACGACATTGCCGATTTATGTTGCGCGTTCAACTTTCTATTGCCCCGTAATTAATAATTGCTCGGCAATCTCTCCAAACTTGCAAGCGGCCGAAACTATTAACGGGCATCTCTCTCGCGAATACATATCTCCATGATGGCAGATGAACGACTGAGAATGAGGACTGGCACAGCCGAATAGGCAAATCCGTTTCTTCTTTTCAGTTCTCTCGATTTGGGGCACTTGTCTGCTGGGCACACTAACCTGCTACTCCGTAATTAAATGCAGGATGCCTGTAAATATTACACTTGACTGATCATACGGAGTATTACTACTTATTGAGAGACGACCCACTGAGGTTTTCTTCTTAATACAAGTAGAAGATGGGCAGCATACTCCGTATTGATGGCTCACATATTCTACAGGGGTTGTGCGGGAATTAATGCCTAAAAATCGAATCAGGGCTGGCCTGGCTGGCCATGCCATTTTAGAAGTGAGGCGAAGAATGTGCCTTGGCGCCACTCCAACAAGTTTTCATACGGCGTTTAGATGCATAAGTGGCACATTTCACTATTCGTGGCCTTCGTTGATAGAAGATATCTAAATATCGTCTCTGAGAAAAGAAATGGTTAAAATAAACTGCCACCTAAAACACCGCCCGATAGGGACCAGGTGAACTTTGGTGTAGGCAGAAGTAAATCGCTTGTAGCCTTACAGTGCTTAGTTCAGCTCTTCGCCTTGTTTTTACACCGTACAGCGTACGTACTACAGCCAGAGTGGATGGACACGCATAAAAAAAGAGCACTTTTGTTCATGCGGGAAGAGATGGAGGGAAACGGGCCGTTGGTGCGCAAAACTTTCTTCTTTTTTTTCTTCTTCTTTTTTTGGTTCGCGAATGAGAGTATTGCATGTGCGGCCGCAAGGGAACGGGGAACATCCAACGATGGCTCGAGACTGTGTTTCCAGGACATTGGCTGGCCAGCCATACTCCGTATCCTTGGGTAATAGTTTACAGGGTTCGTTGTAATTACTACAGAGTGCTAGTGATTTTAGGTTGGCTGATCAAAGTCCACAGATGTGATAATTCATACTTGTACACGTACGGAGTATCTTCAGGGTATTACGTGTTACGATACCGATGTCCGTTGGTTCGGTCATCGTATGTATTGGTACTCCGTACTTTGTACCGAGTACCCGAGTCCGAAAGGATGGACATGCTGACGGGCTACAAACATGGCATAAACAAGGATCTTCGTCGCCTCATTTTTTTTTTTGACAAGTGGAAGGATGAACTTGTTTAGGGAAAGAAGTTCCCAGGGTTCAACTCCTTCGATTCCTTTCTTCTGTTTCTTTTTTTGGCTCTTTCTGAAAAGGAATCGAAAAAAAAAAGGAAAAGGCCGTTTTCTTTTCTTTTTCTTTTCTTTTTCTTTCCTTTCTCTTTCTCTTTCTTCTTCAGTCTTTTCCCCCTCATCAGCCTACCCCTCTCTTTCCTTTTTCCGTTCCTTCATCAATCCATACTCGGTCGGGAAGGGAAACCCCAACCGGGAAGCGATCTGGCGACCCACAGTAGAAAGAAGAAAGCCCGATAGCTACAAGTAGTAGCTTCCCTAGAGATGCGTTTCTTTTTTCTTTCTTAATCTAGAGATAAACAGTAGTTAGTTTCTTTGCGTTCCTTGATCTAATGTTTCAAGATAAGGGCCGAAGTCTCGGAAGAAAGAAGAAAAGAAGAGTAAAAATAAAAGGTTGAGCGAAGGGTCAAAGAAGAGGCGGAGAAGAGGTGCCCGAGATTCCTAGTGGGACTAGGGACGAGTGAGCGACAGCAGACGGCTTCCTTCTATTTTCCTTCCTTTCTCCGAGGTGAGACCAAAGAGGAACTATGGGGGTTCTTCGGTGTCGTTGTCAAACAGAGGGGGGATGGCGGCGGTTAAACTAAGATCTGCTTCTAAGGAGGCGGCGCGCCACGGCGTTGCGTAGCGTCAAAGCCTGTCGCCTCGCGCGGGGAGCTGCAAAACCACCGTTTGGGATAGCTGAGGCTTTTATTACTGTGAGGGATGCCTTGCGTGTGGCACGGGGAGTGCCCCAAGCTTTTTTTTTTTTTTTCTTTTCTTCTTCCCCTCGTTTTCCTTCAATTTCAGCCATCTAGCTATCGCAGACGATGAAACAAATAGTGCCCGTCTAGTCTGGTCGTAGGGTAGCAACCAAGTAGCAGGAGGAAGAGACCTAGGGAAAAAGAAAAGAAAGACAGCCGGTAATATTACTATTTACGGAGTACAGGTCGTGAAAATTACTGGCTCTTTTGTAGCTTTTTTTTTTCTCTCGCGGTTCGATCCGTCAAGATGGTCGTTGTTGTTTCTTGCCAAGTGGAGGACGCCATTAAAGGAATTAGTGTTCCAAGTTGAAGCCAAACTAGCTTCTAGCCTAGCGTCCTTTTTTGTGAAGCACATGAGGTTTGGGTTGGGGTTTTTTGTTCAGGGAGGATGGCCGAATTGTTCTGTTATGGAGCTCATAATATCGAGTGTATGGAGTAGTTTACGGAGTAGTTTACGGAGTACTCCGTAGTTGCGACGCCAATACGGAGTATGAATGTTGGAAGCTGGGTCTCCTAAGTTCCATCGTCACCGTCGAGGTTGACGCAGAGATGCTGTGGATATTTATCGCCGTAAGTTTGGAAGGAAAATATCTGGCGACGGGTGGTGCGACCGAAATGAGTGTGAAAAAAACACACACAACTAGTTTCCCTCTATGACTTTGAAACTTGGATACAGTCTTACCTACTCATATTATGTCCCAAAAAGGTTCAAAGTGGCAAAGCTGCCGTGAAATTCGGTCTCGGGAAGATGCTTCACAGGCGATGATGAGGAAAGGTTGCTGCAATCCAGAGCTTACGTTGGGCAGTAGTATACGAAGGCTACCACTACTCGAATGCCGTTATTTATCCGTTCTTCGGTTTAGATAGGGTAAACTATAAAGAGTTTTGAGGATACCAGAAAGTATTAGATCACTGCATGCTGTGAATAAGAGGGATAGCAGTTTAATAGTGGAAGGTTTTGTACATTTCTTCCGTTCAACTTCATTCGTGGCTCCTATACTACCTTGCCACCCCTCGGTTTCATTCAATTCATACGTGTCCTGGTATATAAAAGCAAATTGATGAACAAAGAAAAAAAAAACTTTCAAGGACGCCCATTTCTCATCCCAGAACAATATTAATCATGCCCTCCTGCACCAAAGGCTTCCGGGCATATCCGTTTAGCATCCTGAATGCTGATCCATGTTCCCGTCCCTCTTGAACCACTGCATGTACATTTGCCAGACTCTGCCCCGTGACCAAGGACTCGGGCCGAGATGATGCAATATCGGCCAGCCTCATGTTTCCCTTCTCCTTCTCCATCTCGGCTCGAAGGAGCCACCTTTCCCAGCTCCAGCTTCCTACGAGCCCACATACATTGGCCATCTGATCTGTGCTACCTGTAACCATGGCCTCCATGGTAACCGTCTGCACCTCCTGGCCCGTGGGGCTTTCGCGGAGCGGCACTGGCGGCTCTGATTTCCTGGGCGCCGAGCCAAATGGGAGGCAGACCCACGCACGGCGGACATCTTCGAATCCGGCGCGCGAGAGGCGACTGAGCCAAAGCTTCGTGGGCGTGGCATCATACCCCTGCTGCCGCAGCAAGAATCCAAACTCGACACTCTTGGCGAGGCCGAGAGGCCCTGCATTGATGATGTCCGAGTCGAGAAGGGAAAATTCAAAGTAGCCACCGGGCTTGAGGACGCGCATACACTCACGCAGACACGACTCCCACTCATCCTCACCGTTCTCGCCAGTGTACTTAAGGAGCGAGTGCAACTCCCTTGCCGAGATGAGATCAAACTGGTTGTCATCAAAAGGAAGCCGCGTGAGTCGCTCGACTGCCACTTGCCTGTGGTTTGGAGGACCGCGGATGTTGCAGTTTGACGCTTGCCGAATGGTCTTGGTTGTGACTGTGTATACCTTGGTGTTGGGAAACTGGAGCGCACAGTGCCACGCCCAGTCACAGGTTGCCTGGCCACCGAGGTCCAAGACGCGAGCGCGGTCGAGCGTTGTGCCATCAGACCGGGGAGTCATGCGTGACAGACGGGCGAGACGTGAGGCAATGGGAGCTGAAATCAATTGGCCACCGTTGAGCATCTTCCGCGCCGCAATGTGCCAGGCAGCCATTCTCATCTGTTCCATGGCCTCGCGCTCTTTCTCTAGCCTGTACTTTCCAGCATCATAAACCAAGTCGTGGTCATCTCGGGCAACGTTGGCGCTCAGTCTCTTCTTAGCCGACTGAGGCAACACGCTCAGCTGGTACTTTCCTAGGAGTTGGTTCCTGTGCATCGTTGCCATCGACACGCGCTGGGCCTGGAGAGCCTCGAAGCGGGAGAGCTGATGAACAAAGACATCTTGACGGTGAGCTCGGATGACGTAGTCTTGGAAGGCGCGGTAGTAGGCTGATTCGTGTACTGAATTTTTCTGGGGAAGACTGCAGGGAATGTTGGTTTGAATAACGACCTCGGAGAATCGGACTGTCTTCTTCTTGGCTAGAACAACTTCCGTAGAAGCCTTCGCTTCTTCATCTTTGGGTGGGACTGCGGGGGCAGGCTCTTCGTCCTTTGTTGACTCCAAAATAGGAGTACCAACAGTGTGCATATCGACTCCCTTGAGGTATGCCTGTTGGGCCCGCAGCCAGACGCCGGTTCGGTCAAGATTAGAAAGTGCCTCCTCCTGCTGCTTGCGAGCGTACTCGAGATCATAGTCGACGACGATCTCCGAGGGCACCATATCCTCATCGTCCTGGCTAGCTTGCAAGGTCGGTGAAGATACTCCTTGCGATTGGTTGGATGGAATGGGCCTCGCAGTTGGTACATCGTCTTCATCAAGTACCGAGTAGTCGACTTCTACGACATGCTCAACTGGGGACGTCGAGTTGAAGGGACCACGGTAAAACTGCTCGGCCGCCGGAACGGCAGGAACGACAGGAACGGCAGGCGCGTCATCCGAATTCCAGGGAGCGCGGTAAAACTGTTCAGCAGTCGTCGATGTCGGAGGTGCAATCTCGTCGATAGACTGGGTCGCCATGTCCCAGGTCCTCCGCGTCCTCGGTGATAAGTCAGAGAAGAAGCCCCCTGGCGAAGGGATATCGAGTCGGGTCAACCCGGTAAACGACGCCCTGTTGGTGAGAGGCGAATGAGTGGCATTTTGCTGGAGGGAGATGAAGCTAGTCATCAGCCGAGACGGCTGTTGCCTCATCTCAAGAACAGGCTCGGGTGTCATGTTGAGTATGTCATCGGAGCCTAGCTCGGAGTCGTTTCCAGAGAGTGCCTGAAGGGTAGCCAGGGCGTTGGGCTGTAGCTGAACACCTGACCACTCTTCAGAATGCTCGTTCTCGACGTGGCCGATGACGGGTGTTGCAGGTGCCGACATGACAGCAAGCTGCTCCGAGGTGAAACTTCCATCAAGAGAAGGCGGGGCGGAATCAGTCGGCAACTCCATCCTCTGCTTCGCATTCATGAAGTTCTGTGCTTCTGGTGACATTACTAGCTGGGTGCCGGGTGTCACCGACATTGGGGCTGAAAGTCTCTTCGCGCTGTGGTTTTCGATAACGGGGCTGGTGCATGCAGGGATGACGAGCTGCGGCAACAACTGGCGATGGGTGCTGGCCCTGTTCTTGTTCCTCGAGACTGAGGATCGGCGGCTTGCCCTCCTGGCGCGCTGCTCGTCATCGGATACATCGTACAAGTCGTCAAACTCGGTATTATCAGTCATGAAACTGCTTCGCCCAAGACTGCTGCTACTTGCGAAATCATCATTGTCCTCGACTGAAGTGACGGATGGAGAGGACGGTACGATGGGCGCCGGAAGAAAGTGGAGGCCGCGGGGCGTGGGGAAGTGATCGCTCATGGGCGAGAGCCATTGGTCTACACGAGAGCTGGCTGTAGAGCGATTGTGTTGATTTTGGTTCATAACTTGGAGGGTCGGCTGGCTCCAGCCGACTGATTCGCACCCCTCCTCTATTATGGTATTAAGGGCAGCGCCACGGTGTCGGTCCTGCGAACTTGTGGGGGGCTGGTATCTAGATGAAGGAAGAACAGAAAGATTCGACATCTTTGCTTTTGTGTAATGTGAGAGAGGGAAACGAGGAGAATTGGACGTCTAGCTCCTGGCTAGCGTTCTGTTGTTTTCGCTTTATTTGATTTTGTCGGGAGTGAATGTTTGAAAACTCGATTTGATTGTTGATTACCACAGGTAATGAGACGCGCTGCGTCAACAAGATGAGAAAGGGCGATTAGAAAAGCATAGACTGGAACTCGTTTTAAGAAGATAGGAAGGCTTCGATCAACGAAGCAGTATTATGGTCAGTAGCAAAGGAGAGACAATGACACACAATCTGAACAAGATGAAAAAAAAAGAAAGGGGGTGAGAGAAGAAGATGGGGAAAAAAGGAAACGACAAGAGGCTGAGCCTTTGATAGTGGGAACCCGTCAATTTTATCTCGAGGGACAAGATGGAGGGCAATGGCCAGCCTCGAGAGGGGATTGGATGAAGGAAGTGTGAGCGGCTAACTTGGCGTGAGATGATCCTGGGCCTTCGCACCGCTCCGTATGTATCTTGTATCTTGTGCAGGTTTTCTTTATGCAGAAGTCTGCAGAATAAAGATGGGCGACTAAAATGGGCTCAAAGGAGGGGTGTGCATGGCTGCTTATGACCTCAGTGACAGGCCTCGAACGAAGGAGGGGAGATAGAGGGGCTTTGTGGTTGGCCAGTTTCGGGACGGACGAGGTGATTTCTTGCTGCATTGCACCGACGGAAGTGGGATGATGCATGGGATAGGATGGGATAGGATGGGATAGGATGGGATAGGATGGGATAGGATGGGCTGCATATTTCCTTTCAACCCCACGCCTGGTGCATAATTTATTGATTTTTTCCCTTTGTGCGATGGAATTTAACGATGTGTACTCCGTATTTGCTACCATTCGCTCTTTCCATTCTCTATTCTACAATATATCTACTGTATATCTTTCTTGCATAAAAACAGCACATCACGCATAATTATCAAACGGTCATACTCCGTACATGCTATCCAGATGGAGGGCCTCTACTCCGTATAGATGTGCCCTGGAAATACAGCGCATAGTCCGAATTTTTTTTTTCTGAACAAGTTAAGCTTGACTGGCCTGGAGATCTTGTCCCTTCCCTCTTCTGGAAACCCTCCGCCAAACCATTCACAACCTTCATGGTCCAATCACAGCGCAGAAAAGGCAGTCTAATTTTAGAACCATGCACGCCCATCACACGAGACTTGCAGACTGGCATGTGTTCTTGCATGCTGCACACCCTCTTCGGGATCCTGCACACCATCTCGAATACCCTCGACTCACCTGAAGGTGCGTTGTTTATGAGTGGGGGCCGCCTTTGTCGTTTGGACAAGTCAAAACGAAACAAAAGGAATTGCGGGGCCACTTGTTTTCTATTCTCTCCAATCATCATCGAGCCGCCAGCCGTCGGCGCTTAACGGCGATGTTTCGTTGGTTGGCTTGTAAGAGTCCTGACTGTGGCCAATGACAGGCGACGATTAACCACAGAGCCTCGATTTGGATCGCTCGTTGCCAATCACTCTTCTGTCACCTCCCGATTTGTCTACACAAGCCACCAAACGAAACAATCAGCGAATCTGAACAGTTTCCCCTCCCTGAAATGGACGTATGCCCTGCCAAGTACGCCGTACATGTAGAAATACCGTGTACTCCGTACTTGACTTGTCATGGTTCAACTTTCGTGCAGATTTACCAAGACGATGTGAATTGTTAAACCCAAACGACAACCCGAAAATACCAATACTCCGTGAATTGGACGACAATTGCCAGCACTGCGACGATTGACGATTAAACCCCTGCTTCCTCCCAGAGGTCCCGCTCTCCAAGGGTCGCATGAAGAATATCGAGCTCCATATTATCCCGCCATCTTGCCGCCGCCCTGTTAGACCCCTGTCCTCTAATCTCACTCTCTGGATGATGCACATTGAAGATTCAACACAACATCGCCCTCAGCGCTTCGCCAAAGACGAAGAATGTTGACGGGCCCTTTCCCCCCTTCCTTTTTCCTCAGACGGTTCTCGCCGTCTGCGTGATCCCTGTGCAGGATGTAACGGGCCAGGGCGCCCCGAAGAAAATTGCAGAATGCCGTCACGCGATGGAGTGATATCATTCTTTCGGCGGAGGAGGCCAGCGCCACCATCGTAGCCCTTATGATTGGACAGAGAGAATTTGAGTCTCCCTTTGGCCCTTATTTTTGGGTTGCTGTAGGATTCTGCCCTCGATCTACTCCGTAATGATTAAATGGCTTGCTATTGTCGTTACTTGCTAGTGATTTTGTCCGTGTAAGTAAACGAGTATTTGGTGGAAGATCCAGAATCAACACTCTTCCACCCCCTAAATCCTTGCCCCTTTTTTGAGTGTATTCTTCTCCAAAGTTTCATGCAGTTTCCGAATCTCTAGCGTTGCGCCGAAGAACCTGCTCCTCTGACAATGATCAATTGCCCCTGGTCATCAAAAGCCACCCGTCCTTCGTTGACGGCGCTTCGCATCTCCTCCTGCAGCACGCTCTTCTCCCCCGTCATTGGGTCCCATTCCCACCCTTCCCGCATCCACATCCATCGGAGGTAGGCCCGGAGTTCCTTGTCTTCGGGCAGTACGCGCATCCACTCGGGCTGAAATTCAGGCTCGCGTCCCCGACCCTTCCAGTCGAGCGCTTTCAATAGGAGTACATCACGACAGAAGATACGCCAACTGTCGATAGCATAGCGTCCTTGAGTCAGGTGTCCTATCTCCCACGCCTTTTGGTCCTGGGACTTGGCTGATGATCCGAGTACCTGGCTTTGCTCGTCATCCCTGGTCCAAGTCTCGTCGCCTTGTACATCGTCTCTGTCCCGGAATGCGTAGTTACGGACGCGGTAGAGAACGCCGGGAGCAGGAGGTTGTTTGAGCCAGCCACTTGCGTAACGGTGGAGGGCAGCCAAGCGGACCTCGCATAGACCTAGGTGACGAATCATGTCGCGCATCTGCGCAACATTTCCCGGCTCGACAAAATGTGCTGGTGTTGGGAACAAGTCCAAGATACGGCGGAGGACGAGGATTGCTGCCCGTCCTGTGGTTTTCACGAGGAATGTAACGGTAATGAGAAGCTGAAAGGGATCGTGGGCGAATTCCTCTTGAATCAGACCAAAACGTTCGGCGGATAACGAGGGAAAAGGCAATGACGACACAGTCCCTAGAGGGGGTCGCGAGGGTGATCTCGGCTGTCGATCTGGCGGAGGTGTTGCAAAGAAACGAGATGCAATGCGTCTTTTTGGGGTGACGTTGGCTGTTACCAAGGCTGGGTTGGGAGAAGAGTTTTGCGGCTTGCCAGACGAACCGCCTCTTGTTATTATTTGTGGCCCCCAGTTTGCAGAGCTCCCTACAATTCGGTTAGTTGCTGCCAGTTTTGTCTTCACTTCAACTTACCACTAGGAATGTGTGTACCAAAATTTGGGATGGGGTCTTGGGTAGATGGCTTATTGATGGGTTGCGACTGTACCTTTTCTAAAGAGGAGGTTACAGGCCATGGGGCCATCAGCGCGGGATCTATCAGCATCTCGGCTTCGGTGGGTTGGCTGTTAATTGCGCCGTTCACGACCTGGCCATGGTGCTGTGTCTGCTGGTGGTGGTGGTGGTGGTGAAGCAGCTGGTGCTGTTGATGCAGTAGTTGTTGCTGCTGTTGCTGCTGCTGTTGCTGCTGTTGATGTGGTAGAAGGCTATTGCGTCCCGGCTCATGATAATGACGGCCGTCGAACGCAGTGGATGACGCCTCGTCAAAAGAGGCATGGCCTGGCGGAAAAGTTCCATCATCGTTCTGAAGGTGAAGATAAGGACTGGAATGCAGGAGGGCGGTAGAAGAACTGGTGCCGGGACCCGTCGCACTTGGATCGGTCGCAAGACTTGAATCTTGAGAAAAAGAGCGCGCCAGTGCATCAATCAAATCATCAGTCTTGGCCCAAGGCGCAGAGTTGGGTTGTGATAAATCATCTGTGCAGAGTGTCTGCCTTTGAGAATTGATGAAGTGGTAAAAGTCTTCGTGGCCGGCCACCAAACTCTCCTGGACGAGTCGATCATTGTCCTCTTCATTTGCGTGAACCAGGAAAATTTCTGCCAAATACTCATACGACTCCTCGGGAGTATTGAAGGGCGAAAAAAGATCTTCTGAGAAGGAGCGGCTCATTGCACGTAGTCTCCGACGAAGAGCATGCCTTAAGCGAAGACTGGGATATGTTTGTCCACAATTAGGAGCAACGGTGATTAAATGACGCCTTTTCTCCCCTGTTCAAATGTTAACACTGGTCGGCGCCATGGCCAAAAAAAACAAAAAACAAAACAAAAAAACGAGAACAATTTAAAAGCAAACGCGATGAAGAACAGTTCCCCAAATTTCGAGTCTCTGCGCCCGTTGATTTTTACATGTAATCTGACCTCGTACGTCACAAATGTCCTCTTGGCCCGTAACAAGTCTAACCTGGACTCAGACTACACGTATATGGGACTGTGTATGCGAAGGGCGAAGGGGGAAAGACGGCGATAATATGATGGGGAGGTGCCATAGTAGTGAAAAGAAAGGCATTGCTTGCATTGATGACTTGGCCGAGAGACTCTAGTGCCACCGGATGGCAGTTTCCGGTTTGGCAAGCCGTTACATACCTGGGCGTCTTGGTAGATTGCTTGTGATAAAAATGGCGATGCGGCTGATAACGGCAAGGGGACAAGGGGCTAGGATAGAAATGGTGGTGGGGGAACTTGGTGGATTTCTTTTATGGAGTACTACTTGTATGAAATTGGGACTCCGTAGGCTCGAAATGGGCCAGTGGTTGGGGGAATACTCCGTACCAAGTACCTGTATGAGATCTGGGGCGTAGAATCTGGTGTGAAGTTGAAAAAAAAATGAGATCCTTGTAAGATATCGCGCCGCGCTCGGTTATCTCGCGTCTGGCGCGCCTCTTGGCTACCTTTTCCCTCCAAGACGGTCACCCCCCAAATTGCCCTCAACCCTTTGTCAGCCAGTGTTCCCCGAAATCTGTTTCAAATCTGCCGAGTAATAATTGATCGTACAAAGTATTTTGCATTCTGGCCCATTCGATGGACTTTCGATGTCATTCTCATGCACAAAGCGTCAAGTCGATTCATAGCTGACTAATAATTCGTCGTTCTGGTGCCCTTTCGTGGCCTCGGATCTTCAAATGAAGCAAGTGTCTTGGGAAGTGTGTCCGAACTCATTTGTCTAACCGTCGAGACCTACACGTACTGACCTGTCCGCATAGTAAACCAGCACCGTCGGAATACGATCAATCCATTCTATCTGGATCCCTTCCAGACTGTGTTCCAGACTGTGTTCCAGACTGTGTTTTTTTTCGGTTCGTGAAAGCTCTGCGTGTGACACGAAACCCAGAACGCGTGCACCTAAGTTGAGAACACCGACCGCCCAATTGCATCATACGGAGTATGCTGGGTAACATCTCTTGACCTATTGTCAGATTCTGCTGCAGTCCAACTAACAAGACAGGCTTGCACCCAACCGCAACGGCTTGGTACTTGTATGCAACATTAGCGGGATAGGAAGCCCAATGCGAGGGACACGTCACAGTGTTCCAGACAGTATGGATAGGCTTCCAACTTTGTGTTGTACAGTGCAAACACCATAATTCGCATCGTCTCCGCAACGATCTGCGTGGATCTCCTGCGTTTTTGAAAATGTATCTCAAGGTCTCAAAACGTTTTCCTTTGGTAAGAATGCTGGTAAAAGATACTTCAAGGTACCTAGCCACGCTCCAGGTTTTCGGTTCTGTCGGCAAACCAGAGTGGTGTGTCATGGAAAACTTGCCTGTCTCTATCTACGTGCGAAATCAGAATTAATTTCACTGTGACTCCTCTTATCCATACTCCATATTGTCCACGTATGTCCGCCGACTCATGGAAATTACTACTGTACTCCTCCGTCGTTCACCAGCTGGCCGATGGCCTAAAAAAATTGACCAAAAGAAACAAGAGAGCGAGTCTGATGCCATCCTGCACTTAATTAAGCAAGGATAAGTCTAATGTCAACCTCAAAAACAAGGATGAAATGGCTGGTTGGTTCTGCGGGAAAATCGACAGAAGCTGCATGATAAGGGGAGGAGGTACTTTGTACTGTGCACCGCACGGAGTAGGGAGTACTCCGTATTTCGCCTTGATTGGAGGGTTGGTTGTGCCTGTCTTATGCAAAGGTCACCGAACATAACCCCCGCATTCCGTTCTCACGTGGCCGCCTCGCACACAACTCAACAATAAAGAGTTCTTTCCTTTTCTTCTTTCGAGTTTGGCTTTATTTGAGTTTGTATATTGGGTTTCGAACATCGAACATGAGCTTCGAAAAGAACCCCCAGAATCTGACTAAATAGAAAGTGCGAGATGATGGCTCCACCTCAACTTGTTCGTTCGTTATTTGGTTGGGTGGTTTGATCGAGGACTGGTGGACTGGCAACCTATCCACTTGTACCCCTACGAGATTGCAGTGCCAAAACACCTAGCGCATTTGAGGTACACTGTGCAGGATCAGCGTGTACTCCTTCTTTTTTTTGGTGACGAAATAAAGTGGAATGGGAACAGAGAGGTACCTATGGCTGACTCCAAAGATACTTTGATGTAGCCATCACTTAGGAAAATCGCCCCGTGGATGGGTACATGTCCACCTAGTGCAAGTGTCGCTTCTTCCACAGTCCGTTATATATGCTATGCAGCCTCGCCTCCGAAAAGATTCCCTCCCGAATTTCTACCCTTGAAATTGCCTCCATTTTCGACCCTTCTCTCCTCCCCTCCTCCCCCCACACACCAATTGCCTACCTATCCCGTATTTCATCATCAGCGCCCTCAAAGCATCCTATCCGTCGAGAAATGAGTAGTCGCGGCGGAAAGCTAGCCCCAGAAGTCAATCGGTATGTTATTTTAAAGTGTCGCCTTCCGTTTTTAGTGATTTGTTTCCTTGGCTGTATTGCGCACAGTCCGTGGGGAGTGGGAAAGATTCTTGAAGATGAGACGTGCACACATAATTCTGGTCCATTTTCATCTGCCTCGTGTGTCGAATGCTGTTCGTGGCGCTTGATTACTATAGTCTGGCATCGTCTTCTCCCTCTCCCTTTTCGTTCATCTCTGTCTAAACCCTGCACTTTATTTTGTCGCTGTCAGTCTCCGTTCGTTGCTAATATATCCATCACAGAGCTCTGTTCGTCAAGAACTTGAGGTAAGATATATTCATCACGACAAGCGGCGACCGGAAACGCGAAATCATCGAACGGAGATCTAATTTAATTCCTGTAGCTACAACGTCACTCCGGAGGAGCTATTTGAACTATTTGGAAAGTTTGGCCCTATTCGGTACGATATTTTCATCGTTCACCTCTTTATTTTCTCCTGGATATCTGTTCTCTATCCTCTTGCTTTTGACCATCATCTTCGCCTCATGTTCAATCTCTAACTTTAATCCTCCTCTCGATAGGCAAGTTCGACAAGGCATTGCCACCAACACAAAGGGCACAGCCTTCGTTGTCTATGAAGACGTAATGGATGCAAAGCAAGCCTGCGACAAGCTCAACGGCTACAACTTCCAAAACCGCTATTTAGTTGGTACGTTCCCCATCACTCTCCATCGTCTCCTGCCTACCTCGATTGGCCACTTCCTTTTGCTAGACCCGAAACCATTCGAGACTATTGCAACATAACCAAATTTCATCTCCTTCTAACGTTACATCACATGGGCTTAGTTCTATACCACCAGCCAGACAAGATGGTCCGATCAAAAGAGGACATCGAAGCCCGCCGGGAATCTTTAGCTCAGCTCAAAAAGCAGCACGGTATAGATTGACAATCCGACGGGCCTGTGGACCGGCCACGGACTTCAAAACAGTCTGCGGGCCCGTCGTTGTCTACACCATCCTCACGCAATTCGCTCTCCCCTGAACCGAAGACGATTTTGCGAAAGCCACGTTCCCCGCCCTCGGGACGCATCCACAGCGGATCGGTACGTTTCGCCGATCCGCCGCGAGCCAACCTTCAAGCGGTTGCCACCTGAGGAACCGAAACTGAACCGAAACCGATCTCCCCGATCCGTCATTTATTTATATCATAGAACATGCAATCACACAGCCAAGGTGATGCGAAGTGGTTGCTTTGGGTTTTGGTTTCTAACATGGTGCATGCTACGAGGTGTTTTCTTTTCTGCCAGTGTCTGATCCCCTCACCACCAGACGGCGGACCATTCCCCCTGCTCTCTCTCCATGGCCACATCCATGGAGCCAGCAAAGAAGACGAAACGTTGAGGACTCTCCCCTGTTGAATGGGGTACACTTTACGAATGATTGGCTATGGCAGGCCATTTGACGAAACTGAAATAGTGTTTTATTCCCGTTTTTTTTCATTGCCATTTTTTTTTCACACCGTGTTGTTTTCTCTACTTCAATCATTTTGACTATTTATGACGACAGCCCGAACGGGAAAGTCTGGTGTTTTTGCCGGGATTGCTACAACAAATCTGTTGGATTGGCAACTTCACCTTAGGCGTATCACTCATTATCGGGCAATTAAATGGCATGGTGCCATGGAATGGTGTTGTGAAGGGTTATCGTGCCTGGTGTTTTTGTCTGTTATCTTCTGTTTTTTTACACCTTGCGAGGTGTGTCGAGTAAAAACAATCTATGTTTGGGGTATGAGCCGAGAGTAATTTGACGCCCCCAAGAAACCAACGGCTTGCAGATGATATGAACTTTTCCACTCCACTACATATTTATGTGTAAATTCCTGCATCGCGTAGTGCCTGGTACTTCTCATGATGTCCGCCATGACTTCAAAGACGACCTATCGAGAGTTTATCTTCGGCATGGTGGTTTGCGGATGATGCCCTTACGGGGCCGAGGAATTGGCATCCAACTGCATAACCTTACAAGCACTTCTTAGGGTAAGCGAATAGTTGTTCTTTTACCGACTGGTTATATTGGCACCGTGTACTCAGTAACCAGCACTTGGTTCAAGACATCAAGTGCTACACACGGGCCGCTGAAAGATGAGCGAAGAAAAAAAGAAAAAAAGAAAACAATAACACAGAAATTTCTCTTTTCGTTAGTATGAAGACGGTATTTCAGCCTGATGCCAACTCTTTTTTACCCCCTCTTACAGATGTGAATCTGACTGTTGGGCCCTCATGCCCAGAATCCCTTCCTCAGATACGACCTACAAGTATAGAGCACATGAAGGGCTCGACGCGCACTCTCATCCATCTCTTCGTCATCCTTGTTTCTTTCGTTTTTTTCCCTTTCAGGCCCTTTATTTTGAACACGCGTGCCTTGGCCAGTTCAACTTTGTCTTGCAGAGAACTTGCATTCGTCAAGACACACCAAGAAACGGCATCTTTTTTTTTTTCATTCACATTGCCATCGCCACCGTTGTTTTCTCAACACGACCACTCTATACAAGCGCTCCTTCGTTAGAGTCCGACTTCCGAGTCCGGACAGTGGTCAATTTATTCGAAGGAGTTGTACAATGTCCCGGGGGGTTCTGGCATTAGTACACCTTCTTCTTCTCATCGATACTGAACTGGCCAGGTCCACTGTTGACGAGGAGGAGGAGACCGCCGACAATGGAGAGAATCTGGAAGAAATCGTACTTGGCGAAGTCCTTGTGAGGGTGCCAGTCATGAAGCTGTATGAAGAATGTACGTTAGCCCGTGATACACGCTTGCGATTGTCTGCAATGAAACAAGATATTTTACGGTGTGGGGGCGGAATTGAGGACAAGATTAGGCAGCGCATCTTGCTTACCATCCAGAAGTTGTTGACGAAAACGTTGAACACGCTGAGGATAAAGACGAGGAGGGTGGCGCTGAACTTGGCCTTGAACCCGACGACGACCATGATACAGGCACCGGCACCAATGACGGAGACAATGACCCTCCAGATAGACCACTGGCCAGAGAAAACGAAGCCAACAAAGAGGAAGATGAGCAGGACACGGCCAGCCAGCTGGAAGTACATCTTCCGATCCTTCTCATCAAGGGTTGGGAGTCCGGCAAAGGCCTTGGTCTTGTTCACCCACGAATCCGAGATGACCATCAAAAGACCACCAATAACAGATAGGTTTCGGAGGAAGAAGTTAAGGTCGAAGATTAAACCATAGCCCAGTGCCTGCGTGACGACAACACCCATAAGACCCGCGACAGCGTATTCGGAGTGTTTGCGAATAATGACGAGAACGGAGCAAGACAACATGACAAGAACGTTTGAGAGCAAGAAGAGGTGGGTAAGACCATTGGGGACTGGAGGTGCAGGGTTAGCCATAATACACGCACACTTTCCATACTACAACCTGCTTCACGATACAAGCAAACGATGGGTGGCGGGCTATCTATCTTACTGTGTCGGAAATCGTGGAGGTAGAGAAGCTGGTCTTTCCATTGAGTTAGGATTCGTAGAGAATCTTCGAGAAACGTGACGACGATGAGGAAGCGGCCGATGGCAGGAAGGTAACTAAGCAGTTGAGTAGTGGTTAATAAAAGCTTCTCGAGATTTTTTAAAAATGGCTCTTTCCCACTCTTGCCCATCCAAGTGTGCGCGCGCTGACATTGAAGGAAAGGATAGAGGGCAAAAATGATACAGGGCACTTGGTAACGAGTGCTAGACGCAAAGGCGACGGCGTGGGCAATGAAAGGGCGAAGGGTGATACATACGGCTTGATCGGTTCACTGATGGTATCTAGCATATCCTCGACTTTGCTTGTGTATTTTCGTACGGTGTCGAGCGCATTGGAGTCTTCGGAAGGCGCAGAAGGCACGGCGCCAAATTGGGCAGAGGGCATCCCGTACCCCGAATGGATTCGTTGAGCCATTGTGACCGGCACCGAAAAGATGTGTGTGTGGTGTGTGTGTGAGCAACTTGACTTGGATGTCGAAACGTCTTGTAATATTCCAACCCTATGCCCAGCAAGGAGGGAAGGGTGGGGGGGGAAAAGAAGATCGCGAGAAACGGGACCAGACAAGAGAAGGCAAAAGTAGAGGCGACGTGAAGAATGAAAGAAGAGGAAGGTACTAGAGAATGAAAGGTCGAGGTTTGTTGGAGATCAGAGTTTGGGGGGGGTAGGATGGAATCCAAAACGTGGGTTGGGGATGGGAAGAAGTGAAGAAAGGGGGCAGGGGTTGAAGTGGTGGAGGATAGCTCTAGAGAGAGGGCTGGTGTTGGTGGACAGGTGTTATTTTCGACGGGGCGAGGATGGTAGGAATTCAACCGCGAGAGCCCCAAAAATTGTGTGTGTGTGTGTGTGAGTGCGCGTGTGAGTGCATGCGCCGCAAATAACGACAGAACCTAAAAATGTCAGACAAGCCCCAGTGAGCCCATATTATTAGTTCATATTGTTGTTATTATTTCTTTTCTCTTCTTTTTGGTCCCCTCTTCTGTTTAATTTCATACTTGTATGGTGAGGGAAAGAAGGGAATGGGCTCTCTTGAGTAGCCAATTAACTCCTAGGCACCTACCTGGCTGGCCACTGTGTGGCCATTATTGAATCGAACATTTACAGGCCATTGATCCTCGGTTTCCTCTAAGAGGTGAAAAATATGGCTGTCCGCTCAAAAGAAAGAGTGAGCTGAATTATATATATGAAAAAAAAAAAAAAAAAAACAGACAACTTTGCGGTGATCCCTCGCCAAGTGCACAAAGGAAGTCGATATGTTGTCTGTCCATATCTTTAATTTATCGCTGTCCGTGTTGGCACGGGCCAGCTTCACAGAAATGCGGCAAATGTCTGTCCTCCGTTGCATGCCAATGTACTCCGTACTTGTACGGAGTGTTTGTTACTCAGGGCCCTGGAATCCATTGCTGCCATATTGAAGGGCCCTTCCATAACCAATCAGACCACCTATGCTGGGACGCGAATTGCTGTACGGAGTACTCACCTCAGAGATCGGCCCAAACCCGAAACCATAAAATGCTCTCTCGTGAAAAGATCTTGTGAAAAGATTAAAGTTTTACCATTCTCCACACAAGTTCCTCTGTATCCTTCTGCGCGTACCATTTTGCCTCATTGGTACAACTCAAGGTCCCCTGGTACATAATTACAGATGACATACTCCCGTAAACAGAGGTCTGAGCGAGATAACTGAACCGAACTCCGTTAAACCCCCTTAAATCGAATTCTTAACCTTATTTCCAACAAGGTGAAGAGAATCAAACCTGGACACGAGAAAAATGAGAAAACTAATCCATGGACCATGGAGACACCTGTTTCCGGAAATAAAGGGTTTAAAATAGATGCCACTACTCCGTAAACTCTTCTCTCCCGCTAAGCGAAGGGTCTAAACTACATGTGCGGTCCCCTGGAGAGCTCCGTCGGGTCCACTGTGTAAGGCGGTGCAGGGGCTTCGGTGCTTCAGGAGTGGCTTGACTCTCCAGGAACAATCCTAAGCCATATGGCAACTCTCCCTCCGGCAACATAGCCGTCATAGCAGGCAAGCCGAGAACAGACAAGAATAATACTTGGTCTTTTGAACCTTGAAAAACTTACTGGCCATGATCAGTAGTGAAAAGTATAATAATACATAGACACACACACACAGTCACGTGTTGGGTGAATCGAACCGAGCATGTTCATCGCCATTTACAACCTGGGGGAAAAACAATAACCCCAATGTCGCAACCCGAGAAAGAAAATAAAGAGTGGCGGTGGTTCCAAGACCGATAAAATACACGAGATCAGCACAGTACATAGCCCGCCCAAGCCCTACGCCATAACGCCGTCCTTCTATACCTGATTCCCATTCTTATACAAAGTGTTCTATCCAACGTTGGTTTACCATTGGAGGGGAAAAGATGAGAGGCCATAGAATGGAAAATCAAAGAAACAGATCAATCCGTCCCGGCGGCCCGGTAAGTAGCACGAGGACGGACTATACAGAAACACACAACAACCGCCGATACCTGCCATAACTCCGCCAATGCATCTGATCAGGTATCATTCATCAAGTAAGCCCAAGCCCACCCGAGAGAGAAAAAAAGACATTCTTGGCTGGCATCAATTTCCCGCATTCCACGAGGAAAGGTCCATGGCATCCATCGGCCCCAAGGTGATCAACGTCCTGAGTACACCTTCAGCAATCGGTGTCATGGCTGACTGGGGTGGCATTTCGCCCCAACCGTTGGGTTGTATAAAGTCGTTAATTGGCGTCTGGGGTACATGGAATCGGTTGCCTGTCGTCATGGGTGCTGAGGGCATGCCAAAGGAGTTCGGATCTGGATAATATGGCGTCTGGCCCGCTTGAGGACCCGTGGCTGGGCCCTGGTGGTTGGGAGGTGCTCCCTCCTCGAATGAAGCGGGTCCCGAACCTCCCATATGATTACCTCCGTGGTGCGACCGGTGATCAGACGTGGCGCTGGAATTTGGAGTGGGTCTGCTCGACTGGTCACCGTCTTGTGAGACCGAGTTCTCGTTCGACTCGGTGCTGTTGTCGCTCTGGACATAGCCATGCACACCGGTGGCCGCATTATGGTTCTTGTCAAACAATCCGCCTGGCGTGATAAGATTGTGCAGAGGCTGCGGCGCGCTTGTATCCTGGGGACCGAGAGGTTGGTCCGGGGAGAGCCAGCCATTTCCACCATAGTTGATGTCGCGCGGGCCGCCTGTCACCGTTCCATCGGCAGGCGAGGCCGTGGATTTACTGATTAAGGGTTCCTGCTCAGGCTCAGCAATGTCGGGGGCATTCGCCAAGTTCGCATCGTCTTCCACCGTTCTCAGAAAATGGCACTCGTTGCGGTACGCCAAAATTCCCTCGGGATTATCGCATTTTCGTATTGCCGTGCTGCTGGGAACGGTGACCGGGCCGGGCTGTGAGGGAAAAAGTAGGTAAGCCTGTGTTGGTCAATGCTGAAAATGATTGTGTATCTATCTAGACTTACACTACCACTACTCCGGGGAAATGCGGCCCTTAACTTTGGGATCTTCATGCCGAGAGCCTCCAAGTCCACATCCAATTGCACCAGGAATGACTCAGTAAGGGGGTTTCTTCGCTTCAATGCATTCATGGCGGAAAGGAGAAACCGGAGAGAGTCGGCAGTTTGGCTGTCCTCGGGTCGGCTCTTGAGATATTGCACGAATACACGCGCAGCAACATATAGACAGAAGGATATAAAAGGGTTCATCTGGCACACAGGGAATGCATTGCATTAGCATACAGAGAGAACTCAACAAATGCATAAATCAGGGCAGTAGGTGTGGGCTTGGACAAATAGAAAGAGCTTACCGTAGAGAGATCTAAATGTGATATCGTCCTCATAATTGAACCAATTTCATTCGCTGCCGTAATACACCTCACTTTACTTTCGGAGCTTACCGAGTTCGAGAGCTTGTTCTTATCGGCCTTGAAGATAGCTGCTTGATGAAGACAAATGGTTGACGTGTGGATACTCATGTTGGTAAAGACAACGTTGGGATTCATGATGCCTGCAGGCAATTTGAGAGAATTGGGTAGGCTGAGTGAGGTGTTGAGCAGAATATGGTCCATTTGACGATGGCGTTTCCAGAATTCACCATTGAGGTCGTTATCGCGGTCGTTGGGATCCGGTCGGTGCAGGTGTATCAAGTTTCGGCCAAAAAGGGAGGCCATAAGCACTATACCACCAAAAGGCGAAAGTTTTGCAGCACCCGAGGGTGTCGTGGCTTCAGCCAGGGTTTGGGTCTGTTCTGGCCGGCTCATATCAAAGGCCTCCTCTGACGAAGGCAGGTTCGTCATGATGTCACGCTCGTCAACAGTCATCGGCCAGCCCGTCCCAATACTAGCATAGCGATCTTCGCAAAACGCCATCCAGAAGGTTCGACGGCGCTCCTCTCGCTCCGTCCAGTCTCGTGGGGGCGGGAGACACTGCTTGACGTCCAAACCAGTACCATCGAGTCGATGGAGACCAATCCTATACCGGGTTAGAACGGACTGTGACCTCTACATGACATTTATGGGGGGCAAAAGAACATACATTTGACAGAGGCGAACAGCAGAACCAGTGTTTGCCCAGCCTCTGGGAAAGTACATCATTTTGAATTCGTACGAGGCGAGGAGGATATGGGTTTGTGCATGTGCAACAGAGATCATGTGTTCGCCATAGCCTTTGATGTAATCGGCTTCGACATACTTCCGGGCACGTTGGTAGAAGAGATCTTTCAAATCACTGTATTTGTCCGTAATCGAACAAGCTAGAGTCCATATTGCGTAGCGGAGGCAAACGGGGGGGCGTTGGTTGGGTGCGCTGGGAAGAAAGACAATTGTCAGCGTAGTCCCTGGAACCCGAACTGGAACAGGCTTACAGATTCATAGCCGCTAGGTAACGATACCTGTGGATCATCGGCACAGAGGGGTGAACTTTGTCGAAATATATCTGGTGTCTGAAGGAGAGGTGAACTAGTCAGTAACATGATTATTCAACTAAAGTGAGGCAAAGCATTCTTACAGTTCATCAATCGTCTCCTGTGGTGGTAGGGGCTCTTCAAGGCCCAGGCCGATCATTTCCCAGGTAAAATTGCTCCCTACATTATTCATGCTCATGGGCATGGAGGGGTTGTTGAAATTGAAGTCATCCACATTCGCAGTTTTGGGAGATTCGCCATTCAATTGCCATGGGTTGATATCGCGGTCGCCGACAGGTATACTGACCGAGGGAGGAACGGAGAACGATGGGGGCGCGGGGGTCCCAGCGAGATTCCGTTGTCCGTTCGAATGATCAAGAGAGGCGGCGCCTGCCTTCAGGGAGTCGGGGATTGTGGAAGCCATGGGGGCGGCCTGATCCTTCAACAGAGTCTCGACTTGTTCTGCAAAAATTGTTAGCTCTACCACGCAACTAGATTATCAAATGGCCATGGCCGATCTGAAAATAATATATGAGGGTAGTAGAGACTCACTCAATCGCTCTTCAAGGGCTTTCACATATCCCCTCTTCGGGCCACTTTTTCTTCGCACTTCATCGTACGCACAAGAGTGTCCCAACCGAGAGCAAGTGCTACAGCTGGGCTTCACGCCGTCACATTTGAGTTTTCGTCTCCTACATATCATGCAGGCTAGCCTCTTCGGCTTGGGGACGCCCGAGTTGTCTGTTTGTTCCCGGACGGAACTGTTCGCCTCATCGTTGGTGTTTCGGGGCCGTTTTTGCGGGGGTGCAACAGGGCTGTCGGCACCATCTAGGTCGGGCGGGGTGGCTGAGCTGGACGCCGACATGACTTTGGAGCTCAGTTTGAGGAAGCAGGATTGAAAGTGGCGGGCCGGGGTCGACAGGTCGCGACACTGTTTGGAGAGAGCAATTGCCCCTTATCAATTCAGGGGACGGTCCAAGTTGGCGCGGGGGGCGCACACAAGGGCGCCACCACGAACAGTCTTGGATCGGATAAATGGCAAAGAACTGGTTCGATCGATCGGAAGGGATATATGACGCCTGGAACGAAATGGATTCAACGGGGATTCGCTGCGGTCGTTGACGGTACGAGTTAAAATAATTCGCAGCTATTTGATGTAACGCACGACTCGTCGCAGAGGCTGCGCAAGTCTTATTCCGTAGTCTACCGCCGAAAGATTGAGAGAAGCAAAAAAGCTGTTGTGGAAGTCAAAACAGCCCGGTAGCAGCATATGGCGGATAGGTGGTCGATTTCTCTATCAACTCGTCGACAGCGAAACGAGGTGGTTTATTCCCTCTGGGCATGGGGCGTTTGGTCGAGGATGGCAGGAGTAGGAAGGCGGCTGGAGGAGTCAAGACCACCAAAAAGAGATTGGGACTATTATTATCAGAAGGGGGGGAACCTTTGGGGGGTGTGGGTGGGATTCACCAGTCCCGTTTTTGGTATGTACATTTTTTTTTTAACGCCTTCGGTCGAGATGGGTCCGTATTACTCTGTACCTTTAACCTTGGTGGCCTTCAATAATTGTCCCGATCAAGATTACTAAACTATTTAGAATTTAGAATGTTGGCATGCGTTTCTTTTCTAACTTCCCTGCCTCCTGTTCATATTCTGGCTGCTTCTATAAGGTATTTTCAGAATCCAGGGACAAAATGAGACTGAGGAGAGAGAGCCCACGATTGAGCCGCAAGTCGGGGGCCCCTTTTCCAGGCATACAGAGTACGGAGTAATACAGATAGCACAGTATTTTTGGGGAACCATCGACTTGTACATGTATCTTCGGTGGCTCTACCAATGACTCCGCTGGAGTTTGTGTCGCGACAAGCATAATTAAGGAGTGCATATGTGCATCAAGGCAGAGCCAATGCCTATTCTCTTCTGCTTCTTCCTCACACTTTTCTCCAAGTTTGCACGGAGTATTGGGTTTTCTCAACGGCGCCAGTTGACGCCTGTTGATGATGTCGAGGGAGAACAGTTGACGACATGTGGGGAACCGAATAATTTTAGTGGCAACGCCATTCGCACTGTGCTATATTCATTATTGAATCAGTAAGTTGTCTCCGGGCTCTCCTCTGCGCTTTTCACCCTCCATGGACTAATAACTATTACAGTGCTTCGAACACATGCTGGTGCTTTTAGGAATCTAGGGGAAACACCTCCAGATAGAGTTCATTCTTACTCTTACATTCATATACGTAGAGATTTTGACAAGACTCTCCAGTGTCATGTATGCATGAGTAAGATGACAGGGGTCATGGAATAAAAATGTCTCGAGATTGGGGGCTCGTGCTGCTGCTATGTAAGGAGTATTACATTGGACAGACAGACATTAGAGAGCTCTCTCGCTATGTAATTCCAATTTCAACACAGTGTCATTAACACTGACGACTTCAAGGCAACGCAGAGCAGTCGTACCAGGATTCCTCGTACTTCGCATAGCAGGTACGTATACGGAGGAGTATTACCCTTCACATTCCAGTACAGCATACTACTCCGTAAACTACGAGTACTCCGTACTCCGTTATCTACTATGCAACATTATTACACACTGTGCTCCGTACAACAACCCGGTATGCCGTGTAATAATGCCAACCTATCAAGTATCCCCTGTTGATCTGCATGCGTGCCGTGTGTATCTTGTTGAGCCCACATCCTAATAAGTCCCGATTCCTCGGGGGCGGTGCTATTTTAAAGTGGCAAACACCTTCTACTCGAATTTCAATTGTTTTACGACCTGCGTCAGGAGGATGCATGACTTATCAATTGCGACAAATCGATCTGCCTAGTCGCAGCGACAAGGCGACGTCAAGACGGCACTACCAAGAAGCGGAGAAAGCTCCCTGCCAGCCCTATGCCGCTAGAAAGCCCATAATCATCATTACGGAGTATCTGATGGTGTAGTTTGGTGCTCCGTATTTTTATCCACTACGGGTCACTTCCGCACGACCTAATATGACAAGTAGTACCTATGTGAAGAATGTACAAGTACCTACTCCGTACAGGGAACGTACAAGTAGTTTAGTATTTCTTTCCTCCCTTAATCATCAACGGAAATGCAGAATGCCCAAGCACCCACCAGGTTGGTCCAAATTGCGCTGACATTGATGTTACTGGTTGGTTGTCGCCAAATTGGACTGTTGCTTCCCGTGCCCCTTCGGTGACTCCCGTCATCTCTGGGTGCCCCCTCTGTGCGGCAATGGCTTGGGGGTTTCCCGCCGTCGAGATGCCAGCTGCGCCTGTGTCAGGGATGATACCATAGCTGAATACTTTGCTTCGACGGACCGACCAGAGGCAAGGGAACGGTATCCGCTAATATCATACAACCCACCCTGCAGCACTGCCACACAGCCATACCATCCCAGGCCTACTTACTCCGTAGTTGTATCTCATATCTTTATGACACGTACACGTAGAGCAGCCCTGAAAGAGTATCGATGGTCTATTTATCGACTATACCTTTATTAAATTTGAACGTTGCGATCCCGCAGGTGTCATGTGTGCTGCTTCAAATTGTACCCTAGAGATGGAACTATCGCCTGGGGAACAGGCGGTCCAGATTATCCAGCCAGAGATTCCAGGATTCTTCCTCGTTCTTCCTTGTCCATGCCTTTTACTTCCTGTCCTCGACGCCTACAATTCGAAGTACACCGAGATCGTTATAAGCCAAACAGTATTTAGTAGGTGCCCAAGCCACGATTGGGCAGGGTCCAGCAGTCCGGAAGGTATGGACATGTTCGCCGGTCTCGGTATGAGTTACTTCCAGCCCAGCGCCTATCAAGGAATGTCAGCCTGCCCTACCTAGTCAGGCTCGCAGAGCCCATGGCAACTTTAACAGAGAGCTCTCTTACCTTCGTCACTACCACCAACAACAAAACTGCCATCCCACGTGAAGCCTATGAATATTTAGCATCATCGAGCAACCACATTACAAAGCGGAAGAAAGGGCACGAGGACTTACTTATACTCTTCACGGGCCCGGCTATGGTCCCGACAGTTCGACGGCAGATCCAGTCTGTGGTATCCCAGAGTGCTATGATGGAATCCGACCCACCGGTCGCGAGGTATTTTCCCGTCGGGGAGAGCTCATTGGTTAAGCACGATGATGTGTGTCCATGAAGCTTGTACTCCTTTGGGGGGGTGTCCTTGAATTCGTGGGCCAGGATAGGCTCAAGATCTGGATATGAGAGGATCCGAACCATACCCTCGCCAGTGGAAATAAAAATTTTCTGTCCACTCCAACAGAAAGATATCTGATTGGTCTGGATCGACTGCTGGTGGGAGGAAAGCGGCGTGGGCTGTTTAGGTGACAGGATGAAGAGATTGTCATCCTGTACCGATCAATTGGTGATTAGTACAGATTTGTGGAGCTGCTTTCAACTCAAGCACAGTGATGGGTGGGAATAGCTAACTCTGTTGCCAACTATCAGTGTCTGTCCATCGGGGGCCCAAGCCAAGGTGAAGGCCTGGCCTAAACCACGGATTTCGTTTGTGCAAGTTTTTGTGCGCACATCCCAGAACTTGACAACACCATCGCTGCTGACGCTGCATAGTTCGGCATCTTTGGTTGGATTGAATGCAACTTTCTCAATGGATGCTGTGTGCCCTTTTAGTTCGGTTGAGAACCTGATATTAGGTTTTTCGGGATTCCCTTATCAGAATTTGCCAAGTCAGTTTAAGGACAGTGTCCCTAGATCTAGTGTTACATACACACGCGAAGAGTTCTGTCAGCTGAGCCAGTGGCCACGAGAGTACTCAATGGGTTCCAGGCGATCGTCCGCAGACTAAAGAGCAATCAAGAAAGGTTTCGTCAGTTAAATCGTCGGATACCGCAGAGAGAAGGTGGGTAATCTGGACTAACCCATGTGAGTTCACACCCCTCGAACTTGCTGGGTCATGGTATATTTGGCTCCTTAAGTTGGCAAAGTAAACTGGGAACTTCTCTTTCGACAAGTTCTGTCGCGGGCGTAGAAGAGGCGCCATGAGCGAGATACGACGCAATGTCTCGCTCTCGTTGTCCGTTTCTTTAACTCACCAAGGGTATCAAGGGGACGTGCAACAAACCGGAAGATGAAACTCGAGATGCCAGAGATGCTTGTTCTCAAGGATCGAGGTCAGGCGAGCATGGAGGGTTGGTCGATACGAATATTGGTTTCTGCGATTCTAGAAGAGGCGATGGTGAGGGTGAATGATATGAGTCGGCCAATCGCCCGCCCCCTCGTTCAATTGAATAGTTCCTCTTGGGCTTACTATCAATTTTTCCTAGGATATGGCTCTCTCTGCTGTGCAGTCGCGTATGCGCTTGGTTGGCCTACCACTGTAACATTTATTCCCACTGGGTAATGCTAATATCGCTTTGGGGCATACTTGTAGAAGACTTAGTAGTTTAATGCTTGGACCCCACCACCACGTGCCGAGCATAGGAGACTGTGCCTCTTTTCCTAGCAGGCTAAGGCTCTATTGACCAGAAAAAAAGCAGAAAAAAAAAGAAGAAGAAGAGCATTTTTTTTGTAACTAGGTTCATAAAGCGATGTATTAAACTGGATGTTCATCCATAAATGCCTGACCATTTTGTACCAGGAAATTTGACGACGACTGAATACTTGTAGATGATTCGAGTGCTGGAATATTAGGTACGTGTATTGAGTATGGAGTACTTCCAACCTGCGCTACTACCCCCTAAGACAGCATGACATAATAGTACTAAATGCAGTCCCCATTCACTTGTGAACTTGTCTCGCTGTTTAACGAACACGGCCTTTCCTTCAAGCTCATCATTGACCGCCCACCAATTCTGTTGTCTCCTCTTGCCTATCAAGAGCTCAGAGCAATAGCACTCGAATCTCGACTTCAAATTTCTGGGGACTACAAAAAGATGCCACGAGGGCTTCTGTCGCCCCAAAGCTGTTTTCTTTGAACAGCCCCCTTGGTCCAGGAGCTGTCGCATCCCTTTGTCATGAGCCCCACAGCCTCTTCGACCATTGACCGCCGAGCATCTCCGAAATCGTCATCTCTGTTGCTGCAGTAGTTCCGGTCTACACTCTGCAACACATCTGTGACCATTCTTGACGCCATCCCTGCCGTTACTCGCCGTCGAATGGCCAAGTGACGACACCACAGAACCCGGCTGTGATGTACTGGCCCATCGGTACTCCGCGAGCATACGCAACCAGCTCCAATCATGCACACCCGAACTCTTTTCTCCTATCCCACGATGGCCTTCCAAACACTGGGACCGGGGACGATGCCCCGTCGGATCCGTCCCTAGAGGTACCAGCACACTCCCCACGCGTCTCCGGCCGGCCTTCCCAACTTCGATTAGACCAACCCGCCCTGAGCATCCCGAAAACCCCCACCACCCCTGCCACACCACTCACTCCCGCAGTACAATCCGTAGAGCCCGACGATGGTGACGACGACGACGAGGAATGTGGATTTTCGGAATCCAAACCTGGCCCTCTCGCTACAGCGAGCACATTCCCCTCGCGGGAGCCTATTCTAGCGCTGAGGGTATCGCGCTCCGGGCACACATTTGCGGTGATCACCAGTACCACCATGACAATATGGCAAACAAAGGTACGACAAGATACTGAGCTGCGGCACACAGAGTCCTTTCTTTACTAACTGGGCATCCTAGCCAACGGTAGTGCTGGCCGTGGTGGCACGGTCCAAGGCGTCCATACAATCATACGGCCACAATATTGACCTCCTCCTCCGACCCGATTCGGCCATATTCGTTGTCCATACGAGCATGGGGTACCTAATCACATATTCCATGGCTGTAGACCCTGATGCGCGTGTCTATAGGCCCCATTTCCCGAGTTACCACAACGTCCAGAAAAGAAGACAGAGCCATGCAGGTGGCCCTGGCGCACTTGCGCCTGACCAGATCCTCTGGGGTCCGGGCGAAGGATCCGACATCAAAGACACCAGTGTTCGGTTTCGCATGGTCATCAAGGTTGATGCCGGCATAGCTAGTGCGCTAGCCCTCGATGACGAACTCATCGTTGCTACTCGCAAACCAGCAGCTATCCAGTGTATTCGATGGTCTCCTGACGCCACCGGAAAGCAAACTCGCACCGAGCTGGTCAGCAAAATGGGCTGGTTGGAAAAGAAAGCAGTTGTCACAAAGGTTGCCTATGATAAGCCCATGGGCCTGTTTACCTGGATCACCAGCGACGGGCAAGCTTTTGCTGTTCAACGACTCGCTTCACAAGAGTTGACTTCGCCTGAAAATGTGTCCAAAAAACTCTTCAAGGGACATTGTTTTCACGTCCCTAGCGATGAAGGCAGTCATGCGGTTCGCGCTGTTGTCAATGCCCGCTTCTCGTTGATTGCCGTAGCTTGCGCCGACTCATCCGTGCGTGTGTACTGGGCTAAAGACTATGCCGGCAACATCACTCCGTCTCACGTCCATCTACCACCTGCCTCGCCCCCCATTGTGGGCGCCATTACGACTCTATCCTATTCCGTCGACGGACACTGTCTCTTTGTTGGTTTTCAGCAAGGTTGGGCCACATGGAGCGTCTACGGCAAAGCCGCCAGCCACAGTTTCGTGAGCGACGAAGCCTTGGTGAATAAGAACGGGGAAGACTGGATATCGGGTGTCGGCGATGCTTCGTGGATCAGTGGCTCTTCCGAAATACTCCTCACCAATCGCCAGAGCGACAGCATTTGGGTGTTGGAAATGGCACGCAGCGCTGCTGCAACTTGCTATGCCTCGTCAAATCTTTTCCGCACTGCCCTCCAGACACCAACCAGTATCGTTATTTACCGAGGATATAATCTCCCCGACCTGACCACCGTATCCTCAGAATCGATTCTTTGGCATACAGCGGCCATACCGGCCTCATACCTCCTCCACCAGTGGCCAATACGCCACACTGTCATTTCGCCCGATGGCAGATACGTTGCCGTTTCTGGTCGCCGCGGCCTGGCACATTACAGTGTGAACAGCGGCCGTTGGAAAACGTTTGCAAACACAGAGATGGAGAATGAATTTCACGTGCGGGGTGGCATGTGCTGGTATCAGCATATCCTCGTGGCTGCCGTTGAGTCCAATAAGTCGTACGAGCTGCAGCTATACTCACGCGAAGCTGCCTTGGACAACGGAAGCATCCTCCATGTGCAAACTCTCCCCGCACCGGTCGTTCTCATCACATCCTCGGGCGACGATTCCATCCTCGTGTACACGAACGAAAACATGCTTTACCACTTCATTTTCACGTCTGCGGCAGCAAATTCGGCCTCTCTCGTACAGGTGGGCCAGATTGCCTTTCACGGCATAGTGCGAGCACCTGCGCGGGTGCGTGGCCTAAGTTGGATTCTTCCTGAGAGCCAACTTGTCGATGGCGATCCTTCTAAAGACGTCATGGTCGCTTCTGTCATATTCCTTGTAGACGGAAAGCTAGTAATGCTACGGCCGTCGGTGAACGAGGAAGGCCAGTTGAAATATGACATGCGTGTCATTGCTCAAAACGTCGAGTTTCATGCCAGCATGAGAGATGATCCACTGTCAGCCGCATCACTGCAACGAGCTAACGCATTGCAGTCATCTGCAGGGACTAATTCATCTCTCAAAAGCTCGCTTTGGTTTTATGATGGCGTTGCCATGAAAGTGTGGCCCGATGTCCAAGCCGTTCTTACGGCTGTGTCGGGAGAGAGTCACGGAGAATTGCCCGCTCCTATGAGCCTCTGCACAGAGGCCTATCCCCTGACGGCATTATTAGATAAAGCCATCGTCCTGGGCGTCGAATCAGATCTAGTACAGAGACGGGATGTTGCGTTTTCTTTCTTCCGTTTCGCGATCCGAGTAAGATGATTTATGATTGCTTCTTCCTCCTTGCCCATGTTTGGTTTTTGCTAACTTTTTCCTTTGCAGTCCCATCTAATGCTCCCAGAAATGCTTCATTTTTATTTAGCACGAAATGCGACCACTACAGCACTCCAGCTATGTCGGCAATATCAAGAGTTGGCATATTTTCCCCATTCTCTTGAAGTGCTCCTTCACCGTGTCCTCGATGATGAAGTCGACTCATCGCCTAGTCCGGAAGATGCTCTCCTACCCCGTGTACTTTCGCTTCTATCGTCCTTTAAGGAATACCTCGATATTGTGCTTCAATGCACTAGAAAAACAGAAGTCCGACAGTGGAGGACTCTCTTTGCATATCTCCCTCCTGTCCAGGAATTGTTTGAGGAGTCGCTCACCCGAGGGTCGGTTAAAACTGCGGGTGGCTATCTGATTGTGCTGCACACGCTAGAGGAATCGGAATCTGTGACGGAACAATCTGTACGTGTCCTATCTAGGGCTATCAGAGAAGAGGATTGGGAACTATGCAAAGAGCTAGCAAGATTTCTCGCGGCACTCGATGAATCGGGCAGGATTCTCCGGGACGCCATGTCCCAAATCAACATACCGCCACGCGACAGCGACAGAGGTGTGTTTGGCAAGTCCTCGAGCAGGCTCAAGCTGCCATACTCGAATGGGATCGATGATATTGCAAGCAGGATAGGCGATTCGAGCACCACATCAGGCGATCTTTCAGGGAGCGATTCTGAGAGCCTCGATTGAATTAAACGTCTTGTTTTCAACGAGTCTCTGACTGGTTGACTGGTTAGATGGGAAAGACCACGGGAAAGAGTTCAAAAGTCTAAAAAGTCGCATTCAAAAGGGAGCCCAATGCCTAACACGTTACATTTAACAAACACACATTTCAACACTAGATAATTTCAAAGAGAAACCAATTCGAACAAATCGCATTGCATTTGAAAGTCGTGATGAGGCCCTCGCGTGCCTTTTTTTTTTTCTTATCCCTGTATTCTACCAAAGTGAAGCGTACTCCGTAGTTTGCTGCCAGATGTGGTGGCCTTGCCTGGCCAGTGCGAAAAATATTTACCCCTCATGAAGGAGGCTGTGGACCAACCCAAGGTATAGCTACATAGCACTGTACTAATATTTTAGTGATAATCTAGTACCAGAGACATTGGTATCACTACTCCGTACAAGTAAACCTACCGAACAACCCCCCACCATGACATCGACGCCCACCAACAAAACACCACGAATATCTGTAGATTTCTCCAGACGCCGCCATTCATGTTGACAACCTCGCGCAAATCACGACATTTCCGAACTCTTCAACTCGATCGCTCACATCTTCATCGCTTCGATATCGTCTATTTTTCTTCGTTTTTTAATTCTCCCTTTCCCCTCAGCCACCCAATTTTCGACACCGACCCCGCGCCTAAATCGAATTCCTTGCGAAGCCCTGCAATTCCGAGCAAAACACCATCTTTGGCAATAGCCTGTCCAGTTTCTTTTTCTTTTTCTTTTTCTCTTTCTTTTTCTTTTTCTTCTTTTTTCTCTTTCGTCAACACCATATTTAAATCTTATCGGACATGGAAGACTTTGTGAGCGAGTCGGATAGTGAATATACGAGCTATTGGCGAGACTGGGTAAGTGCCTACCCAATGACTATCTTTCGTCCTGGACATGCCGGCATTGCCCAACTTGCCTGCCTTGCTGGACTTCAGATTGTTTGCACTTCTTTCGCATAGACAAATCATAGCCGCTGTTTTCATTTTGTCGTTTTTTTATACATCCGCTGCCTGCCGGAGTAGTCCACGTGCGAAAGAGCCAAGTCAAGATGAAGGAGAAAATATGCTAACCCTCTCTGTCCATGCTCGAAAAAAGTTCATATCCTCTCGCGGAAACGAGTACTTTTGTGAGATTGATGAAGACTACCTCACCGACAGATTCAATTTGACTGGTCTCAACACCGAGGTCCAGTATTATCAATATGCACTCGACTTAATCACCGATATTTTCGATCTCGATTGCGACGATGACATGCGAGAAACTATCGAGAAGTCGGCGAGGCACCTATACGGACTTGTCCATGCCAGGTACATTGTTACTACAAGGGGGTTAGCCAAAATGGTAGGTCCAGCGAACCCAAGAATGTTTTCACATAGACCAAAAAAAAAAGAAGAAGAAGAAGAAGCTCGGCACCCGTCCACAGCTAACATTTGGTTGCCCTCTATCCAGTTTGAGAAGTACAAGAAGGGCGACTTTGGAAAATGCCCCCGAGTGGCCTGCTACTCTCATCCCCTTCTGCCCATGGGCCCTTCGGACATTGCCAACGTCAAGCCTGTGCGCCTCTACTGTGCCAAATGCGAAGACATCTACAACCCCAAGTCATCGCGCCACTCGTCCATCGACGGGGCGTACTTTGGCACTTCATTCCACAACATCCTCTTCCAGGTCTACCCCAACCTTGTACCCCTGAAGAGTTCCGAACGTTATATCCCCCGGGTGTACGGTTTCAAAGTCCACGCAGCGGCCACACTACAACGCTGGCAGACTAGTCAACGCGACGCGATGAAACGCAGGCTTCGAAGCATGGATATCGACCCCGGATTTCGCAAGGATATTGGAGAGGAGTCGCTTGATGAACTAGAGGAGGAAGAAGAAGCTTCGCAGATGGGCGAGGGCGATCCCCAGGCCATCACAAGGGAGAAAAGGACAATGTAAGCAAAAGTAGCAAGAGAAGAGAATGTAACAACCAGAGAGAACTGATTCGGCAATTCAAATACTCTCTCTTCCGTCGCATCCACACATCCCCCCATAGAAGTCCAAGAAGTCTGGAAACACACTACACAGTCATCCATGCAGACAGCGTAAGCCACAACATTTGAAGCGTGGACCGTACAGCACAAAGCTATGCCTATCGTCAGCAGGATCCATCAATCGAAACCCATTCTTCCTTAATTACAAAGGCCTCCAGACTCCTGTGTTCCTGGTAAAACTTGTATTTAGAGACGATAGCCCCACCGATAGCGATCGATGATCAGTGGAAAGCAGCCTCTCCATTTCTCGGAAACACCCGTACATCTAACTATTCATCTTATTTGAGTCTTTTACGAATGTGTATAAATGTAGATTTCAAGTGCTGTAGTGCCAGCTGACTGCGCGCGCAGCCGTTCCTGCATTGGATGTACAAGGCCAGGTACATATATAGCTACAAGGCATGCGCCGATAGGCTAGAGCCGACGTGTCCTTCCAGTAATTGGTGTTCAAACAAAGTAGGAAAAACAGCGAGTGAAAATAAACTGAGAATAGTTATATTCAGAACAGAAAAGAAGAAGAAAAAACAACTACTAAAGAAAAACTACTTTGCACCCATGATTCAAGGGCCATTTCAGAAGAAAACAAAAATAAAGTTGCGAGTGGTCAGGGCAGGGCTTCAATAACACCGAATAATAGCAAATCCAAAACGCCGTCCGTCCGATTTATCCCTTTAAAGGCATGCGCGCACTTGAGCCTCTCCAAACTCCAGTCTTTAAGCCCGTCTGCCGTCCTTGTTCCGGACCTCGTGCGCTGATGAGAGGGACACGTTGACCGTGTTTCCAAAACCTTCCTCTTCATCGCCGGAGCGAATCTTGGGCGTTGCGTAACTGTACGATCCAACACCAGCCCAGAAGGCCTTCTCGGGGTTCCGGGGGGCCCAAGCCCAACCAGCGCCAGTGCTGAGGGGAAGGTGGTAGTAACGGAAGCTGAAGATGGACGTTACAGTGCCAATGAAGAACCCGAAGAGAATATCAAAGTCATGGTGGCGGAAGTTAAACCAACGTGATGCGGCGATGAAAACCGCCGTGAAGAGGGGGAGGCATGTAATGAGTAGGAGAATGATAGGGGGGGCCGCACCCTGCTGGCGGGCTCCTACAATAGCCCTGTGATGTTCGATAATGCGCTCGTTTCCGGAAATGCCAGTAGCGACGTATGGGTCGGCGTCATAGCCTGTCGGGCACGTCATGGCCTCATCTTGAGGAGCAGGGGATCGCTGCGGCATGCGCGAAGGGAACGCGGCGAAAGCAACAGCGCCATTCTCCGAAGCAACGTTGGTCGGGAGGAAAGGGATGGTGACAGCAAATTTGCTGGCGAGGAAGAGAGAGAGATAGATGAGACCAGCGGCGGCCGAAGACGAGTGGCCACTGGGGAAACTGCGGAATCCGTCTTCAAGCATGTCCGAGTCGGGGTTCTTGCAAATGTCGGCCGAAACGAGGATACCACTGCCCGTAGCATCGGAGATACCACCGCCCACATAGTACTGGGCAGCGTTTGCAAGGTCAGGCATGCATCGGGCGAGCAAATCAGGACGGGGCCGTCCAAATAAGTTTTTCATTCCGTTGGTGAAGATCCATGCTGCCGTGAGTGCGAGGGCGAGGCCTAACCAGCCGATGTGAAGCTCCCAAAGTTTACGCTTCCAGACGAGAGACTTGGGGGTTCCGCGGGGAACTGTGTTGCCGGGGACGAAGATGAGGGAGACGAAGAAGATCACAAAGATGGGGATGACAGTATTGCAGAGGAGGAGGAGCCACGGAGGGACAGTCTCGTTCACCTCATGGGGGAAACTAAACACAGGGCACTCTGGTCAGCTTCCTGAACAGAACTAAGCGATGTCAAGAGGGTGGTGCAGCGCAGGATGCGCCTCTAGAGGTAATAGAACGCTGAAATAAATCAAGTTTCGGCAAGTTTCCCAAACTTGCAAAGCACTAGAGCCGCGCGTTGGGGGAGCAAGACGACTTACGAGATGTTTGGGTTCGTGAGGGAGAAAGGTCGCCGTTTCGGGGCAATGTGGCCGAGGGCAAAACTTCCTCCGCAGGTAGCGGCGAGAATGATCCAGTCGAGGGCATAGGAGCTGATCAAGCGGATCGAATAACTCTTTTTAGATGCCATTGAAGGCGATGTTCTCGAGAACTTTTCGTTTGAAGGATACGGTAGGGGTGAGTAACTGGACGGACTAATGTTGTGGCTCATGCTGTTGGGAGGGTTTGGTAGTTCTTCTCGAGAGGAAGCCAGGAACTAAGCACTTGGACGGCTTCCAACAAGAAAGATAAGGTAGAGACGAAAAAAAAGGCTGGACTGTCTTGAGTAGGAAGGAATCGATGACGGAAGATGGCGGTCTAGCGGAATCCGAGGCACGCGAGCGGTTTTGTGAAAAAGGTCCACAAATTGGTGGCCCCTGGGACAAACAAAGGAGCAGACAATAAATGATTTCAAGCTGGAGAGTTGGAAAGAAAGAGACGGGAAATAAAAGAGATAGAAAGAGAAGAACAAAGAACAGCGAAAACAATCTAAGAATAAGCCGAGTGGTAGTTTGAGAGAAAACTCAAATTGGGAAAGAAACAGCAGCAAATACTGGCTGGAAATGGGAAATGGGGAATGGGTCGGGGAATTGATAAGATGATCGTTTTGGAGTACGTATTATGGAACATATATGGAGCAATATTTGGTTTACTCCGTACTACTTCGTGGCTGGTTTGGGAAAAAAATTCGTCGCAACCAAACAAGGGGTTCAGAAACCACCAAGAGGGTGGTAATAAAGGAGAAGCTGGCACGCAACACCTCGGAGATCGGATCCAGGGAGAAGAGCAAAGGAGAAAGTCTATCTAAACTACCGGAATGTTGAACAAAACGGCACAACACATACTTGTACTCCGTACAACTACTAGGACATAAGGACGAGGCCAATGGAGAGGTTTGTCAAACGAAGCCAGCTACTCCGTCTTGCCTCTCTTTGTGGAGCGAGATTCGTCAGCTATGGAGATCTCAAGGTAATTCTCAGCAGACAAGCCACGATTGGGCTGCGCAAACTAGTTTACTACTAGGCAAAGTACTCCATATGGTTTACACAAGCCGCAAGCAACTCCTATTAACTAGTACTAAACTTGTACCTTGCTCGGCTCGTCGGCATCTTGGGCACAGGGTGGTCCTTTTGAAAAGGCCGTGGGATGCGAAAGCACTGCCACAGACGAAATTCAAGCACATAGTTTAGATAGAGGGTTTGGCAATCTTTCCACGGAAAATCCGGAAACACACTAGGGTAAGGAAGTTGGGAAGGCATGCGGAGTTGTGAGCCTGCCACTGTTCATTCAAATGGCAGACATCGTCGAACATGCTTGAAACAAACCAAAATTTGATGCAGTGAGCTTCGCGATAGATTCACATTGGTACGAGTAGGAATTGCAATACCCCAATAGTCCAACAAGCCATCTTGTGTTTGAGCGTCTCCCTCCGTACGTGTACGCTTCCCTCTTTCGTGCAGGCCGTGGTGCAATCAGAAAATAGAGGTCAGCATACGCAAAAAAAGGTCGCGTGTCAATAGGCCCAAATCGGGCGGCGGGGGGACTGTTTCATAACAGAAGAACAGAAAGAGGCACTCGGTAATAATACTGCGTACTCTGTACGTACTCCGTACTTGAAGTTTGCGATGGCTAGTGGTCTGTGCAGAGCCCTTTTGCTGCGCCTGGCCCAAGCACACTGAAACGGCATGGCCTGGATGCGGCACTCATACGGAGTACGGAATACTAGGGATATTAATAGCACACTCGTTCGCTCGTTACCTTGTTCAGAACCCCTGTCCATGCACGCCCCAATTTAATTTTCTGCGATGGCAGGAGTGCGCTAACACCCTTCGTTCTTTGGCACCAGCTGAATGTGAATAAAGTTTCCAACACACCCAACCGCTGCCCTGCTGAGAGCCGGCGGATGATCAGCTCTGTGGAAGTTTGAAAAACAACAGCTGGCGACGCGGATTGGTTATTCCCTCGAGTGTTACTCCTCCTCTCAACTCCTGTAGATCAAAGGTGAGCGGGCAGTGCATGTATTGTCATTGGGTGTTCCCTGAGCCGCCCTACCCTAAGCCGTATTCAGTATGTACTGGGAAGTTGCCATGCATTTGCGGAGAGCCCTGTGCGGAGAATAGCCATGAGAAGTACGGAGTAGAGTAAGAGGGGAAATCAGATATGTAACGGGATCCAGATGGTCGGCACCAGTGGAGAGAAACGAAGCGATCAGATTGCCAGGTGTATATCTAGAGGAACAAAGGTTGCATGCAGGAAGGAAATCGACGTCCGAATATCCAAGAGGAAGGATCTAGGGAATGAAGCTGCAAAGGAGGAGGGAGAAAGAAGAAGGAAGGATTGGGAGGGAGGAACCCCCCAACCTTCCTTAGTAATACAGTCAAGTTTCCTCTTCGCCTGGGTTCGCCTGGCACTGAATGGACATTGTGCCGTGGCGAGATCTTTGCAGCGTCAAGTGCTCTTGCTACGCATATCCTTCTCAGAATTCGGGACTAAACAGTGATGAGGACATCTAGAAGTGAATACTCATACTCAAACGGACCCCCGGCTTTGTCTGACTCCAACCGATACCTTTTTTTTTTCTTTTTTTTCGGTCGAGCTATCCAGTCCTTCTTCTCCATACCCTGAAAAATCGCTCTATTCGAGGTGATCGATCCGCTGCATTCGAGATCCTACCCTCGCTTAGAAGTGAAGAGTGCAAAGTCATATCGTCATGATCCGGTGCCTTGGGACACAGCTTTCCAAAGAGCAACACGATAACGAGCAAAATTCTCTTCGTTCGAATGATTGCTAATTCTTGGCAATATTTTCCCTACGAGTACATAATTGATTTCTGTTTCACCAAATCCATCCAGCGAGGAAATACGGAATACTTGTAGCTAGCGGTGACTCCGTATCTTCGCAGGTTGGTGATGCTACGACTGACCCCACCACTCTTCATTGAGACCCGCAATCAAACCACATCTGGACGATCGACGATGCCCTATTCCCCAATAGGCCATGGCTTCCGAAAACTCCTTCTTTAAGCTTTTCGCCGTCAGTAGCTTATCCCAAAGTCCTAACCTCGCCCAGTTCTCACAGCTTCATATCGCGAACCATACTTGTACGCATTGGCTCAACCATAAGCTATTTGAAGCAATTTACAAACTTCACGCCAGCTATTAACGGTTCCAAATTAGGGATGGACAAGCCCACACACACATCACAATTGACATGCTCTCTAGCCTGTTCTCTCTCGAAATAGAACCAACCCCAATGCTTAAAAAGTTAGTGTAAGTTGAAAAAGACGCTTCGGGTTCATCTGTTCTATTTACCACAGTCGAAGCGGATGGGCAGAGCATATTGTGGCAGGCTGATCTATTTTCGGCTTGCATTGCAAGTGCAGCATTGGCTGGTCTAATGAAATTCA
Organism: Graphium sp. VPRI43844; assembly: GCA_019925285.1. Classification (NCBI taxonomy): domain Eukaryota; kingdom Fungi; phylum Ascomycota; class Sordariomycetes; order Microascales; family Graphiaceae; genus Graphium; species Graphium sp. VPRI43844. Next base: position 75,967 of record JADHKT010000023.1, on the reverse strand, counting down.
GAAGATCCCCCTGTATATCTAGATTCGAAATGGACCTCGTGCATGTGTGTCAATGCTTTCCATGGTCCTGGTAAAGAAGGGTCTTCAGGGTCAGTTCCCATCTCAATTCATTACCCGGTGGATTGGTTTGTGGCATTGACAGTTAGTAAGGTGAGACGAGATGATTCATTAAATGTACACCAAACAAGGCTATGGAAACAGTACCCTTCTTCACGAGAACGAGAGCGAGCCATACCTTGACAAATACGGCAAAGAGCAATGATGGCACCCACTATCCTAGCACAAGGAGGATAGCGAAAAAAGGCTCATCGAATCAATTTTTTTTTTTTTCGCCAAAGACATTCTCGAGAGATCCGACAACTTTTTCTGGATGGAACCAACTATTCTTGGCATCTCATCGCGCCGGAGCTCGCCTACCGAAAATTAAATGGACGAGACTACCCTAAACAATGCAAAGCAATCGATGATCGATGACACCACTTTAACTATAGAAACCCCCATCTTGGCGGGATTAATGTAGGTTGTCTTGATAATTTGATTGATAATTTGAAAATGGAGAGGTAATGGAAGACCAACTGCAATGTTTATGTGTAGGCCATTCAGTCGATACTCTGCAGACGGAGGGCTCGCAGTTCCTGCAATTGACATGAAGTCCTCACTCTCGTTTGTTATCGAGAGAACTGTCACTTCACCATGTTTCGCCCATTGAATCATTCGATTTCTTGTCGCTAGTCTCGGCCGAGAAGGGCCTATCTTGTCATCAAAGCTCGTACGAGTATGTGATATGGGAATGCGAGCCCAGATGTCTCTAGATAGCTTTTTGGGGCATAGCTTAACCCAGCCTAATCCGGATTAGCCCAGAAAATATCGGAGGAAGAAATTCCTCCGGGGTCCAGGTCCAGAGCCGCGCTGGGCTGGGCTGGCCACCAATCGGATTCCTTGTGCTGGCAGCATTACTACAAGTACTTGACTAGCCCCATAAAGCCTACCCATTGCGGAGTATTTTAGTGTAGTATTAATACTCCGTACTACAAGTATTAGCTGGTTGTCAGAAGCCCCCCCCTCCTACCTCCTACGGCCCCCACCACCTGTCAGTGTCAGTACCCTCCTGCATACCTTTATGCCTTCTCGCTACTCCGTAGTATAACTCATATGGTGACCGCGTCCTATGCGAAAACGAAGGAATGATAATGATAGCTCCTAAGTGTGCCAGATCATCCCCCAAGAGGTCGGTGTGTATTGAGTCAGGTACGTTTCAAATAATCGGCGTTGTACCGAGTAATACATCTCAATTGCTCTACAATCCCCCGGAGACAGACAACCTACGAGGTCTCATACAAGTATTCCGGCTACATTTTCCTCTGTGCGATTCGCAGAAGCCCAACACGGGCACCCTCCATGCCCCCTCATTCGCAGATGAGCCGATGATGGGTTAGCGGCTCTGTGTTCATGTCATTGATCGACATTTGATAGAGAAAAATGCATCGAGAGAAACTCAAAATGATGCTCTAAATTAAGGTGGCGAGAGGTTTTGGTAAAAGATTTACATCTTGTTATATTTTTAGTCAATACGAGGACACCTACCAACCGGGTAGACAGGAAAGGGGTTTGGGTGCCCTCTCCTGCATCCAAGTGTGAGCCTAACCATGCATAAACATACATCGCCGTTGTTAGTGGAAAGGCAAGATGCAGGGGTAGGCAACACAATAACACTTCAAACCTGGGAACAACGGATAACGGATTTCCAGAACATGTGCAGTTTGAAATCAAAAGTGTACAAAATGTCAATAGATGTTGTCAGTCCTGTTCATGGGGTTTTTGGTCTGTTGACTTGGTAGGTCCCAGTCGAATTCGATGTTCGATGTGGTATTGTTGGAATTTCGGCCTCGCCGGCCTGGTGTAATCGTCATGAGTATATGGCATATCGCGTCTTCTTTTTCACTTGGAAGATATTGAGTCTACGGGATTCCTTCGGGAGTCTCATGTCGTAATTCATACCGACCATCTCGTGTTCTGAGCTCTCGGTCTCCTCTACCCACCATATCAGCAGACTTGTGAGATCATCCAACGCTATGCTAGACTTCTTTTCCCGAGCTCCTCTTATATCCTAGCCTAAGTTGGAGATGTAATCTTCAAGTCTAGCGGCGGCGTCGTTTGAAAGTTTGGATCAATCAATGGGAGGGGATGAAAGGGTACGCGATCCCGTATGACATCGACGATCTCGAACTTAAGGTTATGCTCGTTTAAGCCCTGGGAAGGGGAAACATGAAAGGTATGGCTCGGCATACGGTTGAATTTCAAGATATAAGAGACCTCCTGAACCCCCGATCGACAGCCTTGACATTGGATGGTATTCTTTTCCAAACGCCTTCAACTGCCATACGCACATAAGAGAAGATAAGAAGCTCACAAGCCACGTCGCAAGGCTTGTAATCTTCCTCTTTTCTCGACTGTCTTTCTTTCTGTCGAGATCTTTCAACCCAACTCTCGTTTTTTACATTATAATTTGGCATTATGCGTCTCGCTCCCATCCTGTTGCTCGCGGGGCTTGCCCAATCGGCCCCGGGCCAGGACAAGGAATCGTATGGCGATTACCCAGAGGTTCCTGCCGGACATGATACCACAATCAGCTACCCTACAGATCAAGGGACCTCTCCTCCAGCTTATCAAAATGGTGGATATCCCGGTAATCTAGAGACGGGGTACGGAACCCGGGAGCCTTGTGACGAGCCCGAAGATGACGGATATGAGTCCAAGGTCACAGTGGGCCCAATTCCGGCTAGCTCGACTACTTTGACGACTACCTTGACTGGTGGCGACGGCGGCGACTACGGCGGGGATTCCTACTCCATCGAAACCGTCACCGAGACGGAGACGCCCGTCCCAGCCAACAAGGGAAAAAAGACAAAGGTCAAAACTAAGACCAAGACCAGGAAGACAAAGACATCTTCTACGGCGAGTGCCTCTTGGTCGGGGAGTGCCAGCTCTATTCCCCCTTATTACCCAACCAAGAAGACCAAGACCCGGACCCGAACTAAGCCTCATAGGCATACTAAGCCATACTATCCTGAGATCCCAACTGATTATCCGCCAGACTCACCCACGGATCATCACACCCCGCCTCCTGAGAAGCCTACAACCCCAACAGGCTACCCACCAGAACCTGCCACGGATTATCCCACTGTTCCTCCAGTGAATCCTACAACACCAACAGGCTACCCACCAGAGCCTCCTACGACAAAGTATCCTACTACCCACCCCGTAGAGCCTACCACCCCAACCGGATACCCTCCAGACACCCCAACTAGCTCGATGGAAACTGAGGAGACACCTCCGTGCCCTACGCCCGAACCCCCAACCAGCTCTTCGCGCACTAGGCAAACTACATATCCTAGTCCTGAGCCTCCTACCACCTTGACTTTCCAGACCAAGCCTCACACTTCCTCGTCAAGGGCCGGGGATACGACGTATCCTAGCCCTACTCCGCCTACGAGCTCAAGCATCGAGACCAAGGAGACTGATTACCCTACTCCGCCTACAAGCTCTAGCACCAAGACGAAGGAGACTGGTTATCCTACTCCGCCTACGAGCTCAAGCACCAAGACGAAGGAGACTGGTTATCCTACTCCGCCTACGAGCTCGAGTACCAAGACGAAGGAAACAGACTATCCTACTCCACCTACGAGCTCAAGTACCAAGACGAAGGAGACTGGTTACCCTACTCCACCTACAAGCTCAAGTACCAAGACGAAGGAGACTGGTTACCCTACTCCACCTACAAGCTCAAGTACCAAGACGAAGGAGACTGGTTACCCTACTCCACCTACAAGCTCGAGCACCAAGACGAAGGAAACAGACTACCCTACTCCGCCTACGAGTTCAAGCACCAAGACGAAGGAGACTGGTTACCCTACTCCGCCTACGAGTTCAAGCACCAAGACGAAGGAAACAGACTACCCTACTCCGCCTACGAGTTCAAGTACCAAGACGAAGGAAACAGACTATCCTACTCCGCCTACGAGCTCGAGCACCAAGACGAAGGAGACTGACTATCCTACTCCACCTACAAGCTCAAGCACCAAGACGAAGGAGACTGGTTACCCTACTCCGCCTACGAGCTCGAGTACCAAGACGAAGGAGACTGACTACCCTACTCCGCCTACGAGTTCAAGCACCAAGACGAAGGAGACTGACTATCCTACTCCGCCTACGAGCTCGAGCACCAAGACGAAGGAGACTGACTACCCTACTCCGCCTACGAGCTCGAGCACCAAGACGAAGGAAACAGACTATCCTACTCCGCCTACAAGCTCGAGCACCAAGACGAAGGAGACTGGTTATCCTACTCCGCCTACGAGCTCGAGTACCAAGACGAAGGAAACAGACTACCCTACTCCACCTACAAGCTCAAGCACCAAGACGAAGGAAACAGACTATCCTACTCCACCTACAAGCTCAAGCACCAAGACGAAGGAGACTGGTTATCCTACTCCGCCTACGAGCTCGAGTACCAAGACGAAGGAGACAGACTATCCTACTCCACCTACAAGCTCAAGCACCAAGACGAAGGAGACTGGTTATCCTACTCCACCTACGAGCTCGAGTACCAAGACGAAGGAAACAGACTACCCTACTCCACCTACGAGTTCAAGCACCAAGACGAAGGAGACTGACTATCCTACTCCGCCTACGAGCTCGAGCACCAAGACGAAGGAGACAGACTACCCTACTCCGCCTACAAGCTCGAGCACCAAGACGAAGGAAACAGACTATCCTACTCCGCCTACAAGCTCGAGCACCAAGACGAAGGAAACAGACTATCCTACTCCGCCTACAAGCTCGAGCACCAAGACGAAGGAGACTGGTTATCCTACTCCGCCTACGAGCTCGAGTACCAAGACGAAGGAAACAGACTACCCTACTCCACCTACAAGCTCGAGCACCAAGACGAAGGAGACTGGTTATCCTACTCCGCCTACAAGCTCGAGTACCAAGACCAAGCCCCCTAAGAGCTCAACTAAAACGAAAGAAACTGATTACCCTACACCACCCATAAGCTCAACTTCGAAGACAACGCCCCCAAATAGCTCAACCTCCAAGACCAAGACCAAGGAAACTGGTTATCCTACACCGCCCACGAGCTCAACTTCTAAAACCAAGCCTCCCAATAGCTCAACGTCTAAGACCAAGACCAAGGAGACGGGTTATCCTACACCGCCTACAAGCTCCAGCACGAAGACAACGCCCCCAAATAGCTCAACCTCCAAGACCAAGACCAAGGAGACGGGTTATCCTACACCGCCTACAAGCTCCAGCACGAAGACAACGCCCCCAAATAGCTCAACCTCCAAGACCAAGACCAAGGAAACTGGCTATCCCACACCAGAACCTCCTACGAGCTCAACTTCGAAAACAAAGCCCCCTAATAGTGAGACCAAGTCGTTGAAGACCAGCACATCAAGCACTCCAACATATCCCACAGATGGCTATCCAACCTACAGCCCCCCAGCGTCTACCTCCAAGACTTCGTCAAAGCCCAGTACGACAAGCACCCCGGATGATGGCTACCCTCCGTACCCTAGCAGC
>JADHKT010000023.1:45504-70281 GCA_019925285.1 Graphium sp. VPRI43844 | reverse complement strand
GATGGCTATCCAACCTACAGCCCCCCAGCGTCTACCTCCAAGACTTCGTCAAAGCCCAGTACGACAAGCACCCCGGATGATGGCTACCCTCCGTACCCTAGCAGCAGTACTAAGACGCCGACGTCATCTTCGAGCCCGAGCTCGACAAGCAGCACACCGGACGACTACCCAACTATCCCTTATCCAACATACCCCACAGATGGTTACCCAACTCCTTCTAACCCAACAACCAGTCCGAAGACATCAGACACATCTCCAATGCCCACTGCCTCAAGCAGCACACCAGATGCTTATCCAACGGCCAAGACATCCACATCTCCAAAGCCTAGCTCAACAAGCACAACGCCAGATACCTACCCAATATACTCTACAGACGGTTACCCTGTCGAGCCCTCTTCAACACAAAGCGCCCTCACAACCACACCTAAGGCCCCAACAACATTCGCAACGTCAACAAAGGCAACGGTTACGCCTCCAGCCACTACCGAGGTGCCTACTGATGGGTATCCGACCCCTGCACCAGTGACAACGAAGCCAAAAACCAAAGAGCCCGTGACTACAAGCACGCCGAAGGCTGTAACGACTGCTTCAAGCCCGCCTTCGTACGGGTACTACAAACGTTCGCCAGCAAGATTCCAGAGGGCAAAGGCAGGTCGATATTGAAAAAAAAAAAAAACCAAGGCGAAGACGCCTGGGTTTTCAAAAGTAACTCTCCTTTCGTCGTTCTTGTACAATTCTTCTGCTCGTCTCAATATTCCTGTTGACATTTCCCTGTTTTTCTCCTTTCTTTTCACTTAATTGGGTAGGCCACTGCGAGAACAAGGACTACGATGTTGGATATTTAACCAATACACTCATTTACCGCATTGAATTGATAACTAAAAGTGAATAAATCTTTTTGAATAGTACATAAGTTATTGAATACAAGATATGTTCAATGCTTTTATATGCGGTACACGTCTAAAGCTAGATGCAGTTATTTGCAGCATAAATGAACATAGGAAGTCCTTAACGGAGTCGTGAGTTTGGTTATCTGCACCGAGGTCGTTTTCTATTGATCGCTGGACGGGAAAATTGGCCATCGAAGCTAGCGTTTTAATCACTGCCTTTACCATCACGACGCTTTCCCTGGTTTCGAGGGCGCGCGACAACAATCCATCTGTTGACGTTATGCTTGCGTCGAGTCTTGTAACCTCCTTTGGCCTACATATTGATTTCATTAGTTTCTGAGCTTAGGCTTCGCAGCAGTGCGTCGTAAGACGATGTCTTTTTATCTGTCAAGGACCATGCATAGGAAAATGCTTACAGGCGTGCCCCAAGGACTTGTCGGATGTCTGTTACTCTTCGATTTACCTCGGCCACCACCATGAGGATGATCCACTGAAGAATAATGTCAGTCACTACGTATTGGAACCCAAGTAGAAACTCAAGGGCAAAGGACATGGGGTAAGGCATCTGAGGGTTGCTACAAGAATCAACGAACCTCTGTTCATCGCAACACCTCGTACAGTGGGGCGAATATTGAGCCACCGACTACGTCCAGCCTTACCAAGCTGTCGAAAACGGTGAAAGGTATTGCTGACGGAGCCAATTGTTGCACAAGCATCTTTGCTGACAGTACGGATCTCCCCACTCTGTAACTGGACAGTCACGTACTTGCCCACCATCACCTTGGTGCCATCTTCTCGGGTCTCTTCTTCCTTCGAGATGAGAGTAGCGTGGGTTCCAGCGCTTCGACAGAAAACGGCACCTTTCTTGACTTGGGAGCCAACATTGTGCACCACAGTCCCGACAGGGATCATATGGATGGGAAGGCAGTTCCCGGGAAACACAGTTTTAGCTGCTAGCACACCGGGGTCGATGACACCACCCATACTGTTAAGCAGGTCTTTCGGAATACCAGCTCGGTAACTCTGTACTACATCGCCAGCGCGGAGGCCCTCTGCCGCAATAATGTAACTTTTGCGGCCCGTAGCCTGATTCGTGATCAGTGCAATGTGAGCACTACGACCGGGATCGTATTCGATGCGGTCCACAATTTGCGGACCGGGCTGCCAGCGGTCAAAGTCGACGGTACGAATGCGCCTCTTTGCACCGCCTCCACGATGCCGAACTGTTATTCTGCCACTCGAGTTGCGGCCACCCTTGCCGTGTCCTTTCTTGGGGATAGTAAGCGGAAGAAAGGGCCTGCCCTTCCAAAGATGGTCATTGATCGGTCTTCGAAGATGGCGAATGCCGGGCGTCCTCGGCTTATAAGTTCTCATCACAGAAGCATCATTGGCGATATCTTTGCTGGGCTGTGATAATAAAGACGGCAGCGGTGGAGAGGTAGCCGAGGGTAGAGCTGGTTCGGAGGCCAAAGAAGCGTAGCATCGTCTAAGGGCACGGAGCGGGACAATGGACGATATGCGTGAGGCGAACATGTTAGGCGATTGAGCTTGCACAAGCAAGACGCTCTCGAGGCAGGCTCGTGCAGCGCAACGTGCTTACGCCAGGTGCACGTAGAGTATGTCCGTTCTGTCGACAGAAGGTAATATGGGGTCAGAGGTAGCAAAATTGAATAAATTCGCGGCTCCTATGAGACATCGCCAGTCGGATAGGATGTCAACGGCGGCGACTCCTTAGGACTTGTCGAGAATTCGTCAAGGTTTGAAAGAAAAGAGCTTGATTGAGTGAAAGCGGGTCTGTACCAGTAAATTCACCAATCAGAGCGAACAAATTGCCCAAAAAAATTGTACGGATTAAGTGTTTATCCGATATCGAGCCGCCACAGTTTCTTTACTCCGTAATAGGTATTGGGCTAACTTGAAACTGCTGGTACCATGTACGGAGTATAAATTATTAAATTAAACCTTTCACTACAGAAACAACATCAAACCATACCGTGACAGGCTGGTACGACTTGGAGCATCGATCACAGAAGATTACAGAATATGCAATCACACTTCATTATTCGCAGGTAGGCAAGTACTCCGTAGGTAGCGAAGTCGTGCAGAAATTATCAAATAATGACACAAACGAGTTCTGTGAAATACCCCACTTAACTGTACCGACGCGGTCAAGGATAGATATTTGCGGTTCAAAATGTAAGCCAATCACGGAGCCGTTGCCTAGTCGTTGTCATTGTTGATCCATCGCGTCTCGAATAGGAAATTCTCCACTCTCAGCGCCAGAGCTCCATTTCGTCCATATTTGCTTGTCCATAGCTCCAGATGAGAATTCTAACTACGGAGTACTCGTATGTTGCTGGACGTACTCCGTAGTTTAGTATGCTTTTCATTAGTTGAGGGGAGGATTTGTGCGAGTACAAGTAGAGAAACGATTCTCAAAAGTAAAGGATTAGAGTGTACTCTAGAGGCACCATAGAAAACTCTCAACTTTGAGAATTCAATGTATTGGAAGAAATACTTTTGTACGGAGTACAAATTGACAACGTTTGAGACTTTAGGATTTCAGCATCTATTACGAGTACGGAGTACATGTAAGCCAGATTGCAATTGTCAAAGTGTGAATACGCGCTGGATGCAGAATTCCCAGCCACCTCTCATACTTGTATCTACTTACTTGAAAGAGAAACACTTGTGGGGCCATGTCTGGGCCTCGTCTACGCTGACATTGAATCAGCCAGTCATGCAGGCGCGCTACCCTGGCGACCGTACTTCCCCCCTTGTAGTTTACGCACCATCGCGCTTTCAATTTTCAAACCAGGAACCCCCCAAGCCCTTCCTTCCTTCTTACTCCGTACTCCTGTACTCTCGTATTTACCTGGTAATACATTCCCTCCACGCCTGTAGAGGTATCTTTCTTTCGTATTTACTGACAACTCTGCCAATCCCATCAAAAATAGGTACATCGAACCCTTGTATCTCCCTCCCCTCTTTCAAAAGATTTTCTCCCCACCCAGCGCGAACAGATATCTGCCACACACACGTTACCACACAACGGCGGAGGTACATTCTCCACCCAGCACGTCTTGTTTCCCGCACCTCTAAACAACTCCACATCACGGCTCCCTTCCAACATAAACAAGAAGCAGCCTTTTTTTTTCGTGACTTCTTCCTTCCCTCATCGCATTGTACTTTATGCTTGCCTGCTTCTAATCGACATCAACCTTAACCCACCTCCATCCATCCTCCCTCAATCCCTTCAGTCGCTGGTACAGTATCTTATCCTCGCGTGCAGCAGGTTTGAACAAGTCACGCGAAGAGGGACTTGATACCAGTTCGACGGTGGTTTTATCGGCGATAGGTACGTAGCAGAGGCTGCCAGCAATCGTTTTCTCACACGCCTTCCTTTCTGCCTCTTCGATACTTATAAACTTGCTCGTTTTGCCTATTACATTGCCTCTAGAAATACCTTGCGGTTTTATCATATTCAACGCGTGGCTAACCTCAAGCAAACAGCCTTAGTCAAGAATTTGAATACCTCTTCGACCCTTCACGACGTCGATAACCATGGCTGGAGTATGTGCCTCCCTATTTCCCCCCAAGTATATGGAAGGGCCACTGCCCACTCTCCCTGTCCCAAAAAAAAAGAAACAACCATCCAACGCCTTATCTCTGTGTCTCGAGTGCTGTATCTCTAACATTCACTCCCTTTTCTGCAGGGTCGTCCTACGCGTAGAACCACAGCCGTTTCGAACGAGAATGACGAAAATCTCGCGACGACCCGATCTGTCATGACGCGGGCTAAGACCGCTACATTGACGGCAAATCCACCAGCTGCCCGGAGACGAGCCGCTCTCGGCGATGTGTCCAATGTTACCAAGGGTGAAGGGGTGGAGGGCAAGAAGGCCAACGGGAAGTCGACTTCTATCTCCAAGGCTGGCCAACCTACCCGAGTTCAGAAAGCATCGGCACCGGTCACCTCGGCCGCTCGTCCAGCTTTGACCTCCAAAACTACCAACAAAGCAGTTGGCACTAGACGCGAGAAATCGGGTGCGGGCACCATCGCTGCGACCAAACGGAAAGCCCCTTTAAACAGTACATCTGGAAATACTACCAGTGCAAATGACGATCGTGAGCGGTCACACAAGAGACTCCATGCCGACCCCCCCAAAACGAAGCCTGCCAAGCCCGAGCCCGAGCCAGAGCCCGAGCCAGTCCTGGAAGAGCCCGTCTATGATTTTGAGATGGTGCCTTTTGAGCGCTCCGCCGCTCCAGCGTCTGGTTTCCCCGTGGAAGTCAAAGACCTCGATACAGAGGATCTCGATGACCCTCTCATGGTGGCCGAATACACGCACGAAATTTTTGAGTATCTCCAGGAATTGGAGGAGAAGACGCGGGCCAACCCCCACTACATGGATCACCAAGACGATCTCGAGTGGAAGACGCGTGGTATTTTGATCGACTGGCTCATCGAGGTTCACACCCGCTTCCACCTTCTTCCCGAGACTCTGTTCTTGACCGTCAACATCATCGACCGATTTCTATCCGAGAAGGTTGTCCAGCTAGACCGTCTCCAGTTGGTTGGTATCACGGCCATGTTCATTGCGTCTAAATACGAAGAGGTGCTCTCTCCTCATGTATCCAACTTCAAGCACGTCGCCGATGATGGCTTTACCGAATCAGAGATTCTTAGCGCTGAGAGATGCGTGCTTGAGACACTCGATTATGATCTTGGATATCCCAACCCGATGAACTTTCTCCGCCGCATCTCCAAAGCCGACAACTACGATATCCAGTCACGTACCATTGCCAAGTACTTGATGGAGATCAGCTTGCTCGACCATCGGTTCATGAACTACCGACCGAGTCATATTGCGGCTGGTGCCATGTACCTATCTCGTCTTATTCTCGGACGTGGTGAGTGGGACAAGACACTGTCATTCTACGCTGGCTATGAAGAAGACGAGATTGAGCCCGTTGTCCAGCTCATGGTCGATTATCTTGCCCGACCAATGATTCACGACGCCTTTTTCAAGAAGTACGCCAGCAAGAAGTTTATGAAAGGTTTGTTTTCCTACACTACAAAAGCCCTTCCTGGTGGAAATCCTTAGACTAACGTGGCAATCTGTAGCATCTATCCAGTCGCGTAGCTGGGCGAAGGCGAATGCCCATCATTTCGAGATTGAAGACATCAACCTTAGCCTCGACCAAATTTCATCATAAAACAGGATACGCAGAGATCCATTTGGCAGTGTTATTCGTAACGATACCCCCTCCTGTTAGTCGTTTCGGCTACAATACGGCATAGCCCTCATGGCCCTTTTTCTTTTTCTTCCCCTGTCGGCATCTGGATAGCGACTCATGCATTTGGATAACACCCGAGCGGTGTCGCGGTAGGTCAAGGGACCTGCCGCCCACTCCAACCTCGCAACGCACAGCATCATTTTGTCCACCTCCAAGGGGTTGCATCACTCATACGCGAGGCCTTGGGTTTCATTCATCGCCCCACCAACATTTGGACTTGGCTTCTGCCTTCGTTGTGACTCTGTCCTAGAGACGGTCCTTCAGAACGATCACGGCGTTTCTTAGCACTTGTTTTTCTTTTCGTTTTGTTCTCTTTCCTGAAATGTCTTTGGTGCCCATTGACTTTGGCTTTGGACGTGGGTTGGCAAGCGGCGTAGGGAGTCTGTTGTATTGTTTGATTCTTTTTTTTTCTTCTAGTTCCCTTTTTCTCCCTTGCCCTCGACTGTTGGACTCTTACACCAGGCGATACGAATCGCTCATATCATGAGCGACGGTATCTATCTGTTCTTAATTAGTAGCCGTGGCACATTTTGCGACCAGGGAAAAAAGCCGATGGCTCATCATGTGAGAGTACTGGAGGAGGAACAGGATGACGAGATGAGAGCATGGACAGGCATTGTACATAAAAAAAAAACCGGTGTCACATTGAACTACGGCATTTTTGTACCATTTATTCCCGTTGTGTTAAGCATCACCCTGATGGCGCCGTTTCGCTCATAGGCATAGTCACTGGGCTGCCGTTTTAAGTTGCTACTGACAATTGCAAGTAAGTGAAAAAAACGGGAGGTGTAAATATTTGCTATCCTACTGCTACTCTAGGCCCAGGCCATGCATTCCTCTCCAGGAGCACTGGTGATATCAAAGAGGGTGGTTTCCGTTTGGGAAATTAAAGCTATCCATTGTCATATCATCCATTCCCAGGACGCCATCCATGTACGCCAATAGTGTGTAGAAAAAAATCATTCATATTTTGCCAAGAGAAAAAGGCTATTGGTTTGAGTTTTGGAAGAAAAAAAAAGAAAAAGGGAGGGTTTTTAAGGACCCTATTCCTCTAACACCTGGTAATCATCCTCCCAAACACAGTATACCAGGTAGAAGATGTCGAATAAATAATAAGAATAAGAATAATAAAGCTAGCTGTTCGCGATGAACAGCGTGCGTAAGATGGACTCGTTTATCCAAAATGGTATCGTTAAGTGGCTGTGCGTTGGCTTCTTGTCAAGCTATGCCCCAGTCGGCCATCATGCTGACTCGAGATTCGGGGGCTTATAGAAGAGGAGACATACGATCCTCGACGCTGCCCCAGTAGACAATGGGGCGAGGCTCAAGAATGTTCAGTTCGCTGCCGAAGCTCCTGCGTTCCTCCTCAAGGTCGACAATGGAGGGCTGGCGGAAGATGACGCTGTTGATTGTGCTCACGGGGGACGAGGCGGTAGAGAGGTAGCTACTGCCACTGCTGGTGGTGCGGGAGGAGGCCGAGGATGAACGGCGGAAGGATGTGCGGATGCCTGAGGGCGTGAAGCGAGCGGCAATGGTCTGAAAACGAGAGGGCTGCATCTTGTCGAGGGTTGTTCTGATTTCTTTCTCTGGATGTGTGTATGTATGGTTTGTTCGGAGCAAGAGACGAAACGGAGGAGGAGAAAAGAGCTTGTCGAGATGATGATGATTAAATGGAAGCTTTCTTTACGAGCCGACCAGGGTCTTTTAGTATAGTAAATAGGTCAAGGATTCGGATGGTCCTAAGAGTGTAAGACACAGGCAAAGATTATATTGGCCGAATGTCTCGTTCCTGACAAGCTAATGCCAAGAATATCGTCTTTTCGTTGCTGGGGAGGGGCAGGATGCAAGCCAGGAAACTTTTTTTTTTTACTTGTACTCTATCGAGTGCAGGCTTGTCTAGTGGTAATTGGAAAGTCGAGGTAGCTCTGGATACCGAGTTCGACTTTTTTGCGGAAAGAGAATGAATGCGTGGTCGAAAGAGAGTGGTGTGGAACAAGAAGTGAACACTGGCCCGCAGAGATGCAAAGAGAAGAACTGTATTTGGTTGCAAAAAAAAAAAGAATATAAAGTAAAAAATCACCAGGACTAATGAATAATTGGAGGGTAGGTACACCGGGCCACGACGAGGAAAGAAGAGAAGAGAAAAAGGTCAAGATGAAAAGCGAAGAGGGTATTGTGGGAGTTTTATGATTCTCGCCGGGGGGCGTTTTTTTTTTTGTTCTTTTGTCCTCCGTACCTGGAATGCCTTGAGATCTGATCAGACGAAGCGAGTGAGTTTCTGCAGGGATCGAGGGGGGGCAGGGGTGATGTGATCATGAAAGAAGGGGGAGGGGGGCCGATTGAATGAAAGAATGATGAAGTAGAGATGATACCTCAACAAGGGCTGGCCAAAAAGGGTCCTGCGCATGCTTGTGAGGATAAAGAGTAAGATGTTTGAAGTTTCGGAATTTAATACGGGTAAGGGGGCCCAGAAGGGGGCCAGCCCACGAGGGGGCTAAACTACATACTCTGTAGTTTACTCCGTAGAGGGGGGCTAGAGGGGGGAGGGCCCGGGAGAGAGTGGGGTTGGGTGTGTGGACACACGGTCTTTTAGTGCGTCTCTGTAGTACTCCGTGCCTGAGTGATACGGAGTACGTAGTGGGTATGGAGTACTAAGTTTAGTATTATGTAGTTTACGTACGGAGTACTCCGTATCCAAATACAAGAGGAATATTAGGAGCTCTGGGGGGAACATAAGGAGAAAAGCAAAAAAGGATTTCCCAATAGTTGGTTGGGGAACTCCTGTCTACGTATTCCGTATTCTTTTCATGGACCTGGCCATAAGAGAATCAGCTCTCTCCATGATCGTTGTACTCCGTAAGTAACCCCCTCCAACCCTCCAACCCTCCATCCTTTTTCCCTGTTTTCCCTCTTAGCCACTCTAGTTTAAGTTTACAAGTGTAACTGGGATGTTTGTCTAGTCAACGGAGGAACCGTCTTCAAGGCTGAAGACGTTAGTAGTAGTGTTCCTAGACAGCATAAACACCTTTTTTACTTGTAGTGTTTTGAAGCGTTGTGCCTCCCCCCCCCCCCCCCCCCACATGTTTTACCAAGGCTTAAAATGCGACACTGCAGACAATGGAGTTATTACACTACGGAGTACTCCGTGCACTCACTCACTCCGTACTTGTAGGGAGTCAAGGAGTCTGGTGTGTTATACAAGTACGGAGTATAGAGCATGTCGTTGACGGAGTACAAGTCGTAATATTATACGTGTACTCCGTAATACGTAAATACACATTTTTGTCCGTCGAGGGTGGAAATGCGGTACCAGGGAAAAGACCTCCTCGGGGGTTTCACCTGCGTCTCTTACCCCCTGCGGGTTTGCCTATCTAAACTAGTTTACGAACAGTTTTCTGCCAAGTTCCTCATGGTGCATATTTCCAGCAGAGAGCTCGTGTAATGTTGCTCTTGATTTCTCTCGACAACTGGTTCATCCTATGGTTTTCCAATCATTCAACCCCTAAACAGAAGACCGTAACAGCAGTGATGATGATGAAATACGTCGTGTTGATGATGGATATGGTTAAATTGAATGTCTTTCATCCATTGATTAATTTGGCATTTCGCTTGACGAAGGCATGAAATCCGTTCGTACAAGTATTATCTGTTTCTTGTCTTGACGAGACCAAATGAACGAGTCTCACATACTCGTACAAGAAAGGGAGAGAACAAGTTTGTACTCCGTACTCCGTACTTCTGTTATCAGTTTTACATAAGCCAAGATTCATGCAACCCCTTTCACTTTTTTTGCATACGTGCTTGTACGTGTAATACTCGGTAATACTCCGTACACTCCGTACTACCCCGTACTACCCCGTACCCTCTGAATTATTACCTGTACAGTGTCTAGTGTCCGTGGCTCAACCAGCGCTATACGGAGTACGCAGAAAACAACAAGCTCGAGAAGTGAATATGGGGTATTATTAATACTCAACGAAATCCAATCCAATACCTTCCCGCCTTGATCGGATGACCTTGTTTTCATTTCAACCCCATGTTTGATCGGCCCTGCAACGCACAGCAACGAAGCAACGAAGCGAAGCTCAAAGCTCCGCCTCTTCCCCCCTTGTCTCCAGGGGCTCGAAACGGCCGTTTCATCGCTGCAACTTCCCTTTTTTTCTTTTCTTTCTCCTTGGACTCCAAAGTACAAGTAGAATCATCTTTGTTTTCATCATCTTTGCATTGAGGGCATTTGCATTGAGGGCATGAATACGGAGTACACTGCCTTGTAAATACTGGCTTTTATCGCACGAAACTTCGGATGGCCTGACCTTGTCTATACGTAAACAAAGCGAGATGGAATAATCTGAACTTGCTATCTCCTTCGTGCTGGTTGTGATGATTCTGGTACATTCATCTATTCATGCATAAGTTGGCCTATCGCTGGGCCAAACCGCTGGACTAGGTAGGCCGATTAGGCCGACTAGGCAGACTAGGCCCCCAGGAGAGGCCTCGATCTCTTTACTTGTTTTCCGTTCTCGATTTGGTTCCCGTCCAGCAAATCATCCCTGACATTGATGCCATATCATGCGGCCCAAGATTTGACCTCCCGATTCTTCTGGAACAAATACGAATGGGGGATTCTACAAGTAAGTTACCAAACGAATTAACAAGTAAATCGATTCCTCTTCATTGGCCAGCCACACTCGGAGCCAAAAAAAAGAAGAAAAAAAAATCCACGTCCTTAGAGGCTTGGTTTCTTGGCCCGAAGGAGGCTGTGGCTTCTCTGGCTGTAGTTACACACATAGCTTAGGACGGCCGCAATGCAGGCTTGTAAAGAATCAACAGAGCGGCAAAAGAAATCCGTTGTTAAACCTAATGGTAAACAGAAGAGCAAAATCTCCATCTTCGTACCCAAAACGCGCTAATTATATCGACACCCCAACCTAAACCATTCCATCATTACACGGCCATTCTCGGTCCTTATCAGGTAAAGTCTACTCCGTACAAGTGAGCATCAGCCATCGTATCGGTATGAGCCCCTGTTCGACCGGTGAATAGTAGCACTCTTCCGTAAGCTTTCGACCCAGACTGAATCATCCAGCATGTCCTGCACTCGCGTGGGGCTGGTCCCTGGATTTCTTCGTGTGCTGCTCTCCCGGGACACGCTGCTTCCCGCTCCGCTCCGTCTCTCGTCCAGCAGTTCGAAGCTGACTGCCGACCGCGTTGTGCGGCCCGTCGGGGACGACGACAAGCTCGTCCGTGGAGCGCTGAGCGGGTGTTGGTAGTTCCCTTCTCGCGCCGATGAGACGGACCCGCCCGACTCGCTTCGCGTGTGACTGAGAGCGTCCGAGGCGCGAAGGTGTTGGCTGGAAGAGTCAATACCCGCCAGTCCCCCGCTTCCACTGCCTCCGTTTCCTCCACTTCCCACGCCGCCGCCGCCGCCGCCGCCCTGGTCGTCGTCGTCGTCGTCGTCTTCGTCGTCTACCAGAATGTCCGGGATATCCAGCTGGGGAATCGCTGTCATTCTAGCAGCACGTTTCTTATCCATGTGTCGTTGGAATATCCTTGACCAGTACCTGGAGAGGGGGGTGTTGTGTTAGCTTTCTTTGTCTGACGAGGCTGAAGAATAAGCTATGTGCTGTGGACTTACAGTGTCTCGAAAAATCCGAGAACAATCTGACGACGAACTTCTTCTTCCACACGTTGGAGCCGAGCTCGGCGGCGGAGGAATTCCTCGAGTCTGCAAAAAAGTTGCAAAAAAAAAGTCAGTAACGGTGCCTGTAAAAGAAAAGGAGCAAAATATACCTCAGGCTTTTGCTGTCGTTGATAATTTTGTAGTGCGCCAGAATCATCAGCATAGTGGTAAACGAGATGCCCCTGTCGGGGTCAGCCGAGACCATGACCTCCTCGTAAAAGATGTTGAACCGTCGCCGCCTTTCTCGAACTTTCACAGTATCAATTTCAGCCAACCTTTTGTTGAGTTTGGCCAAGTCCACCGAGCTGTTTGCGTTGTAACCGCTCGCGGTTGCAATGGACATGTGGCGAGCTTCGGGCGTGTCGCTTCGCACATCATCGAGAATCTGCCGCACCGAATCCGCCTGGTCGTAAATGCCCATCTGGAAGACCCCAGACAACTCACCGAGAAGTCGTGGGAAAGCCGCTTTACTGATGAAGCCGGTCCCGGCCGGGTCCACGCTTCGCCACGCCTCCTTGAACCGACGGATCTCGTCCCTGTCCACTACCTCTAAACCACTCGATCTCTGGTACACGTAGCTGAAACTCTCATAGATGAGCGACACGAACAGATTGACGAAGAAGTACATGCTGAGGACGTTCCACGCAAGAAAGAGCGCGCGTGCCCATGCCTTGCTTCCGCAGTCGCTATCGAAGAAGTCACCGCTCTCCACGCACAGTGGAGGCTCAATGTTGGCGTAATCTTCCATGATTTCGTTCCACCCTTCGCCGCAACTCGTACGGAACAGGAGAATCAGGGCATTCGGCACTGTTCGGAAGTTGAGGTAGCTCGCCTCGCCCTCTCCGAAGCGCGTGAGACTAAAGATTTGGGTGAAGAAGATGGCAAACATGACGAAGAAAACGAGCCAAGTGGCGAGCAGGTTTCCAATCGATGCTAAACTGGCAGCAGCCGTCTTGAAGAGTTGGTCGAGCGCATCGTTGCGCGGAATGACAAGGAGCACAATGGCCACGAGGAAGACCTTGTGGAGCTGGACGTACGTTTCGATTCGCGTGTCTGTGATAAGCAGCACTGTGGTTGAAACGAAAGCCCCCGCGACAACTACGAGAGAGTACAGATCCCACGTGCTACGCCGGAAGCGCACCCACCCAAGGCCAAGGATGCGGATGGAGATATTGGTGAGATACACCAAACAGAAAGCGAGGAATACGACATCACGAGTTTTTGTCCACCATAGGGGTTCCTGTTGAAACTCAAGCAAGAGGAGGATCAAGTGGCACACCAGGACAAATGTTATCGCAGTGTACCATTTGCCCCTCTTCTCAATGGCCCTCTTATGGCACCACTTCTTCATTGCCGATTCGCCATCCTCGTATGAACTTTTAGACGGTGAGATCTGCCGAAGAAGTTTGCGCAGCTCCAGCCACGAGCGTTGGTCCGTCGTCAGGTACGCCACGCCCGTCTGTTCAGTGTAGGTTCGCATAAAGACAGAGATGAAGAGGGTGAGCACGAAGACGGTGCTGGCCAAGTTGAAGGTGACGAAGAAGATGGCATTGACTTGCGTAGAAAACGGCTGGGGCTGTAGGCCGCGTGCCGTGATGTCCTGGGCTGCAAACGATACGTCCACCCACCCTTCCTGACTGACAATCTGGAAAAGAATGAAAAGAGAGGATGAGAAGTCATCAAAGTTGAAATATGGGTTTGCGGCAACGCGCGGGGCCAAAACCGGCCAGTCTGGGCTATAGGGCGCGCTTTCAAATTCGCCAAAACACTGGTTTAGCCGCTCGATCCCGTCTCCGTCGTTGCAGCTGACCAGCAGTCCGTTGAAGAGATTGAGGCCGTAGATAGCAAAGGGGATGAGAAGGGAGATGGAGACGAAGGCAGCGCCCAAAATCTTCCACAGGCCCGCGATGATGACGTGGAAGGTGTTTCTGGAGCTGTTGCTGAAATTGAGTAGACGGAGGGCTCTGAGGGCTTTAAAGGCACCGACAGCTCGTGATACCTCCCCATCGTTTGCAAGGAGTGTGCCGACGTAGATCCAAAGGGTGATGAGGACGATAGCATCTATGACACCCCAGGAGCTCCGGAAATATGCGTTCGGGGTCCAAAAGAAGCCGTCCGCGACAATCTTGATAATGGCCTCCATCGTAAAGATGACAGCAAAAGCCAAATCCGTCCAAACGTACCAATTGGCGATGCTGAAATCGTGTTCCTCGCGGTACTGCTTCTGATAGAGGGGGGTGGTGATGCATGCTAGGACGACCATGGCAAAAACTGCCGCGTAGATAAAGGTCGAGAATGCGTACCAAGCAATCTTATTGGGTTCCACACCGTCAAACCGCTCGGTGCCTCGGCCCGGCCCAACTATTCGTTGGCAAAGACGGCGAAAGGGGTTCTTGGCGTCAAAAATGAAGAGTGAAGTATTGTAGGTGGGATGGCGAGCAAGATACTCGCGTTGTGCTCTGCGGCGCGCCGACGCAGACGAGACAGCCTGGCGTGCCATTTGCCGTGGATCAAGGGCATCGTTGGGGCCTTCGAATCGAATGTTCGAGTAGAAGGGGTTGGGTTCCTTGCTAAAGAATGTCGAGACAACTCTACCCCAAAGAGAGGATAGAAAGCCCGGTTTCACATCACCAACATATGCAGTAGGGGCCCTCGTCGGGTGTTGTCCTTCTTCATTCCCGTGGCCATCGGTTCCGTCATCGAGGAAGTCCCGAACAACAGCATCCTTGAGGAGCATTTCCATCATGGCTGGGCCGTAATCCAGCGGGTCGCGTTTGCGAGGGTTTCGACCAAAGCCGAAAATTGTCGACAGAGCAAGGTTGCTAGATGATTTTCCCAGTTCTTTGCGTTGCAGGAACGCCTTAACCTGCTCCAGACGTTTTTCGTCTTCCGATACGTCAAAGTTTTCTTGAATGACAGCAATGAACATGTTGACCAAGATGAAGAACGACAAAATGAACCAACCAATGAGAAAGACGGCGCCGAACCACGATGTGTTCCACTCCCGCGTGTGCGATGTTACAGCATAGAGAATGCCGGTCCAGTTTTCGCTCGAGAGGATTTGGTACATGCCGAGGAACGAGTTGAATATGGTGGAGAAAGTGATTCTGTATAGCTCTCCGTCGTCGTCTTCTTGGGGTATCTCTCCTCGGAATAACTGAGAGGCGAAGATGGCCATGACAAAGGTGATTAGGAAAACAAAGAGGACGAGATTCCCGATACCTGATGCGTTTCCCAAAACAAGGACAATTAGTTTATTGGTGATGGGCAGAGCGAGAGCAACACGGTATGCACGCAGCACCTGGAAAAGCGTCAACCAGTCGTAGGGCCGACCCGAGTTTCGTATGGGCGGCAGAAGGATAATGGTTGTTGATATAGCTAAGAATAGGTCGAACAGATTGCGGTAACTGCGGTGAAATCCACGCCAATTGGCTGCAATTCGAACAGCCATCTCAATGTCGAGCAGCACAGTGACGACGATCTCGGTGGCATCAAGGAAGACCGCGCGATCCCTGCTCATTGTTGCGCTTCGGCAAGCCTGCACGATGAGTCCGAAAGCAATGACGACGATCCAGAAAGCAGCTGTTTTGGAGTAAATCATCTGCAGCTTCGACGGACACTCCAAGTCTTCATCCGAAAGCTGGCGGGGCGCCGTATCGTCTTCGGCGGTGGCGAAGGCGCTGGCCTTGCTTTCTTCTCGGATGACCTGGAAGGATGATGTAATGACAGCAATCAATAAGTTGGTCATCCAGAGCATCATAATCATGATGCCCACTCCAAAGAAAAGAGCAGCCGGGGGGTAGTCGGAGTCGATGGTATAGTACATGAGATCGGTAAATGTATTGGCACTCATGACTACAAAGACGAGCTCCATCGAGTTGAGTATGTTGTCAAAATTGACCGTGCCGTTGTACGGATTACCCTGCTCCAGGCAGATTGAGCCTCTTGGGCAAACAAACCCCTTTCCTGTCTGGATCCCGGGCACAATGGTAGCCAAGTCACCAGGAACCGCCATCTCGACCCAGGGACTCATCTCCCCCGTGGTAGCATTGATGTGTCCGCCACAAAAGGTAAATGAGTTGGTAAAAGACTTGGTCAAATCAGTCGGATCTTCAGGGTCGAGCCAGACACACTGCCGGCTAAGGCTAGCTTTGAAGCTCTGGACACCAACGATAGCGAATAGTAACCAAAAGAAACTGATCAGGAAGGCCACCCGCACAAGCAAAGGCGTAGCCTTCTTCAGGCTTCGGAGGATGATGGCCGTCCCATTGGTCAAGGCGACGAGCCGAATAATGCGCATGCAGCTGAGCATTCGGAAGATGTAAAGGTGGCGGGACTTTTCAACGCCGGTAATGCTTAGCACAAACGAAATCCAGAATGCAACCACAGCAACAAAGTCGAGACGGTTGAAGCCATGCCGCAGAAAAGCCCTACGAGCAAGCTGAAAACGTTGCTGATCCTCCAGGGTTTGAGCCTGTCCATGCATAAAGGTGAAGGATCTTGAGAAAGTGGAATGCTCGGGTGGACGAGGGCCCTTGACCGATTTTTGGCGCTGCGGCTGGAAGATAGCTCTGTATTGATCCGCTATAGCTGCTCGAATACCCCGTTGACGGTCAATTGTACTATACTCGGCTGCGTTTAGAACGAAGCCAGACACGATCGTGCGAGCAATAATTTCTAGCGTGAAGATGACGAAAAGACACAGCAAGACCCATTCGATGGCGCTGCCGCTCCAGCGATCCGGTCGCTGGTTTCCCGGTTGGAAGACATTTGGCCCCGCCTCGACGGCAAGCAGGACGGCTTGGAAAACGATAAGAAGAAGAATAAGAGGCTCCGTCCACGGCATGACGAGGAGGTTGCAGAGGCCCTTGCGAATAGGGTTCTCAGGCGAGAATATTCCTAAGCTGTTTCCCTTGAGTGGGTTCAAGACTATCCGGCCTCTCGGATAGGCGGAAAGTGGCTGTGGTGGAGCGAGGCCGAAGCCAGGTCCCCCTTTTTCAGTGGGATGGGCAGCGTAGAGTTGGCTACGGTACGAAGTGTCAAGCGCCGTGTCAGGCATATACGATAGCCGATCTGACGTCTGTGCCTGGTCGTCACTATATGACGGACCACGACTGAGTCGAGGTCGCTGATCGGCCATGTCGACTTCACCGCTAATATTCACGACTCGTTGGGACATGGCCCGTACAATGGAGCCGGCCCGGTACAACGCGCCCGATGACGTAGATCGCGACCTCCTGTAGGTATTTGGGTCTAGGTTGTTCCCGAAGCCCGGGTCTAGATGCATGGTTCGGTGCCTACTTTCTCGGTTGGGCGATGCGCCATTGTCGATGTCGGATACGGTCTGGAAACTATCTCGGCCCTGAGGATCGTGGCGTTGGGGGCTGAGAGAGCCAGATATTTCTTGGGCGTTCGGTGTGAGTGGCACTGCATCCGATTCAAAGTAGTCCCCGGTGCGGGAGTCGTCGGCAAAGGGAGTATAGGGAGTGTGAGGATCGTCATCGTAAGGCTCAATATGGGGTGCTTGATATGACGAGAACCCGGGTTGGCTGTCGCCGACAGCTGGTGGTAGGGCGAATTGGAGGGCGGCTGGGTCTATGGGAGAGTCTGGAGATCGAGGCGCGTTGGGGCGTCCTGAATAGGGCTGGTCCCAGTACGAGTCGACGGAAGGAGGTGTGGCAGTGTCTAAACGGAGGCCAGCGGTGGCCATGCTCGGAGGTGTGCTAGATGGAGGTTGAAGGCCGTTATTAACGCGTAGATTGGAAGAATTAACCGCTGCCTGCAGACGGCTATCCTGTGACGAAGGCTGTATATTTTGCAAAGGAAACGACTGTCGAGGTTGGCCTGCGCCCGAATTGGCGCCTTCGTGGCCGTTGTGAGAAGGGGTGGCCATTGCTCTACTTCAGTTCGCGCCGGAACGGCTGGCGGCAGAGAATATTTGACCGAGCCTCGAGATGGAAGTGCAAGTGAATGGTCTTTCTGAGAGTTTCGTCAAAACAGAGCAATCAGGTTCGACGTGGCCATCAACGGCGACATCATTTTTGGCGATAGATAGAGAAGTGGGTGCGTTTGTCCCAAGGTCTGTCGACAAAACGGCCGGCCACCGAAACAAAACTTAACGAGTGCACAGCAGTGAATTCGATAGATCGGATTTTTAACAGAGGTCGCGTAAGCGTGCCAGCATAAGGGCATGGACTCGTAAGGAATAAGTACAACCCTCCATGGAGCGTGGGTTAATATTGGAAGCATTCAGGAGGTTGAAGCGGAACAGCGGCATAAGCCACTTTGAAACATATTTGTAGATTGAGTCTAGTAATATGCAGCAGCTGCTGCCAGGTGTTCACAGCTCATGCACAATTAGAAACCTATATTTAGATATCGGTGGGGGCCACTACTCAGTATTATTAGACTAAACTACTCCGTACGGACGGAGTATTACAATGACGACTTTGCAATGCACCAGTCACATATTATTCCAGAGTACGGAGTACAAAGTATCAACCCTAAATATGTGTATGTACTCCGTAGTTTACTCCGTATTAATAAGGAGTGCGGAGTAGTACAGAGCCCCTCAATGCTGCACAGTACGGAGTAGTTTAATACAGGGCTGACTCTACTCCTAGCAGACGCGAGGTCTCGACGTGTACGGAGTACTCCAACTGACACCCTCCTAAGTACCTGACAGCAAATGCTCCACATAAATGTACCTGCACACTCCTGCCAATAGGTACAGTCGGTAGTCTCTCTCCTAGCACACCTAAATAGTCCCACGCGTCACAATCCAACTTTTTTTCTGAGCCAAGGCGTGAGTTTGACCATCATCATGCTGAGGGCTGCACATATTGACAAATCTCAATGTTCAACGTTCTTGTTCTTCACACACACGAAAAGAAAACACTTCCTCTTTTCTAAATTTCCAGGAATAAACCACCGCCAAGTGCACACAATGATACGCAACATATGAATCTACATTTTCACGTCATCTCCCGTACTAAACGCAGAATCCAGTCTCCGATCGGTAGTGCATCACCTCTCCTCCCCTACATTCACGATGGCATCTGAGCGGAAGCGCCCTATTGGCGAAATAGCAAATGATGGGCAAAACGGTTCAGCCCCCTTGCTACGTCGAGTCCGCAATATGTGGCAGTTTGCAAACCTCGTGCAATGGATCTATCTCTTCGGCAAGGCTACGAAGATACCCGAATCTGTGGATATTGAAGTATGAGTACCCCAATTATACCAATTATCCCTGCCGCCAGTCCTCGTGTTTACAGTAATTAACATGCTTTTTTTTCTTTGCTGAGCAGGAAATTGAGGCCGAATGCCTCAAACCCGGCTCGACCTATCTTCAAAACATCGGGTTGTGCCTTTTAAAAGTATTGTCATCTTACCGAGATTTGACGTACGTTTTATTAGAAAGCTGCCGTCCCCATATCGACTGCATCTGTATCCCTGGAGAACTAACCATTTGCCACTAGGCTCGAGAACTTTGATAAATATACCTGTCGGCAGTATATGTCCAAGGACCCTGAAAACAATCCATTCGGGGATGACGAAAATCCACGCAGTTTCCACGAGTTTGACGTTTTCACAAAGGTTAGTTGCATCCTCCCTTTGACTCTTTCCTTGTATACTTACGCCCAGCGTCTTCTCCAAGATCCGGATTTTACAACAGATGACGCAGTGGACAATGCTTCGACCAGAAAAGATCCGAGACAAGATGGAGGAGCAGAAGGATATGGACCAGACTCAATGGGTATGTTCTGTTTTGTCGCACGAATCTACCACGCCATACTGACGACCCCGCAGCGTATTGAGCCCTATGGTTGGGACAGCCAGGACCGAACCTACTATGTGCTTGACGACAACAGAGTATACCGCTTGAGCGAGGCACCTCCAGCCCCTTCTGAACCGAAAATCAAAACGAAGACGAAATCAAAACCGAAGCGCGTATTCCGGGCCGGCCACCGAGCAAGTAAAAGACGGCGTGTCACCGAGCCAATCGCTCTGCCAGCCGATGATGTTGGGGTCTATGACGACGAGGGGGATACCATTATGGCTACAGAGGGGAATGAAGAACACGCCTTTCCCGTAGATGAGGACAAAACTCTAGACGGGATGAGATGGGAATGTGTGGCTATTTCGCTTCAGGATGTCAAAGACCTCATTGCAAGCCTATCGTCCAAGAGGGATGCAAATGAAAAGACTTTACGTGCACGGATTGAAGAACATTTGCTTCCGATTCTAGAAAAGCAAGAGGCCGCTCGCCAACGTCGGGAAGCACAGAGGGAAAAGGAGCTTATGAGCCTCGCCATGATGGCCAATGCCAAACGGTCTAGCCGGCTTGCCAACAAGCAGGAGCAACGTCGGTTGGAGGATGAACTAAAAGAAGAAAAGCAGAGGAAGCAAGCTGAAGAGCGGGCTTTGAAACGCCAGGAAGAGACGCGCCGAAAATTGGAGAAGGAGAGAGAAAAGCGTCTACATTCTAGGGAACTTCGTCTTAAGGAGAGAGAGGCGCGGCGATCAGAACATGAGGCACGCCTCAGCCAGCTTACAGACCCGCAGAACCCCGCGGGAAGATCACAGCGCACTTTGCAAGCTGAAATTGAACGAAGCAAGCGAGCGCTAGAGGAACTAGATGATCAAGACGACTGGCTTTTCGACTGCCTCTGTGGTGTATACGGGCAGATCGACGACGGTACTCACTGTGTTGCGTGTGAAAAGTGCAATGTCTGGCAACATAGCAAGTGCCTGGGCATTAGCGAGGAGGAAGCAGAACGCTCCGAATTTCGGTTCATATGTAACTCCTGCCAACGCAAGGAGGAAGAGGCCAGCCGCCCTCGGCCGACGATAAAGCTCAAGACCAGCCGACCCAGTATCGGCAAAGATGCAAGCCCGGCGTATTCAGCATCCGGCACTCTCGATCCTGCTCCCGAAACGGGTGTTCCAAATGGCTCCAGCGATTCACTGCATGAGATTAACCGCACAGTTGAACACACCAGTCTTGAACCTCCAAGCGCAGAAACCAATCAATCTTTGGCAGGACCAGGCACAGGGAGCCCCTCATTTCCCCCTCCCCGAGAATCAGGGGACACGACGGAAAAATCACATGTAGCTCTGGAAGGCTCTGCTAACGGACAATCTCATTCCAAGAACCAACCAATGGAGGCTAGTCCAAGGAAAGAAGGTGACGAAAGAAATTGCGATTCTAGTCTTCAGCCAACACCCACAGTTTTGCCCGTCTCCTCAACACTTGTCACGAATGGCCACGCAGCAAGCCCCTCGAAATCCTCTGGACAACCTCCAACACCGAGTTTGTTGCTCGCTAGCCAGCAGTTCACGGCCCCCAAAAGATATGACCATGACGGGCATGAAGACGGGGCCCCGGGCGATGCTGCGCAGTTCGTAACACCTAAACTGAGGGGGCTGGGTACCTCGACCCTCCCGCCTTCATTGGGTGGTATCTCACCTGTTAAACACTCACCGCCTCTGTCGCAAGAACGTCGACTATCTTTCACAAGTGCCACGGGGCTGAACGCTACTCCCGCACCATCTGTCTTCCCTCCTGCGGCGACTTTATCGCCTTCGCCGCGTCAGCAAATTCTCACCCCTCCCGTTAAGGGACCCGAACCTGCTAGGCCACAACCACACCTCTCTTAGAGGCCGCCAGTGTGATTGTCTCTAGATCAAGGCAAGACGGAGTAGCGTAGCTCGGGGGCCTGTGTATGGTAACATGATTTCGTATGAAACTGAAGGGTGGGAGCTGGTAACTCAATCATTCTGGGAGGGCATCAGAGACAGGCCCTGCTACGGTTCGAGATTTCAGTCCCCACTGGCCCCTTTGACGGGAGAAGAGCACAAGTTCTGCCCAAGTTGTATCAACAGGACGGTTGCGCATGGATGGAATGTACTATTGTTAAAGAGGAAAATAATAATACCCGCTAGATATCTTTAACACTCACCCTCGGCCTCTTGAGATGAGCTTTTGACCACAGCTAACTTATTTCGCGCAATTTCCCCTCTACAGCTTGTCTCAATTCACCTACAAGGATGTCTGGTCCTCTGATCTTCAGCTATACCCCTGGTCGGCTAGGGAGATTCGTTTCCGCCACCGCAACTTGTTTAGTAAGATGTACGATAGTTACTTGTCTCTTCGGGTAGGCTTTGAATGCAGGGGTGCACTGGGGAAAGGATGGCCACTCCAATTACATTGATGGTCGGCATGCTCGACGCTGTCCTCCACAGCCTTCACGAAGCGAACCTTCAGGCCAATTATTCCTCCTATGCTGTGCTGTCTGGCCATGGGGAACTCTTGGCATCGAAGACGAACAGTGGGCCATAGCTCTGAGACTTTCTAGCCACTTATGAACCACAGAGATGGCACATCTTGCTCATCTCCCCGGCTCAATGCAGATCGAGAGGGGGCTATGCGTCTACGATGGCTATAATTGGTCTCATTTTTCCCCTAGAGTTTGGAGTTGGCAGTTCGTCTGGTAGAAGATTCCTCTTAGCTCCTCTTAGCTTTCGGGAAACTTGTTTTGGTTTCGGCTCCTCCCCAGCCATGCCCATGTTCCTTCTTTGTTGTCATGCTCTATCTAATGAACCAATACGCCAATGGCCTGTAACCAGCTATCTCCAGGTAAAGTCAGAAATAGAGATATCAGTATTTCAGTAACTCGGGGCCTCAGCAGTACCGATGCTTTGTTTGGTCCGACGTATAGGGTAGTGTTGTTGGGCAGTGTCTCTTTGTCACCCATGCCTATGTTTAGCCCAATGAAAAGCAGGTGAATACACGGAGTGAGCGATGCCGGTCTCCGTACAGCGTTGAGTCTTAGCTCTAGGCTTGGTTGGATCCGCTTTGAGACTGGTTGGTCAAAGTTGTCAAACAGGGTAACCACACGCCCGGGGAACAACCTTGCAGTCTCGCCACCCTTTGCCTGGCAGGTAGGCTTAAAGAAGTTTCCGCGCCGTGCACAGGGTAGTCTATATGGAGTCGATTTCTGGCGTGAATGACGGTTTCCTCCTAGCTTCGGGTTTGGAATGAAGGGACCAGGAACGGCGAAACTTGCAACACTCCCTCCAGACTCCCTCCAGACTAATGCATTGGAATGTAAACAAACGAAAAGCGACACTATCGGCCCCATGCTGCTCTCCCACTAGCATACAACCAAAAAAAATGAGGGAAAAAAAGATTGAGCTATTTGAATAGGAAAGGGGGAGGTACCCATACCAACAAGGTTAACCCTTGGGCTTTGCATTCGCTACTCCGTACATGCACGGCGTTTATACGGAGTAAAGACCAGGCGTGAACTTGAAGTCAATGACAATTTTCAGGAAGGGTCTCACAGGGGCCGATTGGTTTTCTGTTTTGTTAGAAGAGAAACTATCTTCAGATTATTCGCAGACAAGAGCGCAATCATGCCCAGCCAGGCAAAAGATACGCATCACGATGCATTCGTGATTACTCCAATCAAGAACACTCACTCTCATAGCAAGACCATCCTAGCAAGTGGGTGTAGAGACGAACCATCCCATTTTACCTTACCAAATGCTCCAGGGCCAGAAATGACATAAAGGAACGAGTGCGGTGAGAGAGAGAGATACCCAGCAGACACTAGAAGTAAAGATCGAGCACGGGTACATTCCAGTTCGCTATTGCAAGGGCATCACTCAGTAAGGCAACCTTCTTGTCATCCGAAACAAGCCCAATACAGTGACTCAGATCGCCCAAACCCTGCCTGGTCTTTCGGAATCTTCAACAATCCCAACCACTCCCCGCACGCATCTTTCCCTCTCCCTACAGCGTGTCTCGGATTCATGCGTGAACTGGTGGAGAGACATGCAACAGCATGCGGGCTTTATGTCTCTAACGGATGAGTGCGTTGGAATTTTGCAGAAGAAAAATAAACAGCAAAAGGCAGGCAAGCTGATAATAAAGGAGCCCAATAACCAAGAGGAGGAAATCAGAACAGATGAGGAAACCCCCTATTCCGCTGCATGCCCGAGCCACCAAATTCTCGCCTCTGCGGGGCAAGTATTCTCAAAGAACAGAGCAACATGCATACCCATTGCAAATACCAACCGGAAGGGGACGGCTGCTTTGGGGTATGCCATATGGCCAGCTAACGAAGGAGTGGCACTAATACATGATACCTCTGTCTCTCCCAAGATCCCCTTGTTCCTAAGTAGCACCCCTCCCTGCCAAAGCCTTAGAGGCCCATACGCCAAAAGTCTAGGGGACAAGAATCAAAAGAAAGAAAGGAATGCCTTTACCGAATGCGGATGTCACTAAATACATAGGCAACAGCTCCTACATGGGAAGAGTCAGAGAGAGAGAGAGAGAGATGGAGAGGCACGAAGAGAGAAACACCAAAACTCCCGTTCACCTCTACCCCAGACTCAACCCAACGCCCATCTAGACGCAGGCCAGGAGCCATCCACATCGCCCAACAGTATATCTGTATAGCAAATACGTACAAATTTCCCAGCCTTTCCTACATCTCGCTACTCAAAGCTGATGTCGTCAGCCTCTCTCAAACTAACAAAGAGATCGCATTTGCTGGCGTGATAACCCTTGTCAGCCATATCTACCCCTTCTTCCCAACATACAACCACCCTTTCTCTTCCTCTTAGGTCCACCTTGTCCGTCTCCTTACACTCATCTGTCTTTTTCCTTTGCTTCGGAACAATACAACCGACTGGAGACCTTTCATCCTGTCTTGTTTTCTCTTCCAGTGTACCGAACAACACCTGACTAGGCAAATAGCAACAACCCCAATCTGCTCAACAGACCTACATCCAGTTTCCTTTTTTCGATCGACGTATTGTCCCCCACGGCACAGCGAACCTGGACTCCCGCCGGGGGGGGCGGCGCGGGGCGGGGGGGCGGCGCCGCGGGCCGCGGGG